>OW285243.1:28867284-29214784 GCA_935421215.2 Melolontha melolontha | reverse complement strand
GAAAGCAGATGTCAGTTAGTGAAAGCAAATGTCAGTTAATGAAAGCAGATGTCTGATTTGAAAGCAGGTGTCAGTTATGAAAGCAAACGTCAGATTAGAAAGCAGATGCCTATTTTGAAAGTAGATGTGAGTTATTGAAAGCAGATGTCAGTATTTTGAGAGCAGCTGTCAGATTTGAATGTTGGAAATGCCAATTATTACTCAATAGCTATATGAGTGTTTAGATAATTTCTTAGCCTTTTATTAAATATAACAATTGATAAATTATTGGTGTTTTTCGGCTTTTATATGAAATATTTACAAATATCAAATTAGAATGTATGTAATTGCAGAGTAAGTGGGGATGTAAACATTGCTGTCTAGAAATTACAAAGCAAATCATACGAAATTTTTTTATTTGAAAAATATGGTCTATGTTGGGACTCGAACCCAAGTCTACAGCTTGCCGGGCTGTTGCTTTTACCACTAAGCCACAATAGACCCAGGTTCAAGCTATTTAGAAATGCATTATAAAGTAACAGCGTTAATGAATCAGATGTCAGTTATTGAATGTAGATGTCAAGTTGAAATCAGAAGTCAGTTTTGAAAGCTCATGTCAGTTTTGATAGCAGATGTCAGTTAGTGAAAGCAAATGCCAGTTAATGAAATCAGATGTCTGATTTGAAAGAAGGTGTCAGTTATGAAAGCAAACGTCAGATTAGAAAGCAGATGCCTATTTTGAAAGTAGATGTGAGTTATTGAAAGCAGATGTCAGTATTTTGAGAGCAGATGTCAGATTTGAATGTTGGAAATGCTAATTATTACTCCATAGCTATACGAGTGTTTAGATAATTTCTTAGCCGTTTATTAAATATAACAATTGATAAATTATTGGAGTTTTTCGGCTTTTATATGAAATATTTAAAAATATCAAATTAGAATGTATGTAATTGCAGAGTAAGTTTGGATGTAAACATTGCTGTCTACAAATTACAAAGCAAATCATACGAATTTTTTTTATTTGAAAAATATGGTCTACGTTGGGACTCGAACCCAAGTCTACAGCTTGCCGGGCTGTCGCTTTTACCACTAAGCCACAATAGACCCAGGTTCAAGCTATTTAGAAATGCATTATAAAGTAACAGTGTTAATGAATCATCTATTGTGGCTTAGTGGTAAAAGCGATAGCCCGGCAAGCTGTAGACTTGGGTTCGAGTCCCAACGTAGACCATATTTTTCAAACAAAAAAATTTCGTTTGATTTGCTTTGTAATTTATAGACAGCAATGTTTACATCCCCACTTACTCTGCAATTACATACATTCTAATTTGATATTTGTAAATATTTCATATAAAAGCCGAAAAACTCCAATAATTTATCAATTGTTATATTTAATAAACGGCTAAGAAATTATCTAAACACTCATATATCTATGGAGTAATAATTAACATTTCCAACATTCAAATCTGACATCTGTTCTCAAAATACTGACATCTGCTTTCAATAACTCACATCTACTTTCAAAATAGGCATCTGTTTTCTAATCTGACGTCTGCTTTCATAACTGACACCTGCTTTCAAATCAGACATCTGCTTTCATTAACTGACATTTGCTTTCACTAACTGACATCTGCTATCAAAACTGACATGAGCTTTAAAAACTGACTTCTGCTTTCAACATGACATCTATATTCAATAACTGACATCTGATTCATTAACACTCTTACTTTATAATGCATTTCTAAATAGCTTGAACCTGGGTCTATTGTGGCTTAGTGGTAAAAGCGACAGCCTGGCAAGCTGTAGACTTGGGTTCGAGTCCCAACGTAGACCATATTTTTCAAATAAAAAAAGTTCCTATGATTTGCTTTGTAATTTGTAGACAACAATGTTTACATCCCCACTTACTCTGCAATTACATACATTCTAATTTGATATTTGTAAATATTTCATATAAAAGCCGAAAAACTCCAATAATTAATATATATATATATATATATATATATATATATATATATATATAACAATTGATAAATTATTGGAGTTTTTCGGCTTTTATATGAAATATTTACAAATATCAAATTAGAATGTATGTAATTGCAGAGTAAGTGGGGATGTAAACATTGTTGTCTACAAATTACAAAGCAAATCATAGGAACTTTTTTTATTTGAAAAATATGGTCTACGTTGGGACTCGAACCCAAGTCTACAGCTTGCCAGGCTGTCGCTTTTACCACTAAGCCACAATAGACCCAGGTTCAAGCTATTTAGAAATGCATTATAAAGTAAGAGTGTTAATGAATCAGATGTCAGTTATTGAATGTAGATGTCATGTTGAAAGCAGAAGTCAGTTTTTAAAGCTCCAATAATTTATCAATTGTTATATATATATATATATATATATAACAATTGATAAATTATTGGAGTTTTTCGGCTTTTATATGAAATATTTACATGTGTGTGTGTTGTACCTGGATTCCGGGTTTTCTTCCGCTATTCCACTGTTTGGTCTTTGTAAAGACCGGTGCTAGTTTCTGGACGACGTTTCGGCAAAATCACATTTTTCATCTTCAGGTCTGCGATAAATGTCAGCTTCTGCTTCTGGTTACTCGTAAACTTTTTTAGTTTACGAGTAACATTAATGTATGACATTAATATACTGTCATTTATATTTTATATTCCTTGAAAAAGGCATCATTTGCCGAAACATGTAGGATTGTTTTAAATATATATATTTTGGGGTAAAGCCAGACCTTAAATCGCCAACAAATTGAATTTATTATATATATATATATATATATATATATATATATAACTTCTTTTTCTATTTTTCTTAGCCGTTCTCTTAATTATAAATCGTTAATTATTTCTTGAAATTCGACTTGATAACTATTCATTAAATAAAAATGCTCATTTTAACCTTTCGACTTTTTACTTTGTCTTCATCAGAAAATAAATTTAATTACATACTAGGTGTTTTCCTGCAAAGGTTAATTTAAAGTAATAATAATATAATCCGGATTAGTTTTTGTAACATGTAAATTTATATACACATACATATATTCTTGGTACTTACTTACAATTTGTATTCTTCTTTTTAAGAAAATTAATACTGGTAGCCGTAACTTTGTGGTAATTCATTTTGAAAATAATAAAATAAAACAATAACTTTGTTACACCACTTTATTCAGATGTAATAGTGACCGCGATTTCGACATACAATGTCATTATCAAACTGCAAAAGTTATAGGCTTACATAGATCTTTACATAGATTTTTGTGTCATTTATAAGATCTATGTAGGCCTGTAACTTTTGCAGTTTGATAATGACATTGTATGTCGAAACCGCGGTCACTATTACATGTGAATAAAGTGTTGTAACAAAGTTATGGTTTTATTTTATTTTATTCTTCTTTTTAGTTTTTTTTTGCAACTTGAACTATTTTACTTTGAATATAAAGTTGGCACATTGTATTTTCAACATGTTGTCTACCATTCAATCGGATATTGCGGTGATTAGGGATACCCAGAGTGGAGTGCAAGAAGCGTTGAAGTTCTACGGAGATAAAATAGACGTTTGTAATCGTGATCTAACTGTGTTTAAAGACAAAGTTAAACTGGTGAATTCCCTTAAGAGGAAGTTACTAGCCTCAGGGGCACTGTTGTTGTCCTTGAACATGAACTAAGGCAGCAGCAGCAATATTCGAGAAGAAATAACGTTGAAATTCAGTGAATTTCCGTCAGCAGCGATGAAAACATTGGTAATGTGATTAGAGATATTTGCATTGCAGTGGGGTTTGAAATGAAGCATAGCGATTTGGAGGTGTGCCATATGGTTTCCCACCAGTCAAGGAGTAATAAGAATCCTCAAGCTTTAATTGCAAGATTTTTAAATCGAAATAGAAAGGAGATGTTGTTGAAAGGTTCGTAGTCATGGAGTTTTAAGTGTAGTTTCCAATATGAATCCTATTAGGATTCATGACAATCATGACCATCTCACTCAGTCTAATAAAGACCTTTTATTTAAAACTAGTGACCTGTGTCGTCAGAAGGGATTTAAATTTTATTGGCTGCGTGAGTATAAAATATTTGCCAGAAAAACTGAGTCATCTAGCATCATCCACATTTTCGGTGAATCTTCTTTAAAGAAGATTAATTAAATATTATACATGTTTGAAAACAGTTAATATTTTGGATCTATAGCGGTATCGATATATTACCAGAACATTCGTGGTTTACGAACAAAACCAAGGAATTTCTTTTGTCTTCGTCTACAAAATCATTTCAATTTGTTTGCATCACAGAAACATGGTTACAACCATATGTGTATAGCGAGGAATTATTTAATAGTGACTATGTAGTGCATAGAAGAGGTCGTGATATAGCGTCACACTGGAAGAAGGACGAGGGTGGTGTTCTTGTGGCTGTTGATGCTGTTTTTGAATCAAGTGTAGCTGGTGGATGGTGTTCGTCTAAATGTGTTTGTGAGGATCTGTGGATTACGGTGAATGTGGGTGGAAGGCAGTTGCACATCTGTTGGTTTACTTTCCTCCTTAGGGTTCTAAGAACAATCTGATTGAACATTTGATAATGTGTCTAATTTTATGCTTTCCGAACCTAATGATATGTTTTGTATGGTTGGTGATTACAATCTATCCCATATTGACTCGATCAGTGATCCAGACTCGGTGGGTTTCGCGCCTTCAGTGGTGGGGGACGACCTTGGTGAATATTTTACTGAAATATTTTCAGTCTTAAATTTACGTCAGTTTAAGGGCAATGTTAATATATCAAACAACGTTCTCGATCTTGTTTTGTTTAACAGGCATGATGTTAATATCATTGTCAGTGAATTTCCTTTTATCAAAGCGGATCAATATCATAAATCTTTAGAAATTTTTATCAACAAGGAAAATATAAAATTTGTAAATAAGAATTCCTTCTCACTGTTTAATTTTATTATTATAACTTTATACATGATGAGATTAGAAACATTGATTGGTTCGATTTATTTGAGTCATTTGCGATTGACACGTGTGTTGATTTGTTCTACGATAAGCTCATGAGTATAATCAATGATTACGTGCATCGCAGAAGTCGATCTTTCCCGGTTTGGTACTCTTCAAAAACAATTATTAAAGTTAAATTCAAGCTTCGTAAGAAGTTTCTTATGTCGAAGAATCCTAATATACACAAACTTTTTCAGATATGCGGAAACACGTGAAAAGCTTAATTAGACTAGATTACAATAATTATATACATACAATTGAAAATAATGTCACAAATAAAGTGAAATCGTTCTGGTCATTTGTATTCAGCAGGCGCAAGCGGAAATCATCCGTTCCTGCTTGTGTTTATTATAATAATTTAGCTTCACGCAACCCTTAGGACACATGTAATCTCTTCATGAAATACTTTGGATCAGTTTACGAACCTGACAATACTTCCTCTTTGATCGCTGATGAATATTCTCAGAATTGCTTTAATGTACATATAGTAACAGGGGAGCAAATTATTGATAAGATTGATACACTGGCTATTAACAAGGGTGCGGGTCCGGATAATATACCACCTTATTTCATTAAATATTCTTGTGAGACTACTTGTTTGCCCCCTGTGCTGATTTACAACAAGTCACTGAAGGAACATAAATTTCCGGTCGCTTGGAAAGTGGCGAGTATCGTGCCTGTTCACAAATCAGGATCGAAACAGAACGTTTGCAACTATCGTCCAATATCTATTCTGTCGCACTTCGGGAAAATTTTAGAATCAATTGTATGTGGCGAATTATCTTTTCATGTTCCGTCACAACATGGCTTTTTGCGTGGTAGATCTGTGGTCACCAACTGAGTATGTTTCTTATCTGCACGAATCGATGGACAGCAAATGTCAAGGGGATGCAGTGTACACCGACTTTTCCAAGGCTTTTGACAAAGTTCATCATAAAACCTTAATTACTAAGCTGGGGAACTTCGGTATGCACGGATCATTGCTGAGGTGAATTCAATCCTATTTGTCCTTCAGGACACAGTACGTGACTGTTTACAATTCAAAGTCTCATATGATATTGGACCGCTCTTGTTTGTAATCTTCTTTAACGACATCTGCAACTATGTTCACAATTATCGCGTCTTACTATATGCTGACGATACCTAATTTTATTGCAGAGTGAAGTGTATTGATGACTGAATTGCATTTCAGAATGACTTAGACAACTTGTTTAATTACTGCAACGTTAATAGATTATTTTTAAATATTAACAAATGTCAGTCTCTGACATTCACTCGCAACTTTAATGTAATTGAATACTCATATTAACTCTCAGGTCATGATTTATCTGAAGTTGATAACATTAAAGACCTAGGCGTATTAATCAATAAGAAACTTTTGTTCGACCATCACATAGATTTTGTGTTTCAGAAATGCCTAAGAATCCTAGGATTTTTATTTCGTGTTTCTTGTGACTTCAAACACAGTCATTGATATCTTTATATTCCTCATTTGTGCGTAGCCATTTGGATTACGGATGTGTTATATGGAGCCCGTGCTTTGATGTTCATATTAATAGAATTAAGCGTGTTCAGAGAATATTCATTAAGCATCCTAACTTCTAATTCAATCCTGGTAGAAATTTTTATGAAGAATGTCTAAAAATCTATACTTTACCTTCTTTAAAGAATCGTAGATTGGTTTTTTACACAAAATTGTCAATAATCTGATTGATAGTCACTACTGCGTTCAATATGTTAATTATAATTTAAGTTCGCACAATGTTCGACTTGCCCCACTTTTTATCTGCCTCATTATAATACCAGCGCTTGCATGAATTCACCGATGTACCGCTTATGTAATAATTATATAAAGTATTTTCAGTCCGCCGATTTGTTTCACCTAAAATATCCTAATGCTATTCGTTGTGCAATTACTAACTTATCTTTAAATTGATTATATGTATGTAATTATTTGGTTGTATATGTATATATTCACTATGTAGGTATTACACACATTGTGTTATTCAGGATTATGATTTAGATAATATTCTTTTTTTTTTTGTATTTTGTACTGTGTTATACTATTATTGGGACTATGTCCTGTTGTATAACACTTACTTGTTGTAATAAATAAATAATAAAAAAATATGGAAGTGAACTAAATTTTAGTAAGCCTAAAGTACGTATATATTTTAAATTTGTGTGCCTTGTCCTTGCCTGTAATTTAATACTTTCGGCTTGGTGTGAGTCGGTTTTTAAAAGATTTAAGTGTTATTAAATTTAAAATTTTTACTTTTATTACGATGTTTGATTAATGGGAAGTATAGCTTCGACAGAATTGAAATTTCATGGCGGTCATTAACGGCGTTTTCTTCATGTTTTTTTTTTATATGAATTAACTCTAACACTGATCTTGCTTTTTAATTTACTTCGACTTGTATTATTTTAGCTTAGACACGTCCATTATTTAAAACAGGAAAGCGCGCGAATATATCAGTATATAATGCGCGCAGCACACATAACCTACTGTCAAAGGTACATGCATTAATTATTGTAAATTTTTTAAATAATTTTATAAATCCAGTTAAACGATTTTTACATTCAAAATTCAACTTAAATAATAATTTATTTCAAGGAAAAAATCAAGATAATTTGCTTAAAATAAGGCTTTTAAATAAGCAAAGGACAACTGGCGTCTATCCTAGAAATTTTTATACCATTCACATCACAAATATACTTGTCCGTTAATTTCTCATCAAAATTTAGTTTAAAACAATATTATGAATATAATTGCAAGTCATAAAAGTGCTTAAACATTATAATCATCGCTTAAACATATATTTATCTGTCGAAAGTAATTTTTCTACGAGATATTCAGCAAAGCATCCTAAGGGGACGCGCACTCTAATGATAAATAAAGGTAGAATTCTATCAAATATCATTTATATTCGTATATTTAATACACCATTAAATCTTCATCTTTGAATATATTTCTATGTATCTATCAATCACTTAATTAATCACACAACAACTACATTATACAACAATATATATATTTCTTGGAATTTTGCTTGATAACTTCATTAAATAAAAATACTCATTTTAACGTTTCGACTTTTATTTTGTCTTCATCAGAATAAATTTGTTTACAATACTAGGTGTTTTCCTTCAAAGGTGAGTTTAAGCTAATAATAATATAATAACTATTGTTTATAAATTTAAATTTATAAATATATATATATATATATATATATATATATATATATATATATAGACTATAAAGTATTATCGACCGTACTGTATAAGTAAAAATTTCATTAACGGGTGAGCGGTCTGTCAAGTAAAAATAAAACTCCTTTATTCCACTCTATATTTCAT
This sequence comes from Melolontha melolontha, assembly GCA_935421215.2. Lineage (NCBI taxonomy): Eukaryota > Metazoa > Arthropoda > Insecta > Coleoptera > Scarabaeidae > Melolontha > Melolontha melolontha. Next base: position 29,206,436 of record OW285243.1, on the reverse strand, counting down.
AACATACTTCATCAGGAGTGTAATTAAGAGTTAAAATTTAGCAAATAACGGCACTAAACATGTTAAAATTCGTCAACTTTAAAACATCACATCAATATATTGTTAGTTTGTCGTCAACCTCTTAAAAACAAACCTAGTTAGTTGACGGTCACTCTATGCACACACCACTAGGACCGGTCCTGGGCGGAAACCTGGTTAGGCTGCCGTTAACAGCACACACACGTTCGACGTGTGTGCAGTGCCCCCGCCTTGGCGGAAAACGTTAAGATGGCACAGAGTCTCACCGTCGTCGACCGAAGTAGCCGCTAAGAGTGTTCCCTCGGTTGGGGATGAGCAACTTCGTGCAGGGTTCGCTTCGCTGGTCTGCGCCTTGCCTCGATGGGGCGGGGGTCAGGCCGTCGAAGTACTGCACGAAAAAGTAAAGAAGTTGCCGGGAAAGGGTTGGCGGCCCTGCGCAACGGCTGGTTATCCGATCTCTCTAAATTTACGCGACCGGTCACTAAACACACGCACGCGCGCGCCAACATACAAAACCCTACACTTACGCTCTCACACAAACACAAAACCACACACCCAAAAGAGAGACGCAAGCTGCCAGCAGCAGCCAACACACAAGTTCATACCCAGAAAGAGACACAAGCTGCTAGCAGCGAACAACACATATGTTCACACCTTGCTATCTGTTTTTGGAATACTAAGGCATAATTTATTATTATCAATTGGAATGTATCTTTGAATAATTTAAACCATAGCAACTCAATTCTTTGACATTTGTATTTTGTCACTTCAAAGATATATACTTTGAAGTAAACCAGACCTTTAATCGCCGACTGATTGAATTTACCATATATATATATATATATATATATATATATATATATATATATATATATATATATATATATATATTTAATAAAATAAATTAAAACCAGGCAAGCGGTCTGTCAATTAAAAGCTCATTTATTAAGTATCAACAACTTTGTTGCTTCTTCCGGAGATAAAAATGTAGAGTTGAAAAAACAATAGAATTGACGTACAAGAAGAAGAAGCAACAAAGTTGTTGCGAAATATAGGTTTTTTAATTGACAGACCGCTTGCCCGCTTTTAATTTATTTTATTCAATATATTACGGTCGATAATTTCGTTTAAATTATATATATTTATATACATATAATAATTGTGCAAAAGTTTATGAATACGTTACCCGCCCATGTTCAATCAAAAATTCAATGGTAACAACAAAAACTTCCCGGTGGCATCTATTCGCTAGCATACGCATTACATAACATTATAATCCAATTTATAAATAGAACATCATTTCTTTCTTATTCTTCCTTTTTCATGTTTGTATTCTACGCTTGTCAACTTCAGTGTACGTAGGTATATTTATACAGTAGCAAAGTTCCCGATTCACAAACACGGAAATCCAACGAATAGAACTTTTTTCTGAAAAAAAGTCCGAACAACTAGAATAAGACTCTTCACATATAATTTACCAGAATGAATTCTACGAAAACACTATACCTTCAAACGTAGCGAACAAGGCCTAGGTATATGAAAGCCGAAACTTTTACGTTTCATTTGACAAAGGACTAAGAAGTTTAAGATTATGTATACTAGTGTTTCCAAAGAAACATTTCAAAGTTAGTCTATAATTACTTGTTTTATTTGTATCCTTTTTAAGGTTAACAGAACTCCCCCAACTTACTAAGTTCATTATGTATAAGATACTTTCAGTAGTTAATAAAAATATTCTAAAAATATAATAACTTTAAGTTGTTTGTAAATGTATATAATAATAACGCCTCTGAAAAAAAATATTGTAAGCAGTGTTGTCAGGGTAGGAATTCTTCCCTACATGTAGGGTGTTTTAAGTAATGCTAGGACTTAGGGGAGGATATTTGAAATCTTTATTTTGCAGAGAAATTACAATTCTGCAGTAAAATAATTAGTTTTCATTTTTTTTAAATATGTAGTCCTGGTGTAATATTATCAGTAGAGACCGGACGCATGAGGCCGAAATTACGATGGATCATATAAACAGTCTATAACATCGCTAAGTACAACACGCTAAGTACAACATTGAATAACACTATTTATTCGGTTAACCGCACATCTGTTTTTTTTGTCGTTGAATTGGGATGCAATTACTTCAATATTACACTTAAATTCCTTTCTTCATGGGCATATATAGAAGCGTGAGGAGTTTTTAAAAATTATTTTATTTATTAGTTTACATTTAGTAAGATAAATAAAGTACGGTGAGTTAGTTTCTTTTTTCATTGTTGTAACTGTTAATTACATACTTCGTAATTTTTGATCTTGTTTAATATCGTTTTTTATAGGTAAAATACCATAACAATTGTTTCGTTATACAGTGTCTTCTCAAGATAGAGTTGTATTATAAACTAAACCTAAAGTGTGTTGTAACATATTTAAACTTAGACAAATACTATAATTAAGAAATACTTAATAAGATAATTTAATAATAGGTACTCCATGTGTAAAACTGGAAATTATATGCACCCGGAAACTGTATTATATGAGCATATATGTTCCCAAAATTCGATGAAAATACGCAGAACTTTTATTAAAATATGCAAGAATATGTAAAGTTTAAGTGATAATTACATAACTAAATTATTGTCAAAATATTAAATAATGTCAATATAAATTTAGAGATACATACCACAAATAAGTACTATATTAATATTTTATACGAAATTTTACAAAATAAATGTATAATAATAATAATAATAAGAATAAGTAAGCTGAACAATGTAACGCTTTATGTTTGCCTTTAAATAGTATTATAAACATTTACAATTAAATTCTTTTTTAAATTCTCAACTAAAAATGACCTTCTGCGATCCGTCAATAATAGCTTGTATGCTGAAAAACTTGGCCCAACGTCAACTGATGTAATTAGCGCATACTTATATTTGCAGATAATTGATGGACTCATCTCAACAGTTTCATTGTGGTTTCCTTGCAACACACTGGATACTCTACTAAGCTGACTAAAGCACTCGATTTTCTCTAGAATTTGTGTTAATTTGATTTTGAAACACTCTCTTATGGTACCTCTCACATAATAAATTTTATTCATGAAACTTTAAGTCAATTCTATCGATTCACTGAGTTCAACACCTTGAGCTTCAAGTTTTCGTAGTGTTTCACTAATAAAACCATAGTTTGCTTTGATAAAAGCTAACTCTTGGCGCATTTGCGGTTTATTTAGTATATCTTTGCAATCTGCAATTGCTATCGAGTCGTTTGAAAAAGAGAGAATTATCTTTTCAAAGGTATCTGCACAAAATACAGCGGCATCAAGCCATGTGCCCATCTTGTTATTATTGGTTGTGGTGTCAATTCCAGACCAGATAACTTATTTTTGTATGCATGAATCGTCAGCGGTGCTTTAATAAATACTTTTTTTTGTCAAAATGATCAATGAATTAATATCTGGAAATGTGTAACGTATTTCTTCTGCTACTCTGTTAAGCATCAGATTCGGGTAAAAATCTTCAAATTCTGACTTCACCATATAATATGTCGCAGCATCCGATAACATTACTAATACCCTGTCACTTGAAACAGCATTCGGCAAATAAAACCTCGTTGAACTATCGTTTATAAATCTTGTTATAGTTAAGTTATTTGTTTTCTCCAATTCTTCTGTGTCGATTAAAAAGTATTGGCCGGCGCAATTTTCATTTCAAATGACAATCAATAAGTTGGCAATATAGCGTCCACAACTGTCTGTTGTCTCATCGACTATGAAATAAATATAATTTTCATCTATTATTTCCTTAATTTACATCATAGTTTCCTCAAACAATCGATTAATATACTCTTTTCTTGTAGTTGAGCGACTAAGAATTTACAGTTTCGTATACTTCTCTAAAAAAATTTTAAACGTTGAAGTATCCAATTTTGAAAGAGGAATGATTGCACTTGAGAAGGCGTTACACAAGTCATAATGGAAACTATTATGTTCTATATTTTTACTTGTTGAAGTAAACCAGTGATTCAGAGTAGCTTGTGGTGCATTTTTAAATCTTGTGATATTTTTTTTTATGCGAATCAGTTCCTACATGCTGCGATAATTTTTGTCGCATCGAATCTGCAAAAATTAATTGCAAGTATTAAAATATGAAAATATGAAAATAAACGTAAATAAATATAAACTTTCAATTTTACTGCAATACTTACAAAACATCTGTTATCCACATCGATACATGTGAATATGATTTCGACATATCGAAAATAACAAGGTAAAATTACATGTACATATACTTTCGAGAACTAACTAAACACAACTGGCGATATAACTGACCTATAAGTCAACTTCGTTGCTCGTACATTAACTGGAACTTCCCCGACTTGATAAACACTAATCTGGGAATTGCCGCTGTACGGAAATGCTTATTACATTAAGTACTAATATTTACACTAACAGTCCGCATTAGTGTAATTTTGATATATTGTGAATAAATGGTTTTATAAATTTTTTAAGGTTCACTTTAGAAATAAATGATAAAATATGAACAAATATGCAATTCTTTATGAAATATGCTTAAAACAATATTTATATGCAAGATATGTAAAACAAAAGTAGTCGCAAATGCTTTCTTTTTTACGTGATCCATATAGATCTGCAAGAATTTTGGTAAACATATTATAAATAAAAAATATGCATTTTCATATAATCCCAGCTTTATTCATGAGTTAGAGCCATTAACAAGTTAAAATTATTACACATTTTCTAAGGGCAGGGTATATACATTTATTTCCTTATTTCATATAAATAAAGTTGTAATGTTTTATTAGTAAATAGTTAACTTATAAAAAATACCCTTCTATATGTAGGTGCCGAATATTGTTTGTAAACAATTTCATCACAAACACTTTCTTAATTTTGTCATTTTAATAACATTCTAACCGAGACACCTCCAAAAACATTTCTTTGAATTTTAAGCTGATCCACAAATAAAGTGACAAATTTCCGTGACATTTTGCATTTATTTGTAAAGTAAATAGACGAGAAATCAGTACAAATCATCCAACAATACCATCCGGAGCTCACTCGATCCGACGACCAGTCTGACATATGCACACAGTGTAACTGAATGGTGCAGCTTAGGGCTCACAGCTGTGCGATGATCACCCCCTTTCCACCATTTAATTTCAACTGACAAACACTACACTTGGCCCGCTACAGTAACTCAACCCCTAATGAATGTTTTTGTTGGAACATTGACCCAGTGACGGGACCGAATAATGAAGTTTGGTACAAAGTGACCTGCCTTTTCAACACTGCATTATTAAGCCATACATTATCCCTAATGTCATTCGAACCGACAATTAGAATGTTCCTTTAGCAGTGATTTCCTTTTAGGTAAAATACAGTCTAAGTAATGTAAGTGGCATCAAAGGCAAACCCGCCATCTTACTTCAGACCACAATGGCAAAATGCACAAACTATGTGCAATGGCATTAAGGTATATTAGGCAAATTAATTTAGAATAATGTATACAGATATACATACATAAGCATCTGTAATAAATAAGTCGTAGATTGCGACCTTTAAAAAACAATTATTAATACTTTCTTGAAAATAAAATTCAATTTCTGATTGTAACGCCATTATTAATGTACATATCTTGATCATTTTTAAACGCATAGCCTGATTCAGAATTTACATATTACAACTTTATTTAACATTTTTAGTATTTATTATTAGAGCAGACCAATTTCCGTGCGCGGCATGTGCGCCGATGTGAGGATGATTGTATTGCATCAGAACTAATAAAAAGCATTCAGTATGTGTTTTGTACTTGCTTAGACTGCATGTAAGTGTAAGCATACGTAATAAAATGTCGTCGACACATAAATCGAGAAAACGACCGTTGTCAGACAAAGTGAATATGTTTATTATGGATTTCCCGGCCTTAATATACGATGGCTCAAAAATTAAATGTTTAGAGTGCAATACATATCTAATGTGTTGGTCAAAAACACATTGTAAAGAACACGTAAGCAGTTCGAAGCACAATAATAAATTAATCGACAACAGTTTATACATGAACTATGTGTAACTATGATTATGTGTACACTGCTGTTTACCTTGTTAAATAATGATTCATTTATTTCAATTTGGAATAAATACGCGAATCAAACATTACCGAGCACGACAACGTTACGAAGGAATTTACCATCGGTGCGTAAACAGGTTGAAAATAAAACCAAAGCCGAAATGAAAAATAAGAAACTGTGGTTATGTGTGGACGAAACAACTGACAGCAAAAAACAATATGTAGTTAATGAGATGGCGCGTAATATGGAACCACATCAACCATCGTCTTCAATTTTATTAGCATCCAGACGACTAGAACAATGTACTGTCGACAAAATTTCAGAGATGCTATTAGATACTTTGGAAAAATTTAAACTTTCGAAAGACCAAGTATTAATGTTTATGACCGATGGTGCCGCAACCATGTGTTCTGTAGGCCGGTCTCTTCGAAAATATTGTCCTAACTTGTTACATATTACTTGTAAACCCCATGCTCTACACCTTGTGGCAGAACAGATTCGTCGATGTTATCCACAGGTAGATGCTTTAATATCGAGTACAAAGGCAGTATTCCTGAAATCTCCAAAACGTATTCGGATATTTCACGAATTGTGTCCCAATACCACTGACATTGTTACGGACGGGGTTTTACTATCATGAACATTTTGATAAAATTAAGGACGTGGTTTTATCAATCGATCCGAATGAAAGTGCAGCTATCAATACAAGACAGAAAAAATTTCAAGATGCCCAGATTAAAATGAATTTACAAAGTATTTGTGAGAATTACTTGGGACTACAAGAAGCAATAACAAAATTAGAAAATTCGTCGCTGTCGTTAGAGAAATCACTGCAAATCGTTAAAGATGTTCACGCACAACTGTGTGCTGTAGAAGACGCAAAAAGTGAAAGTGTTCTAATTAAATTTGAAAGTGCTTTAGACAGTAATGCAGATTTTGACACTTTAACCCGTATTTGTGAGGGCACGTCTACAGATGCGTTAAGTTGCTTAAAAAAGTATTTTGATTATGCGAATATAACATTACTAGATGTAGAACGCTCGTTTTCCGAATATAAACATATTTTTTTCTCACGGCGGACATATTTTTCAGAAATAACCTTAGAAACGCACCTGATGTTGAAAATATACAATCGAGTTTCTCTAGTTTGTCAATCCTTGGAAGACACTTAAAACGGTAAGTGTTTTTTTAAATCCTCTGTCATGTACAGAATCACTGATTTCATACATTTTCCATTTTATTTAAAGGTACGGTCGCGGTTACATAAAAGCGACCACTAATTTGACATTTTGTGTGCTTTTTCATAAATTTTGGCTTTGTAAGTAATGACACTAATGACAAATTAAATAATATTTGACTTTTTTCATTATTAAGTGACATGATGTATACAATAGGAAAAAGTGCCGGTCGCTTTTATGTGACCGCGACCGTACATACAACGCTGCTATAATATGTACTATTCTTATTTTTCGTGTTTATGCATATTACTTTAATAGCAGAAAACCAAATGTATATTTAATTATTTCTGATAGAGTAAATGTCTCTACTTCTATACTTATATCGGTAACAAGCTCATGTTGCGTCCCTATTCGATCGCATATTCTAATATATAACGAATTACACTCCCATACCGGCAATTGTTATATTTAATAAACGGCTAAGATATTATCTAAACAATTATGAATATATATATATATATATATATATATATATATATATATATATATATATATATTGTAATATAGCTAATAGGCCTAATATAATAATAAAGCTAAATGATAAATAAACATGCAAAATTTAATGTTTAAATAAACTGGTAGGTTAAATGTTTAAATTGTGAATTATCAATCTCTATATTAAGTGGGCTATTACAAGTTACATATAGATGGGGTTGTATTGCATCAAAAACTGTTATTTGCGCATGATGCAAATATACATATTCGTTAATATCGAAGTATACATAACCAAAACAGCTGTTCATAAATATAACTACTTATAAGTATATTCAGGTGGGCGAAAGTTTGTGTGATATGTCCGGCTAGACAGAAGAACAGTTTAGACTCTTGTTGTTGGACATAAAAACATGCCTATTAAATGGTAGGTTCGGTGACTGCAATAGGACACTTACAAAATCAGCTGATGCTAATGCAATTAATAATAGTGTTTCTATATTCAAAACTACAAAATAAAACGAATGAGATAAGGATTATAATTATGGACTTTAATGAAGTAATTGCAAAGAAAGAACAGGTAAGTGGAAATATTAATTGACTTATGAATATATATATAAAATGTAACATGTCACGTGATGAAATAAATATGGCATAAAATCTAGGTTATACGATACAACAAAATAAATGTGACATGAATAAAGCTAAACGCATAAAAGAATTCTAAGATTGGATTTAATAAATTAACAGGAAACTGTATTCTTCGTAACTTATATTAGAATATCTAAATCTTAATATGAAACATAGGTTATATTTATTTAAAAAGAATAATTCGATAGTGGTTTTATTTAATGACATTTAATTAATTTATCATTTTCAAAATTCGTAGGATGTTTAAAGAATACTTAAGTGGACTTGGATAGGAATTGATTGTACTGGATCAGGCTGGTAGATCTGTGGATGCGGCATACAGGTATCAACGGCGATCGGCTGGCGTCCCCCGCTTGTTGTTCGATCTTGCGGCTGGCTTCCCGGCGAAATGTAATTTACGTTTTCTTGGACACCGGTTACCGTCTGGACTCCCAAAATGCGTTAAACAGGAGCTGGATATACTGGTAAGGTTTTGACTAGATTTGACGTATGGTTTTTTAGATTTATTAATACTTTTTCTTTTAATTTGCAGAGAGACACTTATAATACGTCTAGGTGTGTTTAATGGAGAATTTTCTAGTGACGTTAACTTTCTTTTTTTTTCAATACTCATTTCTGATTCGTCCAACTGTATGTATTTATATAGTCTCGACATTTAATTATAATGAAAATGACAATTTAATCATTTTAAATATACTTATGCTTAGTATAAATTATCTAGTTTATATTTGTGAATACATGTTTGACGTGTAAATGTTGATAGTTGTCTATAATGCTAATTTTATAGTGGGGAAAATTCCCGCGGTAATCTTTTTAAATTTATACAGTTTTGCCTAAATAAATGGCGTCATTTATTATTAATCAATTAAGTTGAAATATCTTTTGAAATACAAGATATCGGAATGAAATGACAGATACAAATTAAAAAATAAAATAAATAAATGTGAGAATGAATTTAAAATAATAATAAATCAACTTTATTGATATTACATATGAAGAATTCAGTTTCAATATTTTTTTATAAATCTAAAGCTTACATCTATACATGAAAATTCCGTCTTTTGCTAACTGAGGCATTCTTAGGTGTAAGCTTGACCTACATCAACTTCTCCAGTAATTTGGTAAGACGTTATTGTCTTGGCAAAGAGGCTTATCCAAATTATTCATCAAAACTATTAAATTGAAAGCTCTGCCATTTAAAATTATGTGTATGTATTTTGGATAATTGTTATATATTATACATTCTATGTATTAAGTGTCATTATTATTTTTGTTTTCTATCTGTGTTTGTATATAAATTTTATTTCCGTATATATTCGTCTAATAGTATCCTTATAAGTTATATTGTCATTATTATAGTATTTATGTTTGTATGATTTTTTTTTCTGTATGTCTTTTATTGTTTTGGTTTTCGAACTGTAAACTACCTATATAACTGGGCTGTTATCTGTATTATTGTAAATATTTGTCATAGTACATATTAGTATTTTTATTAATAAGATTTAATTTCTTTGTATATTTGTTTTATAAGATGTTTTGGATTATAACATAACTGAATTGCTGAGCTGTTGGTATTCAAGACTTGTTATATATTCTGCTGATCATTAGTCTAAAATATTCTGTTTTGTATAGTTGTTTGGCTTGGGGGGTTATTTTATTTAATATCTCATGTTGTTGGTACTTTCTTTGTAAGCTTTATATAGATTGTTGTAAATAATATTTGTTTTATTCATACAGATGCAAACTTTGTTTAATTAATAAATACTTTCTTTATAAATACATATCCTTTACTATCCATTCTTTCACTTATCTTTTAAATCCCATGCCTTGTTAACATATATAAATTCCCTGTACTTAGACTCTTTTGTCTATATATTTTAATATTTCATAATACATATTCATATAATTATCATCATAAATTATTTATTTATATTTAATTCAATATATCCCCATATTATATATTAATTCCTTCTACCTTTATATCTAATCTTTTGCATTTCAAATAACTTTTCATCATACCTTATTTATTTATATCATACTTTTGTCTTACATTGTACATTGATTCTATCATCTTTGTTTAACTTTAAGCAGATTTATTAGTATTTATTTTCCCCATTGAATATTTTATATTTGTCCTATGAGATCAATTAAATAATTGTTCCTTTTAAGGTTATTTTTATACCATTGTCAGTATATGTTATATTGCTTTGTCTCAGAATATTCAATTTTTCAGTCATTGTCTATTCGTCCTTAAGCTTACAAGCTCTAATTATGTTAAATTTTCCTTTTTATTGTAGATTGTGTTAGAATATTTTTGTTTATGTAAATATTTGTATATCGTTTTTGGTCATTAATAAGTAATCATCTCCCCCATCTTGGCTGTGGTCGTCTTATTCTTTTTTAGATCACCGAGATTCTGTTCTCTTTGTTTATATATTAATTTTTCTTCGACGCACCTTAGGTGTGTTCATATTGTTATTATTATATGAATGGATCATATTTCCTCTGCCTCGTGTTACATGCATGTTTTTAATGATCAGAGTAATAGTAGCTTCAGTTTTTGTATACGTAGATGTATAAGAGTTGGTTTGTGTTTTAAGTAGGATATTTAAGAAATTGTTGGTGTAAAAGTATTCATATGTAATGGAATTGTGTGTTGTTCCTTGTATATTTATTGAATTATACATGTTAGCAGATATTTGTGAACATTGAAGATGTAAACTGGTGTTTTGAGTGTAGGTGTACCTGTGTTTTGCTTGTATGTTGTACATTGGAAAAATATGATGTGTATTTCTGATTGTAGTTGGGTTGCTGTTTGTTTCATTTCTCCCCATTATTAATGTTATAATATTGTTAGTTTCTTGAGTAATGTTTGTTAAAAATTTGTGATATTCTCTATCATTTATTAAAAATTGATTATGTGTGTTAACCTTGCTTTTGCATCTAAGCGATTTGTAAGACTTTTGATTAGATAATGGTTTGATTGTGTATTTGTTACATGTGTTATTGGTACTTGCGTTTGTTAACATATCTTTGTGTTCCGGCATAAGTTGATCTATTTTTATGTCATTAATGATCTCGAATTTTTGATTAATATTTATTGTTGATTTTTCATTAAAAATATCTATTTTTGGTATTAAATTTGTTATTGATCTTTCCTTAAAAGCATCTATTTTTTGTATAATTCTTTCTCCCAGTTTCGTCTGGCTCTCTTTTAATTCTCTTATCTCTGCTTTGATTTCTTCCTTATCCTGTCTAAGTTGGTCTAATATACTGTTAATATTTGTTTCTATTTGACTTATATTTGTCTCTAATTTGTGTGTTAAATTAGTTTCTATGCCGCTTATATTAGTTTCTAATTTTTGTGTTAAATTAGTTTCTAATTTTTCGTTGTTTTTCTCAATATTTTTGTCATTGTCTGCTATAAATTGTTTGAAATTTGTTTCTTGTTTTTCATTATTTTCCGCCATAGTTTGTTTAAAATTTTCATTATTTGTTTTGTTACTAGTTTCCATTGATTCTATTTTTTGAGTTAAATTAGTTAAAATAGCTGTCAAAGTATTAAGGTTCAGAGGCACCTCCTCTTTTGGTGTTTCTGGTTGGGCAGTAACTGTGGCAGAATCACCCTGATCTGTTTCTCTCTCTGCAAGGTTTTCTCTCGACTTGCTCCTGGTGCGTTTGTCCATTTTATTATTAGGATTGTAAATATTTATATTATAATGCTTTTTGTTATTTGTTAAATTAGTTTTATGTATATAAATTGTTTCTTGTGAAATTATATTTGTCTTGTCCCTTTTTATTTAGTTATTTTAATGTTTATATTTTAATATTAGTATTTTAAGTGTAAATTAATTGTGAGTAAATAAATTGTTATCTCGTAAAATTGTCTTTGTTTTAAACTTTTTGACTTTGTATGTAAGTGTTAATTATAAGAACAATTATCCCTTTTAGAAATAAACTTACAAATCCTGTTCCTGAGTATCAATAAGCGTCCTAATACATAAGAAACTACAGAGAAGCAAAATACAGACTTACAAAAAAAAATGTTATATCTCTTAAATAAATCTAAATAGAATACAGTTTTCCTTGTTTTTAATTTTTATTCTCTCTCATTTTATTTTATAATTTGTGTTCTATTGATTACGTTTTCTAATGGCCCTACACGTTGTGGCGACAATTGAAGAGATACCGTGAGATTGTTATGTGAATCTACATGCAAAACTTTAAATATTGAATAAACTGGTAGGTTAAATTTTTAAATTGTGAATTATCAATCTCTATATTAAGTGGGCTATTACAAGTTACATATAGATGGGGTTGTATTGCATCAAAAACTGTTATTTGCGCATGATGCAAAGATACATATTCGTTAATATCGAAGTATACATAACCAAAACAGCTGTTCATAAATATAACTACTTATAAGTATATTCAGGTGGGCGAAAGTTTGTGTGATATGTCCGGCTAGACAGAAGAACAGTTTAGACTCTTGTTGTTGGACATAAAAACATGCCTATTAAATGGTAGGTTCGGTGACTGCAATAGGTCACTTACAAAATCAGCTGATGCTAATGCAATTAATAATAGTGTTTCTATATTCAAAACTACAAAATAAAACGAATGAGATAAGGATTATAATTATGGACTTTAATGAAGTAATTGCAAAGAAAGAACGGGTAAGTGGAAATATTAATTAACTTATGAATATATATATAAAATGTAACATGTCACGTGATGAAATAAATATGGCATAAAATCTAGGTTATACGATACAACAAAATAAATGTGACATGAATAAAGCTAAACGCATAAAAGAATTCTAAGATTGAATTTAATAAATTAACAGGAAACTGTATTCTTCGTAACTTATATTAGAATATCTAAATCTTAATATGAAACATAGGTTATATTTATTTAAAAAGAATAATTCGATAGTGATTTTATTTAATGACATTTAATTAATTTATCATTTTCAAAATTTCGTAGTTTGTTTAAAGAATACTTAAGTGGACTTGGATAGGAATTGATTGTACTGGATCAGGCTGGTAGATCTGTGGATGCGGCATACTGGTATCAACGGCGATCGGCTGGCGTCCCCCGCTTGTTGTTCGATCTTGCGGCTGGCTTCCCGGCGAAATGTAATTTACGTTTTCTTGGACACCGGTTACCGTCTGGACTCCCAAAATGCGTTAAACAGGAGCTGGATATACTGGTAAGGTTTTGACTAGATTTGACGTATGGTTTTTTAGATTTATTAATACTTTTTCTTTTAATTTGCAGAGAGACACTTATAATACGTCTAGATGTTTTTAATGGAGAATTTTCTAGTGACGCTAACTTTCTTTTTTTTTTCAATCCTCATTTCTGATTCGTTCAACTGTATGTATTTATATAGTCTCGATATTTTATTATAATGAAAATGACAATTTAATCATTTTAAATATACTTATGCTTAGTATAAATTATCTAGTTTATATTTGTGAATACATGTTTGACGTGTAAATGTTGATAGTTGTCTATAATGCTAATTTTATAGTGGGGAAAATTCCCGCGGTAATCTTTTTAAATTTATACAGTTTTGCTTAAATAAATGGCGTCATTTATTATTAATCAATTAAGTTGAAATATCTTTTGAAATACAAGATATCGGAATGAAATGACAGATACAAATTAAAAAATAAAATAAATAAATAAATGTGAGAATGAATTTAAAATAATTAAATACGCGAAATCAACTTTATTGATATTACATATGAAGAATTCAGTTTCAATATTTTTTTATAAATCTAAAGCTTACATCTATACATGAAAATTCCGTCTTTTGCTAACTGAGGCATTCTTAGGTGTAAGCTTGACCTACATCAATATATATATTATATATATATATATATAAAATATAATATTTTCGTGACCTTGGTATGATAAGGTAAACTTAATAAGTCGGCGATTAAAGGTCTGGTTCATTACTTCAAAATATATATATTTAAAACAACCCTACATGTTTCGGCAATGATGCCTTTGTCAAGGGAATAAAAAATATAAATGACAGAATATTCTGTCATTTATATTTTTTATTCCCTTGACAAAGGCATCATTGCCGAAACGTGTAGGGTTGTTTTAAATATATATACTTTGAAGTAATGAGCCAGACCTTTAATCGCCGACTTATTAAGTTTACCTTATATATTTATATATATATATATATATATATATATATATATATATATATATATATAAATATTATAATGGTATTATTACCATTACTTGAATTTAAACATATTATTTATTTTGAAATTTTAAAAAGTTATTTTATTTGTTATTGTCAAGTATGTTCATAGACAGATATGACATATTTATTGGATAGTATTTATATTTTTTATATATGTCAGTCAAAACTGGACAGACACACAGAATTGTTTTATATATTAATAATAAAATATCTTATGTTATCTCTGCAAAGGAAATTATGCCCAGTAACAATTAAGACATTAGACATATATTTTTTAAATTATATATATTACGTTAGGATTAAACTAAAAAGTTAAATTATCTATGAAAATTCTGTATATTGAAAGACATACTGATTTTTTTTTAATTTAGAAATTTATACTAGCATCGCTATGGTTATTGGTTGTTGATTTTTGAAAAAGTGAGATTGATTTGAAGTTTTTCGAAGAGAAACCGATTAAAATTGGTAATAGATGTGTTGAAAAGCCAATAAATTTTAAGATATACAATATAATTATTTAACAAATCTACTTACTTGTGTCCAGAAACTTGTGCATATAAAACCATGTTAAAATTATAATCTAATAATAATATTGCCGTTGGAGCTTATATCTGAGATTACATGGAAGGACCTACAATGAAAATCTACTAAAAGCCGTTCCTAAATTGTGAAATGAATATTAGGCATTATCAAGAAAAATAAATATTAAAGGAGAGCTTTTACCCAGAACATTCAGAAGGACCTTGTATTAGGGAAGTTCGAGACTGTCAATAACTATTTCGTCCATCTACGAAGGGATTTTTCCTGTCTACTTTTCAAGCGGTTAACTGAATACATCTGGCAAGAACTTTGAATATATATAAGGATACATAGTGGACTTAATCTTGGTATTTCTTATATTAGCTTACCCATTTATTTATATTACTAATTACTCTGTTGCAATAACCAAATTTGTACAGTCAATTTTGTTGCGAAGAAGCCTATGGAGGAAGTTACAGCTAGCTGCAAAATGTCTAAAGGAAAGAGAAGGCACGTCAAAGCGAGAAATAAGTAGAGCGTGATCAAAGTCCCTAGCGGGATAAACACCGTCCACCTTAAACCATAATTACTTCAAGAATCGTCACCGAACTTGCTCAGATAGAAGTATTTGTGCTTGGTAAAATGGATACCATATAAAACTGACATATTCCAAACATAATCCCGCTAATGTATTATATAAGAAATTTAATACGCCCACGTTAGAAAATTGACCACAGTTGCGTATAATTAATCCTAAAGCTTATGTAGTCTGCTTAGATATGTTACTGATGTGCTTACTAAATATGAGTTTCATATCAAAGACAACGGTCAGGTCTTTAATTGATTCAATGCTTGTTATATTCGTATCTCCAAGTTGGTAATTGAAATTTATAATATTTACTCTTTTCGTGGAAGATAATATCTTGCACTTATCCGGGTTCGAATGTAAATTATTATTTATGTACTAAGTCTTTATGTTAACCAGATCAGTTTGTAGTAGAGTCGGTGATTCAACAAATCAATTTCAAGTAATCGGCAAAGAAAATGTTATTAGACTCGATCTTATCTGAAGGATCATTAATAAAGATAATGAAAAAAGTAGTCCTAAGTCAGAACCTTACCAAACTCCAGAAGTTGCAATGTAATGTGTTGAAAAATATCTGTTGTAGAAAACAAGTTGAGGGCTATTATGTAGATACGAAGTTAAGAAGCGGCTTACTATTCGATTTGTCTGGCAAGACAGCATGATCCACTCGAGCAAATGCCTTGGCAAAGTCGTATATATGACATCAACCTGTGTTCTGTCATCTAGCGTGTCAACAATATCGCAAGGTTAATGTCAGTAGATCGCTTATATTTACTGAGTGCTTCGCGCCATCTTTGGTGGCGTCATCTTTGGTGGGGTTTTTTAAATTTTACTATACCTATTTAGTGTAATTATGATAAACGGCCCTGATAACTAATATTGCAAAGTATATATTTTATATCCATTGCGATTGAACAATATGATTACTACGCATATAAAACTTCATATAATTCAGTAGATCTTCGCTGTAGATTTCGTCCACTGTTGCAAGGGACAGTCGCAGTACCTTGAAGTTACTGCGAATCAACCAACATCTACTTTCAGCCCTGAAGATCGTTGGAAATTACGCTTAACTCGACGCGGTTCCAATCCGGAAACCAATATCCACATTTAGAAAACGTTTTTATACAGGATGTCCAGAAACTCTCCTGACAAACGAAGACCGGAGTTTCCTCAGATAATTTTAAGACAATTAAACCCAAATTCACCTAGTCCGAAAATGCTTCCTAAGGGAGCTAGAGTTCTTTGAAGATGGCTCCTTGTATTTATTTTTTTTTAAATTCCTCCAGAACGCTTCTATTTAGAAAAACAAAAACTGGTATGCTTATTTATCCTCCAGAGATGAATCGATTCCATCAATTGCGAATTTCTAGTACCGGTCATAGGCGTCCGTTTTGGGTAGGTCAACGGTTATTTTAAGGCATAACTTTTTTGTCTTTAACTTTTAAGCATTTGTGACACTAGATTATTAAATTTTCAGGTATTCCAGTACTAAAAGGTACTCTTACTTTAAGTCGGTAGGATACACCGTTTTCTAGAAAAATCGATTTGGAAATTTTTCGTTTTTTCTTCATTAAAGTTCAATTTTTTATTTTTTGCAATAGTTAGCTCTGAACTGCCAACAGAAGTAAAACCTACGTTTTTCATTGTCAAATTGTTGTCAGTTCGCGAAGTTTATCTTTTCATTTTTTACTTTGTGTTATTCAAACACAACGATTTCAATTTAAAAAAATATGGTTTTTACTAATGAGGAATACGCCGATATGCATTTAGTTTATGGCGAAATGAGGTGTAACGCTCGAGCGGCGCAACGTAAATACGCTGAAAAATTTCCCAATCGTCAGCATCCCACTACTCAACATTTACAGCTCTTCATCAACGATTAAGAGAAACAGGTTCAGTGGTCCCAAAAAATAATGAAACGGAGACATAATGATGTAACAGCAGAACATGAAGATGTTATTTTAATGGAAGTTGAGGAAAATCCAGAAATTAGCGTTCGAAGACTATCTGCCATGTACCCCACAATTTCAAAATCTTCCGTAGGAAATCTTACACAAAGAAAATTTATATACTTTTCATTTTACAAAGGTGCAAGCACTGCTAGAAGGAGATTTTCCTGCTCGCGTAGAATTCGCTAGATGGTTACAAAATCAGAAAAATCAAGATGAAGATTTCTTCAGGAACATTTTGTTTGGTGACGAAGCTACATTCTCAAAAAATGGAATTTTTAATGTACATAATGCACATTATTATTCGTACGTTGGTGACAATCCCCACGTTGTTCAAGAATTTAAGCATCAGCATAGGTTTAGCATAAACGTCTGGATAGGAGTAGTTGACGATTATCTACTTGGACCTGTGGAATTACCTGCTCGTTTAAATGGTGCTGATTACTTACATTTCCTGCAAAATATTTTACCTGATTTGTTAGATGAGGTGCGTTTAAATATTCGGCAAAACTTATGGTTTCTACAGGACGGCTGTCCGGCCCACTTTAGCAGGAATGTACGAGACTTTCTAGATAATAACTACGAAGACCATTGGATTGGAAGAGGCGGTCCAGTTGCTTGGCCAGCAAGGTCGCCGGATTTGAATCTTTGCGATTATTGTGTTTGGGGATACATAAAAGCATTTGTTTATTCCGTTCCGATACAAAATCGCGCACAACTCTGGCTAAGGATACAAGACGCTTGCAACGAATTTAGAAATAACTTTGGAATTTTTGCAAGAATTCGGCGTTCTCTAAGCAAAAGGGTAAACTTATGCATAGAGACTAATGGTCATCACATCGAGCAACTTTTGTAACAATCTACCTTTGATACTTGTTCTTTTTTTGTTAGTTTCGTTCCATTGTACATAATAAATTGAACTTTAATGAAGAAAAAACGAAAAATTTACAAATCGATTTTTCTAGAAAACGGTGTATCCTACCGACTTAAAGTAAGAGTACATTTTAGTACTGGAATACCTGAAAATTTAATAATTTAGTGTCACAAATGCTTAAAAGTTAAAGACAAAAAAGTTATGCCTTAAAATAACCGTTGACCTACCCAAGACGGACGCCTATGACCGGTACTAGAAATTCGCAATTGATGGAATCGATTAACCTCTGGAGGATAAATAAACATACCAGTTTTTGTTTTTCTAAATAGAAGCGTTCTGGAGGAATTTAAAAAAAAATAAATACAGGGCGCCATCTTCAAAGAACTCTAGCTCCCTTAGGAAGCATTTTCGGACTAGGTGAATTTGGGTTTAATTGTCTTAAAATTATCAGAGGAATCTCCGGTCTTCGTTTGTCAGGAGAGTTTCGGGACACCCTGTATAGTAAGTAACGAAAAAACATGAATCTTGATGTCAATAGTAGTAAAAATTTAAAAAAGGTATATAACCCCTTACCACAATTATTAGTCGTATCCTAAATACGTATTTCGACAACTAAGTTGTCATCATCAGTAGGTAAAAACTACTAATTAAAAGTCGCACATGGGGCACAGTAAAGTAAGAGAAACGCTTCCGCACAACTACTATACACTGCATCCCCGTATAGACTAAATTTAACATGCCAATCTAAACTACGAGACAAACACTTACCTACTTAAGGAAAAGGTCTAAACATGTGTTAAATTGTCGAACAAAGGAACGGCAGACATTCATCTCTAAGGGGGGCGGCACTAACTTCGATTTTTAAAAACTACGATGACCCACTATTAAACTTAAATAAAACACCTTATATTTTCACAAAACAATAGTATATTTAACTATATGTATATTTTATGTGCACTGCACACATCAGTAGTTATTATTTAAACGTATTATTTCGAGTACATGTATAGTAAAAATATCTATTTTGGATAGGGGCGTAAAAATTTTTCAATTACAAATGGCTAAAAAGTATGGTCGTATATTGTAAAAACTGAACTCTATTGAAATTCTAAGAAGGACAAAATTGGGAAGGACCGTTAAATATGAAAAAACAAGACATCTGACTGTGTTGAGTTATATTAAATAACAATCAAGTAACGTGAAAAGGATATATAAATTATTAGATATTGTTGGTATATAATTTAAAAGTTAATTATAAATAGGTGACATGTCATTGTTAAGGAGTTTTGCACTTCTAATATAATGTATAGAATCCACGGTTGGCTCTTGGTGAAACATGATTAATAATTTACTAAATAAAACACCTGGTATATTTGTTTCACAAAACGTGAAACATTTTACATTTTGTGAAACAAATACACCAAGTGTTCCATCCAGCAAATTATTGTTAAGCAGGTAATTTTATCATTTGTATGGCTTCCCACAGCCAACATTTCCTTTTCACTAATGGTATATTTAATCTCATAGCTTTTCAAAATACGAGAAATAAAACATATCGGTTGTTCTATCCCTTCGTCATTTATTTGAATTAAAACTCCGCTTATAGCGACATCACTAGCATCCACTCTTAAAATAAACTGTTTATTAAAATCTGGTAATATTAATATTAATTGATTATAAAACTCTTTCTTTAACTCCTCAAATGCATTCATTCTGACTTCTGTCCATTTAAACTTTTCATTCTTTTTAAGCATTTCATACAGAGGAACACTAATACGTGCCAGGTATGGTACACAACGTTTATAATAGTTAACCATGCCTAAAAATCCTCTTAGCATTCTTATATTCTTAGGTAGAGGATACTTCTTTATGAGTTCCAATCTACTCTCATCTACACTTATATATTTAGTACTTATATTATATCCCAAAAATTTAATTTCTTTCTTATAAAATTCACATTTACTCAAATTTACCTTTAACCCTTCTCTTGCTAACACCTCCATGATTTTCTCCAAATGTTGTGAGTGTTCCTGCTCATCCCTGCTGTATATTAAAATATCGTCCACGTAGTGAACCACAAACTCTTCATATGGTTCAAGAATTTGTTGCATCGCTCTAATTAAAGCTGCTGCCGAACTGCTCAACCCATATGGTACAGTCCTAAATTGATATACTCGTCCATCTACCATAAATCCACAATATTTTCTGGACTCCTTTTCTAATGGAACCAACCAAAAAGCACTTTTTAAGTCCAATTTACTATATATTCTTGCATTGTAACATTTCGCCAATAATGGTTCTATCGTAATAGGCGTCTCAAACTGAGGCTTTGTTCTTTCATTCAGTCGACGTGCATCTAGACATAATCGAATGTCTCCTGTTTTCTTTTTTACAACTACTAATGGATTAACATAACGCGTTTTACCTGTTTCAATAACACCATCTCTCAGCATCCTTTTTATTTCATCATTTACTTGTGATTGAATATTTTTAGGAATGGGATAATTTTTCACCTTAAATGGTCTCGTCTCATCTACCTCTAAAGAATGTTGGTAATTTCTGGCAATACTAGGAAATTTATTTACTAAATCTATATTCTTTTTGATTAAACTTTTTACTTCTACTTCCTTATCCTCTTTGCAGTCCAATTTCATCAAATCTATATCTTCAGGGAACTCCACTTCTCCATTTTCTTCCTTACCCATATCTTCCATCATCATTACTTCCTTTTCTTTGAAATCCTCTTCTTCTATATTATTAATAATTTTTTCACCATCCTCTTCACACTCCTTAATCCATTCGACTTTCGTATTATTAATTATTATATCCCTTTTTTGTATATCTATTATTGCATTAATTTTATCTAATAAATCTACTCCTAGTATTCCATCTCTCCCTAATCCTTTTAATACTATAAATTCTCCCATGAACTTATTATTATCTATCATAAATTCAACAATAAAAACTTTATTCACTACTGTTAAAATTTTCTTTGTAGCAGTCACTATTGTAATTTTACTCGTGGGCATATATTTCCCCACATTATTTTTAATCAAACATTCAATCACATTCTCATCTAAAAATGACGTTTCACTTCCTGAATCAATTAAACAACTTAACTCTTTATCATTTATTTTAATTTTTATATGAGGTAAAACCGTGTTTATTGCGTATTTCGACTGTTCATACAATGCATTACATTCATTCCTTTTGGTTGGTCTTTTTAAAAATCCTTACTACATGCTAATTCTAATTTACCCTGTTTATCTTGTGTTTCTAAATTAAAATTACACCTACTATCTTTAGGACGTGTCCCTGTATAATTTTTAACTTCTGATGAATTTTCCTTTCTTATATCTTTATTATTATTATCATCTATTCTACCTGGTGAAGCCATTCTATTATTTCTATTGCCATAGTTATTTACTCGTTGAGGACTTGAATATTTATTATTATTGTTATTTTCTATTCTAGCATATGGCGATCTATTAACATTTCGATCTATATAATTACTCTGATATCTTTTGCCATATTCCATATCATCTAATCTTTTCAAAAGTTCAATAAATTGTTGCATGTCACTTATATTTTGAATGGCTACTGCCTGACTAATTTGTGCATCAAAGTGAGTACTTAATTGACATATTAGATCTCTATCAGTAATTTTAGGTTGCAAATATTTTAAAATTGAGTGTCTCCTCATAACATACGACGCTCGTGACTCATTACTATTATTATTATATCTACCAACTAATAAATCATTTCTTACCCTCGTTTGTCTTGTTGTTCCCCAGAATTGACTGGTAAATCTGACCTCGAACTCCTCCATCGTCTTCACCTCATCCGAGATCATGTCCCACCAGGTCATCGCATCGTCCTTGAGACAGTTCCCTATCTTTTGGAGCTTCTTTTGGTCCCCCGGCACATCTTCTAGACTTTCTTTTAATTTTTTTAGAAAACCCATGGGATTTGTATTTGCCATTCCATAAAATTTCGGCAATGGTTCATTTTGTACTGGTACAGGGACGAACACAGGCACACTCGCTTCACTCTTCTCTTTTCTCACTTGTTCAATTTGTTTCTGCATATACGTCAGTTTCTGTTCCTGCCATTCTCTCTTTTCCTTTTCTTCTAAGAATTGATCTACGCTAACAGTGTTTTGTGGTATGTTTCGTTCGTTTATTAACGGAAATGATTCATCTATTATCTCTTTATCTGTTTGTTTACTGCTATTTATTGGTACTATTTGATCCACTATCTCTTCCACTGCTTCATGTATGGGATTTAGATTAAGGTTACTAATACCTGCACTCGCACCTTCTAACGACTGTTGACTGCCAATTAGTGGTGGCTGTCTCCATTCATTTACATTCGAAATACCATCCATTTTGCTTGTTATTGTTTTCTATTTCTGCCAATTATGTGTTGGACTCGCCAAATTTATAAATTAACGTGTATTTCCAAATTATTTGCTTATCTTCATTCGCCGACACGTTGGGCTGCCAAAATTGTGCAGTGGAATGTGCTTTTAAATTGCTTATTAATTTTTTTATTCACACTACAACTTATGTTGCCGGCTGTACAGTCTAGTAGAATCCACGAACTCCCATCTCACGGATCGTTCTTTTCAGAATTGGTCCAGGTTATATTGAAAGTAAAACAATAAATGTCAATAAAAAGTCACACTTAGGTAATTTATAAATTTTAATAAAAGAAAAAAAAGAAAAAATCCCTTTACCGAATGTATAGGGTGCTAAAGCAACATTAACAGTAGCAATGGGAGGAAACACTCTTTGTGAATAATGACTCGCACACAGAGAAAAACCCCCTGTGACTCTCGAACAAATATAAAACTAATAAATACTAGCGAAATTTGTCAAGTTTGACCTCTACTTTAACCCCTACAATCAAATGTCAAAAACAACAAAGTTTTCAAAACCCGTGTAAATTGAATTTTAGTCGTGCGCAAAATAACACGACAAGGTCAACCCACAATAAAAAAAAATCCAACCTTGAATTTAAAACGTTCTAGAATATTATTTTTGAAGAAAAACTCCACTAAAAAAGAAACATGACAATTTTCTCTAATACCCATATACTAACTTCAAATATCAAAATTATTACAAATAATACATACAATATAATAATAGAAATAAACGTAGTATCAATTATATAAATTAAATATTTTTATCAAACTTACATAGATCTATGCACTGATAACACAAAAACTACGTGAGAGATATCTTACTTATTAGATCATTCTATAATCACAAAATCTCGCAAAAATCGAATTAGCATTAACATGCACCTGAATAAAATGCATAAACAAAATAAAACCCGATTTTACTAAAACAGAGAATAAAATTGAATATCTTATTCTCTAACAACCCGGTCACTGTCGAAGTCTAGATATCTCTAACCAAAAATGAAGTTCCAATATCCGCATGGACATCCCCACCAACTATAAAATCAAAAATATACAGAAAATACACATTTTATAATAATACGATATCCGGGGTAGCGGCAACTTTAATCATCTGACCAACCTAAATATACGAGAATGGATCAAAATTTCAAACATATTAAAATTCATCACTTAAAATTAAATATATTTATAACGATCCCCGTCTGAAATAAATAAACATCAAAAATGAAATAGATAATTTTAATAAATGTACTACACAAAAAAGTTTAATATCGTTCAATCATTTTCCTTTCTTGTCCAAGGAAAAATCCATTCCATAATTCCCCGAATTTATCCGAGAACAAAGACAGAACATTCCTGAGCTTTTTTCAAGGATAAATTTCAGCACTACCACTTGAGACAGTGTCGCACCCTGTCTTTGTTCCCCGCACTAACTTGTTGCATTATTGTTGAACGGGATCATCCTCGTTCTGATGCTGTAGTGTGATAAACGGATGCAATGCACTGATATGATATCGTCCCTTTTTCTTACGTCCATCCATAGAGTACAGCTCATACGTCACATTATTAAAACATCTCGAAATACGATAAGGTCCTGTATAAGGCAGATCAAGCTTCTGACATTTGCCTTGATCTCTTCTGCCTAAACGATAACTTTTTACTATTACCACATCTCCAGCCTCAAATCTTGTTCTCGTAGTAATCTGTTCATTTTGTTTATTTAGGTATTTCTGTGCATTTATTGTAATTCTTTGAGCAACTTGGTTTTTTAATTGTACCAGGTTGTCAACCCTTTCAGTTTGTGTATTCCAGGGTCTGGCAGGTTTCGTCCCATACATCACAGTCGCAGGACATTCCAGTGTCACAGTATTGGGTGTGTTGTTGATGTTGTCTTCAACATCCTGGACATGAGCAACCCATCCTGCATGGTTTTCGTAGGTTTTGATCCTTAGAAACTTTATTATTTCCTGGATATATCTCTCACATGGATTCCCGCATGGATGACGTATGGAAGAGAAAGAAATTTCAACATTACGATCATGTAAAGCAGTCTTAAATCTATCATTATTAAAATACGAAGCATTATCAGCTAATATTCTATTCATTTTCCCTTGATGCATAATCCATGAATCAATACACTGTATAGAGGTATCTGTGTTATATTGCGAAGTGGGAAATAATTTAACGAACTTTGAAAATACATCTACCATTACTAAAATATTTTTATACTCTAATTCTCCTGGGATAAGATTCCCTAAATAATCTATAGCTACCAATTCTAATTTTTCATGAGTAATTATACTCTTTACCTCATACTGGCAGGTTCGATTTTTATGTTTACCCAAACGGCAAGTAATGCAGTTTCTAACAACATCTTTAGCGATTATGCGATCTTTCTTAGCATAAAAAGCCTCCCTAAACACTAGCCATACTTTATATCCCCCTATATGTCCCAAATTTTCATGAATTTGCAACATCGTTTGCCTTGCATACACCTCATTTACAGCAATGTAACTCATTTCCCTAATCACTTTCATAATCAACCCCTCTTTCATAATAAAATTTTTATAATTATCTTTAGTACTTAATTGTTCCCTTATTACATCAAATCTTTCATCTCGCTGGACCTGAAGGATCATCTCAAATTCATAATTCCCCGTAGCATAGTGTCTATTATATTCATTCAACTCTACGTAATGAAATTTACTTTTACTGTTGTACATTCGTGACAACGCATCAGCAGAAACATTTAGAACGCCTTTAATATGCTTTATATCAAAAGTATACTCTGACAACAATAGTGACCATCGATACACTCTATTATTTTTAAAACGTGTATTCAGAAGTGATGTCAAGGCAGCATGATCTGTCACTACAACAAAGTTTTTTCCCAATAAATAATATCTGAGCTTTTGAATCGCGTGTACCACAGCCAACATTTCCTTTTCACTAATGGTATATTTAATCTCATAGCTTTTCAAAATACGAGAAATAAAACATATCGGTTGTTCTATCCCTTCGTCATTTATTTGAATTAAAACTCCGCTTATAGCGACATCACTAGCATCCACTCTTAAAATAAACTGTTTATTAAAATCTGGTAATATTAATATTAATTGATTATAAAACTCTTTCTTTAACTCCTCAAATGCATTCATTCTGACTTCTGTCCATTTAAACTTTTCATTCTTTTTAAGCATTTCATACAGAGGAACACTAATACGTGCCAGGTATGGTACAAAACGTTTATAATAGTTAACCATGCCTAAAAATCCTCTAAACATTCTTATATTCTTAGGTAGAGGATACTTCTTTATGAGTTCCAATCTACTCTCATCTACACTTATATATTTAGTACTTATATTATATCCCAAAAATTTAATTTCTTTCTTATAAAATTCACATTTACTCAAATTTACCTTTAACCCTTCTCTTGCTAACACCTCCATGATTTTCTCCAAATGTTGTGAGTGTTCCTGCTCATCCCTGCTGTATATTAAAATATCGTCCACGTAGTGAACCACAAACTCTTCATATGGTTCAAGAATTTGTTGCATCGCTCTAATTAAAGCTGCTGCCGAACTGCTCAACCCATATGGTACAGTCCTAAATTGATATACTCGTCCATCTACCATAAATCCACAATATTTTCTGGACTCCTTTTCTAATGGAACCAACCAAAAAGCACTTTTTAAGTCCAATTTACTATATATTCTTGCATTGTAACATTTCGCCAATAATGGTTCTATCGTAATAGGCGTCTCAAACTGAGGCTTTGTTCTTTCATTCAGTCGACGTGCATCTAGACATAATCGGATGTCTCCTGTTTTCTTTTTTACAACTACTAATGGATTAACATAACGCGTTTTACCTGTTTCAATAACACCATCTCTCAGCATCCTTTTTATTTCATCATTTACTTGTGATTGAATATTTTTAGGAATGGGATAATTTTTCACCTTAAATGGTCTCGTCTCATCTACCTCTAAAGAATGTTGGTAATTTCTGGCAATACTAGGAAATTTATTTACTAAATCTATATTCTTTTTGATTAAACTTTTTACTTCTACTTCCTTATCCTCTTTGCAGTCCAATTTCATCAAATCTATATCTTCAGGGAACTCCACTTCTCCATTTTCTTCCTTACCCATATCTTCCATCATCATTACTTCCTTTTCTTTGAAATCCTCTTCTTCTATATTATTAATAATTTTTTCACCATCCTCTTCACACTCCTTAATCCATTCGACTTTCGTATTATTAATTATTATATCCCTTTTTTGTATATCTATTATTGCATTAATTTTATCTAATAAATCTACTCCTAGTATTCCATCTCTCCCTAATCCTTTTAATACTATAAATTCTCCCATGAACTTATTATTATCTATCATAAATTCAACAATAAAAACTTTATTCACTACTGTTAAAATTTTCTTTGTAGCAGTCACTATTGTAATTTTACTCGTGGGCATATATTTCCCCACATTATTTTTAATCAAACATTCAATCACATTCTCATCTAAAAATGACGTTTCACTTCCTGAATCAATTAAACAACTTAACTCTTTATCATTTATTTTAATTTTTATATGAGGTAAAACCGTGTTTATTGCGTATTTCGACTGTTCATACAATGCATTACATTCATTCCTTTTGGTTGGTCTTTTTAAAAATCCTTACTACATGCTAATTCTAATTTACCCTGTTTATCTTGTGTTTCTAAATTAAAATTACACCTACTATCTTTAGGACGTGTCCCTGTATAATTTTTAACTTCTGATGAATTTTCCTTTCTTATATCTTTATTATTATTATCATCTATTCTACCTGGTGAAGCCATTCTATTATTTCTATTGCCATAGTTATTTACTCGTTGAGGACTTGAATATTTATTATTATTGTTATTTTCTATTCTAGCATATGGCGATCTATTAACATTTCGATCTATATAATTACTCTGATATCTTTTGCCATATTCCATATCATCTAATCTTTTCAAAAGTTCAATAAATTGTTGCATGTCACTTATATTTTGAATGGCTACTGCCTGACTAATTTGTGCATCAAAGTGAGTACTTAATTGACATATTAGATCTCTATCAGTAATTTTAGGTTGCAAATATTTTAAAATTGAGTGTCTCCTCATAACATACGACGCTCGTGACTCATTACTATTATTATTATATCTACCAACTAATAAATCATTTCTTACCCTCGTTTGTCTTGTTGTTCCCCAGAATTGACTGGTAAATCTGACCTCGAACTCCTCCATCGTCTTCACCTCATCCGAGATCATGTCCCACCAGGTCATCGCATCGTCCTTGAGACAGTTCCCTATCTTTTGGAGCTTCTTTTGGTCCCCCGGCACATCTTCTAGACTTTCTTTTAATTTTTTTAGAAAACCCATGGGATTTGTATTTGCCATTCCATAAAATTTCGGCAATGGTTCATTTTGTACTGGTACAGGGACGAACACAGGCACACTCGCTTCACTCTTCTCTTTTCTCACTTGTTCAATTTGTTTCTGCATATACGTCAGTTTCTGTTCCTGCCATTCTCTCTTTTCCTTTTCTTCTAAGAATTGATCTACGCTAACAGTGTTTTGTGGTATGTTTCGTTCGTTTATTAACGGAAATGATTCATCTATTATTTCTTTATCTGTTTGTTTACTGCTATTTATTGGTACTATTTGATCCACTATCTCTTCCACTGCTTCATGTATGGGATTTAGATTAAGGTTACTAATACCTGCACTCGCACCTTCTAACGACTCTTGACTGCCAATTAGTGGTGGCTGTCTCCATTCATTTACATTCGAAATACCATCCATTTTGCTTGTTATTGTTTTCTATTTCTGCCAATTATACGTTGGACTCGCCAAATTTATAAATTAACGTGTATTTCCAAATTATTTGCTTATCTTCATTCGCCGACACGTTGGGCTGCCAAAATTGTGCAGTGGAATGTGCTTTTAAATTGCTTATTAATTTTTTTATTCACACTACAACTTATGTTGCCGGCTGTACAGTCTAGTAGAATCCACGAACTCCCATCTCACGGATCGTTCTTTTCAGAATTGGTCCAGGTTATATTGAAAGTAAAACAATAAATGTCAATAAAAAGTCACACTTAGGTAATTTATAATTTTTAATAAAAGAAAAAAAAGAAAAAATCCCTTTACCGAATGTATAGGGTGCTAAAGCAACATTAACAGTAGCAATGGGAGAAAACACTCTTTGTGAATAATGACTCGCACACAGAGAAAAACCCCCTGTGACTCTCGAACAAATATAAAACTAATAAATACTAGCGAAATTTGTCAAGTTTGACCTCTACTTTAACCCCTACAATCAAATGTCAAAAACAACAAAGTTTTCAAAACCCGCGTAAATTGAATTTTAGTCGTGCGCAAAATAACACGACAAGGTCAACCCACAATAAAAAAAAATCCAACCTTGAATTTAAAACGTTCTAGAATATTATTTTTGAAGAAAAACTCCACTAAAAAAGAAACATGACAATTTTCTCTAATACCCATATACTAACTTCAAATATCAAAATTATTACAAATAATACATACAATATAATAATAGAAATAAACGTAGTATCAATTATATAAATTAAATATTTTTATCAAACTTACATAGATCTATGCACTGATAACACAAAAACTACGTGAGAGATATCTTATCATTCTATAATCACAAAATCTCGCAAAAATCGAATTAGCATTAACATGCACCTGAATAAAATGCATAAACAAAATAAAACCCGATTTTACTAAAACAGAGAATAAAATTGAATATCTTATTCTCTAACAACCCGGTCACTGTCGAAGTCTAGATATCTCTAACCAAAAATGAAGTTCCAATATCCGCATGGACATCCCCACCAACTATAAAATCAAAAATATACAGAAAATACACATTTTATAATAATACGATATCCGGGGTAGCGGCAACTTTAATCATCTGACCAACCTAAATATACGAGGATGGATCAAAATTTCAAACATATTAAAATTCATCACTTAAAATTAAATATATTTATAACGATCCCCGTCTGAAATAAATAAACATCAAAAATGAAATAGATAATTTTAATAAATGTACTACACAAAAAAGTTTAATATCGTTCAATCATTTTCCTTTCTTGTCCAAGGAAAAATCCATTGCAATATGTACTTTTTCTCTTGGTTGCTTTGGGATATCAAACTCGTGGATTCGCGGATTGTATTTTTTATTTTTGTTTTTCTAATTAATTTATTGATTATTTCTATGTCAAAGCCATTGTATGTCGCAATATTTTTAATGAAATCTAGTTCTGTTTCATATCTCTCTTTTGTTAACGGAAAATTTAGTAACCTATTGACTAAGAAGTTAAAGGAAGCTGTCTTGTGTTGATAACTATGATTTGAATCCGCGGTGATGAATCTATTAACATTGGTTTCTTTCCGGAAAATATCGATTTCTATTTTATGTTTATTTCTAATCAGTAAAGTATCTAAAAATGGTATCTTGCCGTATTGTTCCTTTTCCACTGTAGATTTAATAGTCGGAAATTTCAAATTTAATTGATTAACAAACATGTCTAATTCGCATTTCCGTGTGTCAAAAATCGCGAGAATGTCATCTACATACCTAATCCAGACTCTAGGGAAATATTTAGCGTTGTTTTTGAATTCTACTTCAAATTGACTCATGAATAAATTGGCTATGAAAGGAGATAGGCAGTTACCCATTGTTGTGCCTTGTTTCTGTTCATAAAATTTTTCTCCTACATGGAAACAATTTTGCGACATGCACAGAGTTGTCAATCTCATGTATTCTTTTATTTTTGAAGGTTCAATGTTATTCTTGTGGAGCAAGCTTTCTAAATATTTCATAGTCTCTGGAATAGGTACCGAGGGGAATAACGACGTCACGTCGAATGAAACTAAAATTTCCCAGGTTTCAAGTTCACAATCTTTAATTCATTTAACAAATTCTAAAGAATTACTGACTGACAAATTTTCTGGTTTAACGGGTAGATTTTTAAATTCATTCACTAACCATTTGGAAATCAAATAAGTCGGTGAGTTAATACCTGAAACTATAGGTCTCATCGAGTTACCTGGTTTATGTATCTTCGGTAATCAATACATTCTTGGTACTACAGGATTACTAACATTCAATTTATACTTTTGGGTAGAAGTTATTAAAATTGGACATTTCTTAATCGCGTCTTTTGTGTCACTAATCATTTTAGGTAACGGATTTCTCTTGATTTCTACATACGGACCTTCGGCAATTAAATTTTTGACTCTTTGAAAATAGTAGGTTTTGTCCATAATTACTAACTTGTTCCCTTTATCTGCTTTTAGGTAAAAGCAGTCCTTCGATCTAAGAGTTTTAATGATATTCCATTCTTTATTGACCGACTTCTGTTTGTGCTGCTGCAAATTCTTATCGATTTGGGTTTTACAAGCTTCTCGAATAAAGCTTTTTGGCCCTTGTTCAAAATACTTAATCGAAGTTTCGATGCTTGCAATCACCTGTTCCATAGGAATCTGACGGCTTGGCAAACAGCATTTTAACCCTTTATTTAACAAATCTATTTCTAAATCACTAAAATTCTCGGATGATTGATTGATCTCTAGTGTTTATTTTATAGGAATTTTATTAATATCCTTTTTAGGTGGACATAACTTTCTGAATTTCTTATTAAGTTTTAAACATTTCTTTTTCAATTTATGGTCTTTAATTTCCGTAATTTTCCTATAAAAGTTACACCAATCTTCGAATTCATTATTGTTCATGCTTTTAGTTAATTTTAAATGTAAATTATATAGTTCTAA
The DNA here is from genome assembly GCA_935421215.2 of Melolontha melolontha. NCBI lineage: Eukaryota > Metazoa > Arthropoda > Insecta > Coleoptera > Scarabaeidae > Melolontha > Melolontha melolontha. Next base: position 29,174,591 of record OW285243.1, on the reverse strand, counting down.
TTGTAATTTACTACGTTTACTGTACAGATATTTCATTTCTAGGTTCAACCATTTCATTTTTGCATATGAAATGACCTTATCGTTATTTCTACAATTAGTCGTTACATTTACGTTCATGAATTTAGGAAAAACATTGTTAATTTTACACCGTTTCAGAAAATTGATATCTGTACTTATAAGTTTAATTTTAATATATAACTTATGAAATCTATTGAACTCCTTTGACCGGGAAGTCATTGTGAAAATTCTTTCAATGGAGACTGTGGTTAAATAAAAATTTAGAAACGGTATATAACCCCTTACCACAATTATTAGTCGTATCCTAAATACGCATTTCGACAACTAAGTTGTCATCATCAGTAGGTAAAAACTACTAATTAAAAGTCGCACATGGGGCACAGTAAAGTAAGAGAAACGCCTCCGCACAACGTTTTACAGAACATATATCACATATCAAATACAATAGACCGGATAAATCAAATGTCGCAAATCACGCTTTGAGCACACTGCACAATGTATCGATTACAGGTTTGAAGTTGATCAAAGGAATTAATAAACCCCACGAACTTGATGCTTATGAAAGTATATTTATCGCGAAAAATAAACATACCTCCTTGAATAGCGATAAATCTCCAATACCGTTCAGCTGTCTATTCACATTTTTATTACCATAAGTGGGGGGGGGGGGGTAACAGCAGAAATTTAGACATGTGGGAAGCCATACACATGATAAAATTACCTCCTTAACAATAATTTGCTGGATGGACACTTGGTGTATTTGTTTCACAAAATGTAAAATGTTTCACGTTTTGTGAAACAAATATACCAGGTGTTTTATTTAGTAAATTATTAATCATGTTTCACCAATAGCCAACCGTAAATTCTATACATTATATTAAAAGTGCAAAACTCCTTAACAATGACATGTCACCTATTTATAATTAACTTTTAAATTATATACCAACAATATCTAATAATTCATAGATCCTTTTCACGTTACTTGATTGTTATTTAATATAACTCAACACAGTTAGATGTCTTGTTTTTTCATATGTAACGGTCCTTCCCAATTTTGTCCTTCTTAGAATTTCAATAGAGTTCAGTTTTTACAATATACGACCATACTTTTTAACCATTTGTAATTGAAAAATTTTTACACCCCTACCCAAAATAGATATTTTTACTATACATGTACTCGAAATAATACGTTTAAATAATAACTACTGATGTGTGCAGTGCACATGAAATATACATATAGTTAAATATACTATTGTTTTGTGAAAATATAAGGTGTTTTATTTAAGTTTAATAGTGGGTCATCGTAGTTTTTAAAAATCGAAGTTAGTGCAGCCCCCCTTAGAGATGAATGTCTGCCGTTCCTTTGTTCTACAATTTAACACATGTTTAGACCTTTTCCTTAAGTAGGTAAGTGTTTGTCTCGTAGTTTAGATTGGAATGTTAAATTTAGTCTATACGGGGATGCAGTGTATAGTAGTTGTGCGGAAGCATTTCTCTTACTTTACTGTGCCCCATGTGCGACTTTTAATTAGTAGTTTTTACCTACTGATGATGACAACTTAGTTGTCGAAATACGTATTTAGGATACGACTAATAATTGTGGTAAGGGGTTATATACCTTTTTTAATTTTTTATTTAACCACAGTCTCCATTGAAAGAATTTTCAATAGTAGTAGATGTTTAAACGTAAGAACGAGAAAAGTTCGTGATTTTGTTTAGTCTTAAAGCATTAACAATGAATTTCTATTGAAGGCAACTATATTATGGTAATAATTGAACATTAATGAAACTCTAAATTGTACTTCTTGATCATAAAGTCAGGAAGGGACTATAATATTTTAACAAATTAAATTTTAATCATTTGAACAAGTTAATATAATAGTTGAATTAATTATATAACAAGTAAAATGTATCAATGCATTTATTATTTACATAATAATAGAATATTTGGAGACTTCACTGTTTTACTATTCCAATAACTAGACAGACATGTTGTTGACGTAACACATAGGTCAACTTTACTGTAATTTTCCGATTCTTTTTATTTGTTCGCATATCTGGTTCCTTCACAAAATCAAACCGCAAACGAAAGAGCATAATATTATAAAAAAGTTGTACATCCCGAGGCCTTAATACTGAACTCCGAGATGACAAAAGCGTGGGCAAAGAGAAGAATTCAAACAATTCTCTCGTCACTCAATGGATAATCCTAATGCAAACGTTCACTTATACCAACCCCTACTTCGTATTTAAGTATACCCTTAGGTGAGATAGGCGATTTTTTTGCAGGGTCGTTACAAAAATTACGGGGAGAATTACCAAACGCAGTGATTTTTATGTCAATAACTAAGGGAGATTTAGACTTCTATATGGGAACTGTTTTATGCGTAAATGCAAAAGTATATAATATGGATTATTGCTTTAATACTAGAGATTAAATGACGTATAATTATTATTAGTTATTAACCTATATATTACTACCAATAAAATATTTTATATTATTCTACCGGGTTTTAAAAAAAGGCTGTCGAATACCTTACCTAATTTGAGTATTGGAGAAAAAAAATAAAAGCCTTAGTTGACATGAGTCCACAGCCCAATTACTTTTCAAATATAGTCGATTCAATATTTATTAAGATAAAAACTACAAAGAATTTCTGAAGACAATAGACCATTTGCGGTAGTGTATTTTCGCTTTTAAAAATTGCTGTTATGATTTATAAGGTTACTTTGTGCTAAAATTTATATCGTATAAAGAATGAAATTACACTAATTTCCAGAAATAACGGAGTCAATCAGAATTTAATTTTTATGACTCGCGAATGCCCATCAATACCAATTGTGCAATAAAATGTCATCTGTCATGTAAAATTGGACCACATTGTACTGCTAGGTTGTGTTAGATTAAAACATTTATTGAAAAAATTCCAAATTTGTTAGGGAATTTTACGAAAGTGATATTATTCGACGCCCGAATCTCAACAGCATTACTGTTTACATTAGTGAGGATAATAGTTCTCTGATGGTATCAATGGCAAATTAAGTTTCGCTGCCGAATACAGTATCTTTCTTTAGCTGCTTTTTATAAAGAAGTAAATACATGAAACTCTTCAACATTCTCCATATGGAATAACATGAATAACACGAGATTCTGCAAATCTATATACATTTCTGCCTGTTGTTTGTTCATCACCTGTTATCTGTCAGTTATAATCTATGATAAGTATCGTTACTAACCGCAAACAGCTTTTCAACAAATAAATATAAATTACGTTATAAACACAAAATGGCCGCATAATATAACGCAAAATACACTACCCCAAACTGTATAACATACATAAAACAAAAGATAATTTAAAGTAAAACAAAAGAAATTACTTTATTTGTCCACCGTTCATTTTTAAGTACGGTTCACACCTCCTTATAAGAGATCGGTGCATTGTTTACGGGTTGTACGTACACTAATTGTTTTGGATGTCCGAAAACATAGAAGTAAAGAGGTATCAGTTCGGGGGATCTAGAAGGCCTGTTGCGGTTTATTTTCTCCTTTCTCGAGCTCTGTATAATAATTCAATTTATATAAATTCGTACGATTTAGTACTTGCTATGCCATCTATTTTTAGTTGTGGAAAACGCGGCATTTGTTCCCCCCTTCGATAGTGCTTTTTCGGTTTCGAATTTTAAAGAAGAATGCTAGTGTATAGACATAATAAGTTGCGAGTCCTACCGAGTACGAGATTTTATTTCACGTGTTTCTTAGTCGTTTAAGTTTTATATCGCTTTTGCGGATCTAGACTAAAAAGCGTGAACAATTGAAAGAAGTTGCGTTTCGCATAGCGAATTTGGGAAGCGAGATAACTCATTCCAGGAGTTAATGGCTTTTGCTCAGCCCTTTTTACACTAATGGTTACTTACTTATCGGATAGAAAAGGTTACGTTTTCTACAATGCTTATTCTTCCAATAACTTTTTGATATCGTCTGACGTCCCACAGAGGTCCAATTTCGGTCTCTTACTTTTTAATATATATATATATATATATATATATATATATATATAAGTAGACAAAAGGTCTTTGCCGTTAAAACAAGTATGTAAAATAAAAATTGTTGGGGAATCCGGCAATAAAAACCTTTAGTTAGTCAATTAGAGTCCTTTATTTTATACCTTATATTTCGCTCTGTAGATTTAGAGCTTCATCAGAGGTCACTTTAATCAAAAGAAAATACAACATTAGCTAATTTAGTCTACTAATTATAAGATCAATACTTACAAAAGCGAAACTATTTTTTGTGAGAGATATAACATTTTAAAAAAAAAAACAAAACATGTAGAGAAACAAGAAGTCCACGTAATACAAATAAAACTTTATATTAATTAAAAATTGTTACTTTAAAAGCTTATTGTTATTACATATTAAAACCATTTAAAAAATTATTATTTTTTCAACAAACACATCTAAAAAGAAACACACACGTAGTAAAGAACTACTTGCCTTGATGTAAATTACATTTTAACAATTCAAGTGTCGACAAGGTAGTGTATTAAATTTTCGAAACCAATGTCATACTCGTATATGCAAAACCTATGATAAAAGTACAGTAGGTGAAAAACAAGCAATGTCAAGGTTAACGATATATATACAGATGTTCAAAAGTTGCGTGCTTAATTTCAATAATGTGCAGGCTACAAACAGGTTAAACTTAATTAAAAAGAAATTGCAAAATTAAAATTATAATCATATGAAAAAATTGTGGAAGGACAAATGTGTTAAATGACATCAATAGAGTTAATATTCTGTGTATTTTGATGACTTGAGTTTTTGATATGAGAAAAAGTCAGTAAAAAGGCATATATTGCGCTTAAATTATTTGTGTCAGATCTGAAATTCATAGCGTTTGGATTATTATTGATCTCAACCATCTCCAAAAACTCCCTACATTTTAAACTATTAACTCTCTGGAGGATTTTAACATTCTCAAAATTTGGGTTGTGGTTGTATTTGATCATATGTGAGGACAAAGCACATCTGCTCTTCCCAGTTCGAACGTCGCTCTTATGTGTGGTAAGTCTGGTTTTTAACCAAGTTGAGGTATGACCTATATAAACTTTGTTGCATTCATTGCAAGGAATGCTATATACAACGTTCGACTGGAAAGGCAAAGGTGTCAAGTCCTTAGTTTTACTAAAATAAGTACGTAACGGATTGTAGTTATAAAAACCCAATTTTATATCGTCTGTGGCGAGGACGCTAGAGAGCCGCTCCGACACCCCCACAATGTAAGGAAATCTGTAATATTTCACAATTTTTGGCTGGTCTTTGTTGGTAAGGTCTGCGCTCTGACCGTAAGTAGCTGGAGTGGAAAAAATGAGTCTGCTAATCAAACCCCGAGGGTAACCGTTGTTTGCAAACATTCCATCCAACAATCTAAGGTTTCGCTGTCTGAAGGAGGGGTGGCTTATCCTAGTCACTCTCCGTTTCATGCCCAGAATGAGGTTTATTTTTTGGCTTTTTGAATGATTGGAGTGGTAGTTTAATAATCTATTAGAATTACTAGGCTTTCTATACCAGTCTATTAATATTCTGTTGCTATCCCTAATGACTTTGGTGTCTAGGAAAGGCACACCACCCCCACACTCGCGTTCAAGGGTAAATTGTATGTCAGGATGGAAGGAGTTGAATATTCCCAAAACGTTGTCTATTTCAGATTTCGGCAAAGCGCAAATCAAATCATCAACATATTTATGTATGAAGGCGAATGTAAATGGTAAAACTTTGAGTATATTATCTAAACAGAAATCCATCACTAGGTTGGCAAGGATCGGGCTGAGCGGTGAGCCCATAGGTAAACCTGAAATCTGCGTATAAGATTTATTATTAAAACTGAAATAGCTATTGGTAAAAATAAATCTCAATAATGAAAAGAAAGAATCATAAGATAGATTTGTCACATCTGATATCTTATGCCAATTGGTGTTTAGTACATGTAAGACTAAACTAGTTGGTATACTGGTAAATAAAGATACAACGTCTAAAGATATTATCTGGAAGTCATTAGGTAATATATAGTCTTGGTATTTGTCAACAAAGGTGAAAGTATCGTCAATGTCATAAGGACTATTATTTTTTAAGCAATTTGAGAGGATATCCGCAACAAACTTTGATATATTGTAACAAGGGGAGCCCGTGTATGATACTATAGGTCTATAGGGAACATCCACCTTATGGATTTTAGGCAAAGTGTATAGTTTTGGGCTAACAGAGTTGAAAATTATGAGCTTTTTATAAAGTTGCTCATCCAGTTCTTTGTTATTCTTAAGATTGCGAAGTAGTGTGTTCATACGTTGTTGCACTCCGGAGGTGGGATCAGTATTTAATAGCTGATAGGTGGAAGTGTCAGATAGAAGTTCTTCCGTCTTACTTATGTATTCGGTTTTAAGGACAGATACTGTTACAGCCCCTTTATCAGCTCTTAGGATTAAGATGTCTGGGTTGTTTTTTAGAAAGGTGTGACATTTGTTACTTATCTCCCCCCAAAAAGCTTGTTTATTTAGAGAAGATGTCATGAAATTGGTTAAAATGTTAGTAATTTGAGCTCTATGTATATCTTTATCAGTTGGGCGTGTACTATTTAATATGGTCTCACACTCAGCCAAAACCCCACCAATCCTAACATCCCTACTAGTGACCGGGATACCAAATTTAGGTCCCAAAGAGAGAAAATCGGCGATATCTGAAGGGAACCTCCCCCCCGTCCTATCCACGAACCAACCCGTATTATTTTTATAGAATTTAGTGGTTTTTATACTCTTTACTAAGTTTTCAAATTTATTGACATTATTTAATTTAATTTGTTTAAAAAGTCGTTCGTTTCTTTTCTTTAGTGTGTGTTCAAAGTCAAGTACTAAATGAATAGGTAAAAAGTTTTTGGCTGTATCCTTAATGTTTAGCAATTGTTTATTATAAAAATTCAAATCTGACAGCGTTATTGAAATTTCTAAATTCAACACACCATGTCCTAACCTGTTATTTAACTGCGTAGCCTTCTTCTGAAGTATCTTGCTTGAAGTCACTAATAGATTATTCATACTCGTGGAACCCTGTGATATGTGTTTTGGCAGGATGTTGTGTTTTCTACATTTCAGTAAGTAGATCCTTCGGTTCTGCAATTTTATAATCTTCTCAGATGTTGACATCCATTTCTTTAACGTGATGGATTGGTTGTTTCCGTAGTTGTTTCGGATGTTTTCGAAGTACCCCATTAAGGAATGTGTAAGTAGACAAAGAGTCTTTGCCGTTAAAACAAGTATGTAAAATAAAAATTGTTGGGGAATCCGGCAATAAAAACCTTTAGTTAGTCATTTATTTTTCCACTCCAGCTACTTACGGTCAGAGCGCAGACCTTACCAACAAAGACCAGCCAAAAATTGTGAAATATTACAGATTTCCTTACATTGTGGGGGTGTCGGAGCGGCTCTCTAGCGTCCTCGCCACAGACGATATAAAATTGGGTTTTTATAACTACAATCCGTTACGTACTTATTTTAGTAAAACTAAGGACTTGACACCTTTGCCTTTTCAGTCGAACGTTGTATATAGCATTCCTTGCAATGAATGCAACAAAGTTTATATAGGTCATACCTCAACTTGGTTAAAAACCAGACTTACCACACATAAGAGCGACGTTCGAACTGGGAAGAGCAGATGTGCTTTGTCCTCACATATGATCAAATACAACCACAACCCAAATTTTGAGAATGTTAAAATCCTCCAGAGAGTTAATAGTTTAAAATGTAGGGAGTTTTTGGAGATGGTTGAGATCAATAATAATCCAAACGCTATGAATTTCAGATCTGACACAAATAATTTAAGCGCAATATATGCCTTTTTACTGACTTTTTCTCATATCAAAAACTCAAGTCATCAAAATACACAGAATATTAACTCTATTGATGTCATTTAACACATTTGTCCTTCCACAATTTTTTCATATGATTATAATTTTAATTTTGCAATTTCTTTTTAATTAAGTTTAACCTGTTTGTAGCCTGCACATTATTGAAATTAAGCACGCAACTTTTGAACATCTGTATATATATCGTTAACCTTGACATTGCTTGTTTTTCACCTACTGTACTTTTATCATAGGTTTTGCATATACGAGTATGACATTGGTTTCGAAAATTTAATACACTACCTTGTCGACACTTGAATTGTTAAAATGTAATTTACATCAAGACAAGTAGTTCTTTACTACGTGTGTGTTTCTTTTTAGATGTGTTTGTTGAAAAAATAATAATTTTTTAAATGGTTTTAATATGTAATAACAATAAGCTTTTAAAGTAACAATTTTTAATTAATATAAAGTTTTATTTGTATTACGTGGACTTCTTGTTTCTCTACATATTTTGTTTTTTTTTTAAAAATGTTATATCTCTCACAAAAAATAGTTTCGCTTTTGTAAGTATTGATCTTATAATTAGTAGACTAAATTAGCTAATGTTGTATTTTCTTTTGATTAAAGTGACCTCTGATGAAGCTCTAAATCTACAGAGCGAAATATAAGGTATAAAATAAAGGACTCTAATTGACTAACTAAAGGTTTTTATTGCCGGATTCCCCAACAATTTTTATTATATATATATATATATATATATATATATATATAATATTTTCGTGACCTTGGTATGATATGGTAAATTTAATGAGTCGGCCATTAAAGGTCTGGTTTACTTAAAAGTATATATATTTAAAACAACCCTACATGTTTCGGCAATGATGCCTTTATCAAGGATATAAAATATAAATCATTTATATTTTATATCATATATATATATATATATATATATATATATATATATATATATATAAACATGTAGGGTTGTTTTAAATATATATACTTTGAAGTAAACCAGACCTTTAATCGCCGACTGATTAAATTTACCATATATATATAGATATATATATATATATATATATATATATATATATATATGTATATAAATGATCTGATGGATGACCTTGGTTGTAAATGCCTGGGGTACGACGATGATTTGAAGATTTTCAGTATCATCAGTAACCACGACGACTGTAATAAACTTCAAGCTGACCTCGACAGGATTCGGAACTGGTGCCACGTAGATCAAATTGTTTTAAATGTAAAAAAATGCGCTGTCGTTTCTTATACTAGGTGCTCTAAACCAGTTACATTTCACTACACGTCTGGCTCTGAGTCGGTTGCTTAAGAGATGTTGTTTAGGGATTTATGGGTGCTCTTGCATGTTGGTCTTACTCTTACGTTTACCCAGCACATATCCAGCATCTGCTCTTCTGGTAGTAGGTCTCTCGGTTTTCTTGTGATATCGTGTCGCAATTTCTCTAACATAAACTATATTAAGGTACTATACTATACCCTTGTTCGGTGCAGGTTGGAATATGCATGTGTCATCTGGTATCCGCAATATCTGCACCAGCAAATCTCGGTCGAATGAGTTCAGAGGAGATTCTTAAAATACCGGTCGTATAGAATGGACGGCATTTACCTTGCCCATGGTATCGACTATCTGCATTTACTGGCTCATCATAATTTTGTATCACTATCCAGTCGTATAAAAGATTACAGTGCAAAGTTTTTATGTAATCTTCTAAAACAAAGGATCGACGCCCCTTCGCTACTCGCGTAAATAAATATAAATGTACCAACTCGTACTACACGCAATTTTGACGTTGTCAACATCCCAACTGCGAGAACCAATATTTTAGTGAAATCTCCTTTATACCATATGGCCACTAATTTGAGCAAGCGTAGCTCTTTGGGTTAGCGTTTGTGTGTTACTTGTGGGCGCGTATATGATCATTTGTTTATTTGGTTTAATCTCATTGTAATGCTGTGTATTTTTTCTACAGACATTAAATAGTTTAATTTTGTATAATATCCTATAATTGGACTGTTGGACCATAAAGATCATTATTATTATTAATTGCAATTTTTGGGGTAACTTCTTCGACTAATCTTCTGATAAGTGAATAAAAGTAAGATAAGTAAATGGAATAAAAGTGTACGATAGCTTTTTTGTACTTTACTTCTAAAAACATATTACGCTGGGCTTTTGTGACCCCGCGCGGAAGAACTAAACATACTGGTACAAATTGGATAACATTGCAATTTTGTTAATATTATTTTATTCCTGATTTATTATTTTAATTACACTTAGATTATTTATTGTGTGAAACTATTTTTGTGAGATTTTTCTACAGATCCGTTGATGAACTAATTAACCTTTTGACAAACCTAGGTTAGAAAAACTTTCGAATTGCCTGAATAATAAATTAATTAATCATTTTTACATTTCAGTTTGTCTTTTTGATTGACAAATTTTATTCAGTTCTATATAAGAACTATATCTTGCATTTTTCTATCAATGTTTAACTTTAAATTGATATACTGTGTGACCCTAATAGTGGGTCATATTTTTGGATTATTTCAATTTTTTTCAATTTTTGGATTAATAATATGGCTTGTGGAACTAACTAACTGTCAACTTTGATTTTTTATTAATATACAAGTTAATTATTTTCGAGCCTTTTTTTCTTTTCTCTTTAGTTTGCAGGTAACCCATAGACTATTTGGCCATTTTGGATTTCTTTTTTCTTAGTAGTCTGTAAGCGCATGCGTCTACGATCGTACGATCCCTCTTCTCAATTCTCTCTACTCGTGCTTTCATACGCAAAACTGAGTGGCGCTACCTACCATCTTTTTTTAGTCAATCCACGACCGTCTCCATTGTCTAAGGGCATACATGTTAAATAGAGGCTACCATATTATTATGCGATACGACTACCGATTTCGCTCCGATTTCGGCCATCTTAAGATCGTCAACGCTGTGCCTACGCACGCAAGGTAGCAGGCCAAGCAATTGGAAAACTCCGTTCGATCCATCTCTCGTAATCTTGATTGATAAAAACTAACTATGATGGAAATATTTGCAAGAGCCCTATCGTGCATAAATCATATGTTTAATCTGTTGAAAAGTTATCCTAAGGATTCGAGTTCAAGTAATGTTGACTCCTGGACAGTTCCTCTTTATTATTGGCACTTCATATTTAACAGGGAGCGTGGCGTATTCCTGTAATCCAGCAACGTGGAGGTCGGATGCAGTGGTAAGGTAAATATGAGATGGCCCTAGATGAGTGATATTAATGATTTAATTTGTGTGATGACTACCCACAAGAGCTGAAATCACTTTGGTTTCTGGTAATAATCTGTGTATTTAAATTGGTGAGGTTTAAATCCGAAAAAGTAGCATCTCTTCCAATAAGACGAGTAATTTATTTCTCATAAAATTGAAGTTGGTCAAATTATATAGAACGTTTTTTCACCATAAAGCGTATAGCAAAAAAAGTAATCTATAGATAATTCAGAGTAAAATTGCTGAAGAGACAATAGCCCTAAAATTTGTAGCCACCGAAATTGTCAAAATATATATTTTCTTTAATAAATGTGTATTATTTTCAATAAAATCATCATAAAATCCTATATAATTACAGCAGATTGCTCAATACAGGCTTGTTGGAAAGATATTTCATCCACCTTTTAAAATCACTATTAATATCTGACTCTTAACTAATAAATTATCGTTTTCCTATGATTTTTTTAATGAAAACATTATTAACACCTTATTAAAGTGTATATGATTTAAAGGAACTTTTGTTACCGTCGATTTTTTCATTTTCGAAAACGGTTTGGCCCTAAAGAAATCATTATTTTCAAGAATTAAACAAAACAACACAATTTTTTAATTTTTGAGCTGATTTATTTTAAAATCTTTTGATCGACTTAAAATGTACAATTTTAACGACTTTTTAAATAGGAAGTCTGTCTCGTTACTATTTTTTAAAATCTTTTTTGCTTTCCATTCGAGGTACTTTTTACGATTTTCTATTGTACCATAACAACACGTCACCATTCATTTCTATAACACATTTGGAAATACTAGTATATGTTTTTCTGTTGATTGCATATGCATCAGTATTTGTGGATCAGTTAATTGATGGTTCATCAAACTCATTTCTAGATTTAACTTTTTCTCTTCATTTTCAACTATATCCACATCTGATTGATGTGGAATGTATGTTGGATCTGGAATTCTTGATATTAATGTGTTTTTCGTTTGTTGAATCTACGAATGCTCTAAATTCTTGTGTTGTTTCAATGTTTTATTTTTTTTTGTGGTATTTATCAGGCAAAACAGTCAATTTTTTTAAAATATTTTTTTCTATTAATGATTTAAATATTCAGTTTACTCCAGATATCGATCAATTTATCTGCCATATGGGTAGTAAGAGTTTATTGCAAGAACATTTAGCTTTCAAGTTTAGCACGATCGCTCAAGAAGATATAATATTTTAAAATATCACGATTAGTCCGCAAATTAAGATAATTTAAATCACTTGATGAGCCAAAAACAAAAATATCTTGATAAGGCATAGGTGACAATCTAGATTCAGAGCTTGCTGATGTTCGTTTTTCCATATGTTAATAAGTTGATGGTTGCTCCATATCAATTCCTCGTTTTTGTTTTCCTCTTTTTTGTGACGCTATAGAACCAAAAAATATATTTTCATGAAAAAATCATAAAAAAATGATGATTTATTAGTTATGAATATATTTTAGGCTATATTTTTAGTATTAGTAACTGATAAATCTAAACTAAAATTTAAAAAAATTGATTTTAATATTTTAATGGTGGTTCTGAATAGTAAGAGAAATACCTTTCCAGAAAGTCTATTCTGAGCAATCTACTATAATTCTATCGGATTTTATTGAAAATAATATACATTTATTAAGGAAAAGACCTATTTTGAAATTTTTGGGGGCTCTAAATTCGACTTACATCTATGCTCTGAGCACTTTTTTGCTATACGCTTTATCGAAAAAAAATTAACCCTCCCTAATACTTGCCCTGTTAAACGATTAGGGAGAAATACTGAACCAATTAAACAGTCTCCAAAAATAGCAAGCTAGACATTTAGAAAATAAAATACCCCATCTCTTATAAACCCAGCTTCGTCACTAAATGAAATTTCAGCCGCAAAATTAGGACTTTCTGCCAGTTTTTGTGAAACTCATTGACAAAAATCTACGTGCGTCATAATCGAGAACAGCCAGAACTCGCACGCATTGAATTTGGTAGCATTATAGCTGGTATTCGCGTAGAATTCCCCAACTCAGGGCATGACACGTTCAGACCTCTGGCAAAATATCAGTTTCGGGCAGCCGGTTACGAAGTCTTACACCCTGCTTCACTACCATTACTGTTCGCATGACGGTACATAAAATGCGTGTTGGCATATGGATTTGTGTACTAAGACATAATTTAAGAACAGCAAAAATTGGAATTGGTGGAGACCATGGCTTGAATCTGAAACAGAAGCAAGAAAAATCCCTAACCACAATATAAATCAATAAGCTCTCTATATGTAATTCCGTAAATAAGTTGCCATCTTCAGTAGAACAACAGGCCAGTCACGTCATCAATGTACGCTACACAACGTTGACAAATCTCTTGTTTACCATCTTGCAAAATTGCCATTTGGGATATAGATTATAGTTTTGTTAAAAACTTCAACTTTTTTTTACAGATGCCATTTAGGTCATACCTAAACTGTTTAGAATGGTAATACTGCTACAGACCGGACACATCGGGCTGAAATGGATGTCATTACATTACGCCGGACGATATAAATAGTCTACAACATCTAGTACACCACACAGCTGTTGAATAGCACTATTCATTCGGTTAACTGCATATCTATTTTTTGTGTGCGGTTAACCGAATGAATAGTGCTATTCAATAACTGCGTGATATACTTACGGATGTTGTAGACTATTAATATCGTCCGTCGTAATGACATTACGTCATTTCAGCCCGATGTGTCCGGAATCTACATATTACACTCCCTTTGGCCCCGTTTCATAATGGAATTAATGGGAGGATTAACTATAATTCTGAAATAAAATACAAATACCAATTTCATAATCCGTAATTATCTTTTAATTCTCCGTTAGTACTAGTAACACGAAAATGAACAGTTAAGATTTAATAGCCTGTTTAAGTTAACCTCAATTTTGTTCGCTTTTTCAAGTGTTATTTTGGAATAATAATAATTGGAACTTTTACTATTACTCGTTAGGTTCAACTTGTTCTTTTATTTAAGTTCTTTGTGACAAGAATTGAAAGAATCTGATCGTCAAATCTTTAAATACATAACAAAGCTTTAAACCTTAAAATCATATTTCTTGTTGAAATTGCACGAACTCGTTTCGCAGGCTTCATTACGGTTTATTTATCCTTTATTTGCAGGCAAAATAATTTACTTGTCAAATATATATTAGTTAAGATAATTTTCAGAACAGCTAAAAGAAATGTAAACAAGAAAATAACAAGCAGATAACTTAAATTATGTCAAGTTAGGGAAAATGAATTAAGGGCTGTCAACATAATTTTAATTTCTTTAATAGTTGCATTAGCTAACAAACTGGTCCACACCTATTATGAAACTCAAATATTTTAATGGACTGTTAATGACAGCATTAACTTTAATGCTCAATTAGATAATTCTCAGTTAAGGGTATAATTATGAAGCCGGGCCTTAGACACAGATAATAATTGGCGTTGTATTCCAAATACTCCCGCAAAATAGGTATTTAGGCATTATGGTAGACTTTTATCCAGTTGAGATTTTACAGTGGACTCGTAGTGGGCTGCTAAAGCATATAAATGTGATGTAATATAATTTCAAACAGATATTAAAAGCAAAACACTATATGATATATCTGCTCTTAATTTCACAAATATTTTGACTGAAACAAAAGAATTCATAGATGAATCTATAATAAAAAGGTAAAAGTGCAGTCGTAATTTATAAATCTAAAACCATTATTCGTATGTTATGAATTTTCTATAGTTCTTTACCCCTAAATACATTGATGAAGTATACCTTTTTCTAGACTTTATTTTTATGTATGTTTGCAAGAAAAAGAATTATTACTTCTGAGTAAATGCCGAAAAACTTTAAGTTGCTCTAATTTGTCAACAAAACTCGAAGAGAGAAAAGACTTAATCGATTGAGCTTAAAATATCATCCTCCTCTTCTTCTAAACTAGTTATGAAATGTGCGAAATTGTAATAATAATAAAAATAAATAATCTTTATTGAAATAAACAAATGGTGAAGTCAAGCAATGCTGATCAACTTAACCAATACGCACAAGAAAAAAGGGGATGATTACAAACCAAGATATAAGTAAGACACAAATCGCTTTATTGGTCTATATGTAAATATATATATATATATATATATATATATAGAATAAGAATCTAATTCTTAGCCGTACAATAATATACGATATATAATTTGAAATCTTGGAAATTCGGCAGTATTAAATATTTTGCATCTTAAGACGCTCCACGGGCGCATATATGATAATAAATAATAACTCATGTCTTGCTTTTCCCTGTTTTTGTTGTCTATCTGTTTTTGTAATACTAAGGCATGATTTATTATTATTCAATTGGAATGTATCTTTGAATAATTTTATCCATAGCAACTCAATTATATGACATTTGTATACTGTCATTTATATTTTATATCCTTGATAAAGGCATCATTGCCGAAACATGTAGGGTTGTTTTAAATATATATACTTTAAAGTAAAGCCGGACCTTAAATCGCCAACTGATTGAATTTACCATATATACAGGGTGGCCCAAAATGACCGAAGGGGATTTAATTCCTTATAACTTTTTTATTATATTTTTTTTTTGTTTTGTTTTCAGTATTTTGTAAAGAAGACTTGGGGAATTTAAAATGGAACAGTACACAATTGAACAACGTGCCAAAATCGTTGAACTTTATTTCTCAAATCAACGATCCATTGTTTTGGCTCAGCGTGCATATCGTCGTTATTTTAATGTGCGGGTTGGACCCTCAGAGTCAACAATAAACCGTCTGGTTGCAAATTTTCGAGAACAAGGGGCAGTAAGGAACCTTCCTGGTGCCGGCAGATGACGAACGGTGCGCACGGATGACAATATTGAACGGGTACAGGAGAGTATTCGGGAAGATGGAGAAACATCAACCAAGAGACGTTCGACGCAACTTGGCTTCTCAAGAGGGTCGCTGCAGAGAATTTTGCATACAATAAGAATGTTTCCATACAAAATTCAGCTTGTCCAACAATTGAAACCGACAGATTACCAGCAACGACTTGATTATGCAATTTATTTTCGTCAAAAAGCAGAGGAAAATCATGATTTTATTCATAATTTAATTATGAGCGACGAAGCCCATTTCCAATTAAATGGGTTCGTTAATAGGCAAAACTGCAGGATATGGGCTACGGAAAATCCAAGAGTCGTTCAACAGCGAGAATTACACCCACTTAAGTGTACCGTTTGGTGCGGTGTTTCGTCGGAAAGGATAATTGGCCCACATTTTATTGAAAATGAACACGGTGTCGCCGTTTCCATCACTGGTGTTAGATATCGGACAATGTTGGAAAATTCTTTAAGGCCAGCCGTGGAAAACCATCCGCAAGTATGGTTCCAACAGGATGGAGCCACAGCGCACACTGCGAGGGACACAATGGCTCTTTTACGCGACATCTTTGGTGAACGAATTATTTCCCGTACAAGCGATTTTAATTGACCTCCGCGTTCACCGGATTTAACCGCTTCAGACTGTTTCCTTTGGGGTTATTTGAAAGGAAAAGTCTATATTAATAAGCCTCGAGCCATACAGCAATTAAAAAAAATATACGCGACGAAATCAACAACATAACACTTGAAGTTTTGCGATAGGTTATGGAAAATGTTTTGGAAAGAGCACGAATATGCGAAGCAGAAAATGGGCACGACTTGCGAGATATAAGTTATAATAATATAAATTTATATTTTATATCCTTAATAAAGGCATCAGTGCCGAAACATGTAGGGTTGTTTTAAATATATATACTTTGAAGTAAACCAGACGTTTAATCGCCGACTGATTGAATTTACTATATATATATATATACATATATATATATATATATATATATATATATATATATATATATATATATATATATAACAATTGATCAATTATTCGGTTTTTATATGAAATATTTACAAATATCAAATTAGCCGAAAAACTCCAATAATTTATGAATTGTTACATTTAATAAACGGCTAAGAAATTATCTAAACATATATATATATATATATATATATATATATATATATATATATATATATATGGTAAACCTAATCAGTAGGCGATTAAAGGTCTGTATATTACTTCAAAATATATGTATTTAAAAAACTCTACATGTTTCGGCTGTGTACGCCTTTATCAAGAGAATACAAAATATGAATGACAGGATATAAATGTCAATTCATATTTTGTATTCTCTTGATAAAGGCGTACACAGCCGAAACATGTAGAGTTTTTTAAATACATATATTTTGAAGTAATATACAGACCTTTAATCGCCTACTGATTAGGTTTACCATATCATACCAAGGTCACGAAGTTATTATATATATATATATATATATATATATATATATATATATATTTAGTGTTTAAAGAATTTTCTTTTTCTTTTTTATTTTATTGGCCGTGTCTTAATTAAAAATCTATTATTTTTATATATATATATATATATATATATATATATATATATAACAATTGATAAATTATTGGAGTTTTTCGGCTTTTATATGAAATATTTACAAATATCAAATTAGAATGTATGTAATTGCAGAGTAAGTGGGGATGTAAACATTGCTGTCTACAAATTACAAAGCAAATCATACAAATTTTTTTTATTTGAAAAATATGGTCTACGTTTGGACTCGAACCCAAGTCTACAGCTTGCCGGGCTGTCGCTTTTACCACTAAGCCACAATAGACCCAGGTTCAAGCTATTTAGAAATGCATTATAAAGTAACAGTGTTAATGAATCAGATGTCAGTTATTGAATGTAGATGTCAAGTTGAAAGCAGAAGTCAGTTTTGAAAGCTCATGTCAGTTTTGATAGCAGATGTCAGTTAGTGAAAGCAAATGTCAGTTAATGAAAGCAGATGTTTGATTTGAAAGCAGGTGTCAGTTATGAAAGCAAACGTCAGATTAGAAAGCAGATGCCTATTTTGAAAGTAGATGTGAGTTATTGAAAGCAGATGTCATTATTTTGAGAGCAGATGTCAGATTTGAATGTTGGAAATGCTAATTATTACTCCATAGCTATATGAGTGTTTAGATAATTTCTTAGCCGTTTATTAAATGTAACAATTGATAAATTATTGGAGTTTTTCGGCTTTTATATGAAATATTTACAAATATCAAATTAGAATGTATGTAATTGCAGAGTAAGTGGGGATGTAAACATTGCTGTCTACAAATTACAAAGCAAATCATACGAAACTTTTTTATTTGAAAAATATTGTCTACGTTGGGACTCGAACCCAAGTCTACAGCTTGCCGGGCTGTCGCTTTTACCACTAGGCCACTAAGGACCAATTAAAAAACCATCGATCATACCACACCACACGTTTACCGAAAATTTATGTTGAAAGTTACTTTCGACTGTTGCGTGTGGATTTTCGTCTGACCATACATGCTGGTTATGACAATTATTAATACCGTCACGAGTGAATGTCGCTTCATCCGTAAACAGTATACGCGATACAAAACGAGGATTATCATTTATCCATCGACAAAATTCCTTACGTCTACGATTATCATCTCGTTGTAGGTGCTGTACTCTTTGTACATGGTACGGACGTAAGCCATGCTCGTGGAGTGTTTTTATCACCCTTGTTTGTGGAATGCCCAATTGAATACTAATTCTCCGTGAGCTGGTAGTTGCGTCTTCTTCTACTACATCCAAAATATCTTCTACTTCTTGTAATTGTTGTCGACTGCCTCGTTCAGATATTATGTTTACACTGGGAAGCTTTCCGGTCGCGCACAATGTGTTGAATACACTAATAAATACAGTTTTATTAGAATGTCTGTGATGTGGAAACCGTTGACGATATTCATTAGCAGCAGCTGTAGCATTCCCATCACAAAATCCATAAACAAACACCATATGAGCATATTCTAAATTAGAATAAGTGTGTGGCATTTTAGTTTGATACACTATAGTCGTACAAACGTCAAGTCAATGTCACAATACCCGAACACAATGTTATAATTTACTCCAAGGCATACGGAACATTTTTTATGATGGCAGCGCCCTCACTATATCAACGATGAACTAGAGGTAGTGATATTAGACGTATTAGGCATAAAAACCAATCTACACTATTTCTCGACTGCTTTCAATGTCACTACCGCTAGTTCGGAAAACCACGAACAGGTAGCGCTTCAGCTAGGAAGACTTCCCTATAATGAATTGCTACCGGGGTTTCACTGTTTTTACGAATACATACATAAACATGGTATACTAAATCTACATTTTTAATTACGCTATAACTCGAAAACAAATAAAAATCGGATAACAACATTTAAGTTTTTTTACATTACTTTGACCAGTAGAATACACTCCTTGAGTTTGGTCGATT
Source organism: Melolontha melolontha (assembly GCA_935421215.2). Lineage (NCBI taxonomy): Eukaryota > Metazoa > Arthropoda > Insecta > Coleoptera > Scarabaeidae > Melolontha > Melolontha melolontha. The sequence continues at coordinate 29,154,961 of OW285243.1, read as the reverse complement.
CCTCACGACTCACCCTATTTATATATATATATATATACACTTTTATATATATACATATTATATATATATATATTGTTCAAGTCCGTATGGTGTATAGATAAACGTAACTTACGTTATATTATAATAGAAATGTAAAGAATAATTAAGATTATGTAATTTTTAAATATTGAACCCGCTAGTAAAGTTCAATATTAGACCTATAGATGTAGCTAAGGTTTGAGTTTACAGATGTCGCTAAAATTAGGGGCAAAAACATAAATTATACGAAAATTCAATAAATTATACTTAACATAATCGGTCCTTTCAATGTACATAATCTTCTTGTTATAATCTTTAAATATATTATAAAATGGGCGCCAACTAGCTCAGTTCGATGAGGTGAATTTATAGTTTAATAATAACAAAAGTGTGGGTTTGGTGCTTAGTGTAATATAGATGTGTGTGAATAAACAAGTTAATATATAAATAAATTCTGGATATGTAATCTAATAAAGAAAACGAGAAAGTGATGAATAAATAAATGATTTAATTAATATCTTTCTCTTTCAAAGGTAAGTGTTTACATAGATATATGATACATTAACCTATATATGGTCACGTGTTCATGTTATGATTAAAAAAATTAGGTTAATTTTATTTTAATGAAATGATACATATCTAAATTGATTAAATTTACTTGAATTAAATCACAAGGGAACTGTATTTTTCTGATATTGAGGTATACTTATTGATAATTAAAGTGTTTTACATAAAATTTATAATATCAAACGATTGTGTTTAAATAGTAATATAAATAATTTTGATGTTGTAGAAAATAGATTAAAAAGGTACTCAAGTTTGGTAGATTGAGGCTTCTTGATATTCAAACGGTTTCAGGATTATTTTCTACGGGATAAAGTTTCTGGTTAAGGAATAAGGCAGGTAGCGTTTCTCGGGATAGGATATTCGTTTAATATCTTCTAGGTAGGAGTTGGGATTGGATCTTGCGTCTATTGAAGCTTTAAAGGTTGGTGATTCGTAGGATATGACTTCAGGTATGGAAATTGTACTTTACTTAATAAATTTTCACTTAATTCTTGAAACTCCTTTTAAAATATGTCGACGCGTGCAAATTAAAATTCAACAACCCACGCTGAGTAGCGTTTGTTTTCTCTCTAGGCTTCTTATTCGTTAATTCATATTTGTACTTTTTAATCTAATATTAATATTTCTAAATGAGTTAATTTACAACAACAAATCGTTTAGATATCTCACATAATTAATAAATTTAATTTTGAAATACAGAAAACTAACCTAGAAACATACAAACTTTCGCTATGCGCCTGTACAAAATTGGGATATTTCCCGCCGTAAACAATTCAAATAGGTACAGTTATTCCTAAAGTATATTACTATTAAATAATCAATCAATCAAGTTAAAAATCTTCGGAATAACAACAGTATTAATGAAAATGACTAAAGCAAATGAAAAATAGCAAATTATAAGATATATGACTCAAATTTAAGCAATTAATACGCGGAATTAACTTCATTGATTTGACATGTGTAATATACAGTTCCGAAAAATTCTTATATACTAACTTATTATTACAAGATAAATATTATCCAGTACTTTTGTTCCAGGGCCTCTCATGTAAATGGGAATGCCCCACCACAATATATATATATATATATATATATATATATATATATATATATATATGTTTATATTGTAAATTCAATCAGTTGGCGATTTAAGGTCAGGTCTTTAAAGTATATATATATTTAAGGGATATAAAAGGATATAAAATATAAATGACAGTATACAAATGTCATATAATTGAGTTGCTATGGATAAAATTGTTCAAAGATACATTCCAATTTAATAATAATAAATCATGCCTTAGTATTCCAAAAACAGGTAGACAACAAAAACAGGGAAAAGCGAGACATGAGTTATTATTATGTATGCGCCCGTGGAGCGTCTTAAGGTGCAAAGTTGTCGGCATTCGCCTTAAACGAGAAGGAAAACCACGAAAACCTACTCGGACAACCAGACAGGAATCAAAACACGGAACAGTCAGCATGATAAGCAAATGTATATGATATTTAAATAACTTAAGATATATAATTATATAACAAAAAAATATATATTATGATTGAATTTACCATACCATACCAAGGTCACGAAATAATTATATATATGTATATGTATATATATATATATATATATATATATATATATATATATATATATAAGTGTTTAGATAATTTCTTAGCCGTTCATTTTAATTAAAATTTCATTCATTTGATAAATTATTGGAGTTTTTCTGCAATTACATACATTCTAATTTAATATTTGTAAATATTTCATATAAAAGCCGAAAAACTCCAATAATTTATCAAATGTTATATATATATATATATATATATATATATATATATATATATATATATATATATATGGTAAAGGTCACGAAATAATTATCTATATATATATATATATATATATATATATATATATATATGCCCTGTCATACCATCTCCATTAAACTAAAAGAAAAGGATGCATGAGTAATATAATTGAAACTTAAAAGAAACAGTAAGGAGAATTAGTAAAATGGAACATGGAACATTCCTGAAACAAGTGTTATATACTTTAGCTATTTAGTATGTAAACAATCTAGTCAATAGCTCCTGAATCTTCGGTTAAGGTGATGTACGTCCGTTCTAAAAGAAATTTTGTTGTGTAAATACGCCGGAGTTACAGAAAGACGTCTTCCTGTTTTCGATTCGCGTGTGAGCGCGTAATATCTAGAATCGTATCTCCCAAATTTGAAGCGGAAGTATTTGTCTCATTAACTTGAAAAGTGCGAATTGAAATTCATTTCAACCCGATTGCAAAATCAAACATTTATTACTGTGTTCATACTATTTATATGACATAAGTTAGAAGTGGAGTTAACTCAAGGAGAGTAAACGTCTAATAGGATTGCTCATTGTTTCTTCAAAATTGAAAAAATGGCTTGGCGGAAAGAGGTTGACGTTAAATAAAGAGGACACTGTCAAAACAAAGATCTATTTTGCAGAGTTCGACAAATCTTATTATTATTTGGAGGGCTTAAAAAGTTGGAACATAGCTGGAGTAATTGTATAGGACAAGGACATTACATCGAGAAATAAATTTACTAAATGCAAAACAATTGCCTTGTATTCCTTAACACAAGTATTTATCGTATCTACATGATGTATATGTGTATGTTTTTAAAATGACAAGATATAATATGTCGATAATTAATCGGCACAAAACCACAACAAAGCTGTTATACACATTCGTGAACATTTAGACGCACAAAAATATGTTACAATATTGCACTTTATTATTATAGTATACTTTAATTAGATATACAAAAAATTCGGTTGATTGGCATATGTTTATTATTATTATGTTGGTTAACAGAAGCGTGCCCTTAACTATAAAATAACAGTAATTACAGTAGTCAAGCGAAAAGTTCCATATATATCTATGATGCGTAGTATTCTGTATTAATTTTCCATCCCATCAATTTATTTAGTTGGGCTGTAATTAACTTACTTTAAATGTTCATTTTTGATAGTCATTTGGTTTTAAAAGAAGTATAAAATTGAAAAAAATGTAAAACTATTGCATGAATTTATGTTGTTTTTGTTATTAATTCAACGAATAAATAAAAGATAATTAAAAAATTACTTTAAGAATCGAATAAATATGTTCTTAATATAAAATTAATTTAAACTTAAAATAACTTTGAATTAATAATAATAAAAAATAGTTATTTAGGTATGTATTCGAAAACTAAAGTTTTATTTTTCATCACGAATGTGTGTTTAGTTGCTGAGGCATTAGCCGAGGCAAATAAAACACATAAGTGATGAAAAATAACTTTAGTGTCGAGGTGCATATTGAACTTTTTCCAAAATCGTAAATTTGGAGAAAATATGTATAAAACTGTTTTTTGAGGTTAGATCATTATTATACGTCATTATAAAGGTCATTGGTATTATTTTTTAGCTCTGGCGGTGTGCAGGTAAGATCTACCATATCCTGGTCTTCCATAGTCCTATAATTATTTGAGAAATGAAAGTTTATAAAATAACAATGATAAAATAACTTTCACTCACTTACGCTTTTCAATCCATCTAAAACAGCAGAGATGACAGTTATCAGTTTATGAATGTCCGTAACCCACAATACACACAATTGTAGTATGTAATGTAGCTTTAGTGTCGATTTTAGACAGTTTACTGACAATTCTATGTGATTTTACCAACGATTTCGGAAAAATTTATATTTTGAAACTCATAATACAAAGTGTGTTTCTTGAAGTTTTTTTTCAACGATTTACGAAAAATGTTGCCTAACAAATGTTATTCCCTTTCGCTATGACAAATATGAGCACATTTTCCACGATCTTTTGTAAACTTTCTTGAAATATCCCCAAAATCTCTCACCTAATATTCGCTCTAAGGTATTCCAAGCATTACGGCTTGTTTACATAAACCTTTTACCTTAGATAACCCCAAATAAAATAATCTGGAGCAGTGAGATCTGCAGATCTTGGGGACCATCTCAAGTCGCCGTTTCTCAAAATTAATCGATTCGGGAAATGTGTTCTCAAAAAGGCAATTGTGGCTCTGGCAGTATAGGCAATGGTACTATCTTGTTGAAGCCAGTAGTGTAGGTCTTCTTCTTGTCTTGGTAAAAAAAAGTTTTCCAGCATTTCCCTGAATCGATCTCCATTTACAGATAGTGTGTGACCAACTTCGTTTTGGAAAAAATAACTTTCACTCACTTACACTTTTCAATCGAATTTCTATAGCAGCAAAGATGACAGTTGACGATCTAATGATCATATTTGCAACCCACAATACACTAAATTGTAGTAGGAAGAACAGTTTTTAGCCACTTTACTGACGATTTTATGTGATTTTACTGACGGTTTCGGAAAAGAATATCTGATTTGTTAGTCACTTCTAAACACAAATTTATCAAAACACCGTATTAATTATGAAAGTTTATTTTTACAGGTTACTAAAATTTTTACAAAGTTACCTGTCAGTATTACAAGTTAATACCATTATTTACATCAGATAATCCTGTTTTATTTGTATCATATATATTTAAAATCATAGTAGAATTGTTATTTCCGTTCATATAGAATTTGGACGATGAATTAGTTGAAAAAAATGTGTTGGTGTAGTCAATGCTGAAGTAAACGATAACGGCATAGCAGTTGTATACTCATGACCAGAGAGCGGACTCAAGCGAAAGATGATCCGTGAGTTTCAAACAATTTGATACGTGTAGCCACTGCATAAGTGGCACATACCTACATATGCAGTTAATATGTATCTGTCAATCTGCCCATCTGTCAATCTGCCGCATCAGTAAAAAATAATAGCATATTGTCTTTATAGTTGTTATCCGATGACAGAATATTATGAATACATTGATCAATTACTTCTGCAACTGTTTCACCATTTACGACTGGCAATACTTAAGTTGCAATTAACTATGGTTGGTATGAAGTTGTCGGATGAAGAATACCAACAACTACATTTAACACATATCGTCCCATTACATCCGTTGTTTCGTCTGCACTTACCCAAAGATAATGACCAGATAGGTTGGTTCGTATTTTTTCAATGGTTCTCAAATAACATTTTGACATTTTAACTGGATTGTTAAGCTTTTTGAATGGGATATTGGCCGCCAGGAAGCTTCACACAGTTCTTCGTTAAAAGTGTCGGGTGCAGGTGGTTATATGTTATCTTGATGAGTTTTCGAAGAAACATGTCTCTGCACATTACACTTTTGTGGACGCCTTAAACTTAATGAACAGGCACTGCAATATATCTCGGTATAATTACCAATACGCAGCCAATCTGTAAATCTGTATGGCCTCTAATCCATCCTACCATGGTTGTCTTTGAGAATTCTCCATAGTTAATGAAAATAAAGAGAAATACTGTGGACAGAAAGAAATTGACTAAAATGAAGAAACGAAAACTACTACAAAAATAAGGTAGTAAATTAAATTTAGTATTTATAAGAAATTATAGGATAAATAAACAATATAAAAAGAATTTTTTTAAATGCTAAATATTGTAAGCAAATAACACCGAAAGAAACGAAACCAGAAACAATCTCTTAAAGAAGAGAATAGAAAATATACTATCTCAAGAACAATAAATACATATATATATATATATGTATATGCATGTATAACAGCATGTAAACACGAGAATACACTTTGAAAATTAGCGGAGAAATAACGAAATAATATATAAATGTATATTCCGTCTTACACGCCACTGTTGAATTCAATTTATAAGAGAATACACACAATGTGCTATTCATAATGACGGAAATAGAACATCTGCTCGACGAATGCAAGCAAATAGTGGGGCTGTTATAACATGCATACTATACCGGGTTTTTCTTTTGTCATTACACATAGGTATAATGCATTAACTGACTTATTTTCATTTCGAATTACACATAGACACCAGAGTTATGGTAGCAGACTGCCTAGGTCAGCATAAGGAGAATTAGCATATCAGTGAATACTTATAATTAAGATAAAGTAATAAAACGTTGTATAATAATGTTTGAATTAAATAAAGTTAGTAGGTAATTAGCTGCAGAACTGTAAGAACGTGTTTAAATTTGTTAATTTTAGTTGCTTTTTTAAAAAGTTAATTAAGTAACATCAAAGTTTAACTGGCGCAGTCAGTAGGATACCGTAACGGGGTAATTAAATAAAATCTTTAAATATTTCGGTTCGTATTTACGATCTGTACGGTATACCTAGTGAACAAAAACATCGAGTGCTGTGAAATAAAATCTTTTGCATCACATCGAAGCGACAGCAGCCACGGCAGTTGATTACTGAAGGGGAGATCTACAATCGACCTCCAGGACCTACAATTGGACCACAGGACCTAAAATTGGACCTCAGGATATCTCAAAATCGACACCCACCACACACACATTCCCACAACAAGAGGAAACGAAGAAGAACACAAATGTACTTTGCAACGGCAAGTCAGTTTTGAAACAATTTCATTTCTTGTCAGAGAATAAATCCTCTCGCACACAGATTTCATTTTAGTTTAAGTAAGCTTGTATATATACCGTGTGCACAACGTCGAGCGATCCATGGATATATAAGTAATGACTGGCCAACTGCAAGTGGAAGGGGCTACATACGTTAAACTCCTACAGGGCGTATTTAATTGTGGTGAACCAAGAAAGCGTTATGGTTGTTTATTAATAAATGATGTATCAAAATAAATATTCCAAATTAATAACTAATTGTTTAACAAACTACAAAATTATTTGTAGTATATTATTTATGGTTAATGTACGAATTTGGATATTTTATCCGACTACACCGTTGCTTTTCGCACTATTAGTCATATGCCGGCTGTCAACGTCCCTACAATAACGGATACTTTTGTTTATGTCTCTTCGGCCATAATACTTTAAATTTAACATTTAAATTTAAATAAAATGATATAATATAGTTGAAAGTATCATAAAATACAATTCGCCGTAAAGTGCAGAGTTTTTGTTTACTGCATAATAATAATTCTTGCCGGCGAAGCATCAGATATTTTCATCGCTAAATATTCAATGATAAGTTTCATCATAGCTTTGTGGCTTGAACTTAAAAAATTCTTATTCAAATGAAAACACATAAATAATATAAAATTATGAAACAAAACCGTAACTCTTATTGAAAAAAATTAAAATAAAAAGTATTCTGTAATAGCATAAAATTTCAAAACAATAACGATTCTTGCAAGAATATAAATAAAGTGTTTACCAGTATAAATAAATTGTTTCCTTAAATAAACTACCTATAAAATATTAAATTTAACTAAAATACCTTTATTGGTAATAAATATTAATTATTAAATAAAAGAACATTCTAAAAAGAAAAACTAATTATTTAGTAAATGCTCAAATAAACCACCCTCTTGAGCCGAGCAGTAACCCAATCGGTTATAAAAATTACGACGGACATTTGTTAGCATTTCTATACGTACTCTACCTACGGATGACAAGGAGCAACTGAATGCAACTGAACGACCAGTCGCAAGCTTGTTTTCCGATTCAATATATTCCGCCTTGCTTGAACACTTTGAGCGACTGATAGAAATATTCAATGTGTTAGAGAGAGATTATTTGATTCGTACTTAGATCGTATGTAGAATGTGTTGGATAAAGAAAGGGAACGCCCGTACAGTTAGACAGTAGAACAGACTGAATATACTCTCTCAACCCTAACCACATAAACTCGCTATTCGTCTTCGTCTTACTACATTGTGGTAGATCAATCACTCCCGGGCGTTCATACGGTATATTAATTGTATGTCAGATTTGGAAAGTGAATTATGTGTTGCATCAAGTTGTATGTCAAACGATAATACAAAATCCGATTCAGAATACGCGAACCCCGATTTAGACGAAATTTGATTAGCAGAAATATTAAACAGATTAAGCTGTATAACGTTAAATAACGAATCAAACGAAATGACGAATTACAAAGTAAAAGATGTCACCAAAAATCATATTTACTTAATACATGTTTACGATAACGATCCTAACACCTTGTCCATGTATATAAGCACTTGCGAATATCTAATTACAACTTTCGGAAATCAGAATAATGCGGAAGATCCAATAAATAACTTTTTATTTAGAGTTTTTCAATCGAAGTTATCGGGAAAAGCTTTGCAATTAGTTAGTAGCAGAGAAACAATAGAATCGTGGACGGATTAAAAAAAATTGTTACAAACTTAATTTTTGTGATCAGAGACCAGAAAGATGTTTGTTATAAGATTTAATGCAAATTCAACCATTAAGAAGTGAAACAGCCTACAATTTCGGTGTGCGCTGTAAAAATTTATGAAACCTTTTACTAACTAGGGTTAAAATGTCAGAAAAAGACGCAGAGAAACCAGTAGTAAAAACCGAATTACACAATGATACGGTATTACAAACGTATTTACGTAGAATTGCTCAATTTGGTGATATAGGTCATAGAGTTAGATTTAGGAGCCCAGAAAATATAGAAACCGCGATGTCCTATATTTTAGAGGAAGAGAATTTTAATTATTTTGTAAGACAACCGAATAATGTAAACAAATCAGAGTTTAGACCAATTAAACAACAAATACCATTGCGACAAAATTCAGTACCTAGCACTAGTAGACAAATACAACCTTCATTTAATAATGTACATGTTCCACAATTTCAAAATTCAAACCGAACATTTTTACAATTTGTAAATCGACCGTATTCATAAGTGGCAAATCGACCACCTCCACAATATGTAAATCAATTTGTTAATCAACCACCAATGCAAAATCAGTGGAAACCGCAACAAACAGCGACAAAATCTTTCAAATTCGCGAAATCACCAAGTCAATTAGAACAGAAACGCCAACCGAAATAAACACCGATGGAATTAGGGAGTATGATGACACGAAGGACACAACCACCTTTAAAGATGGTAGAATTATTTTACCAAAGTGAAGAACAAAACGGCGATACAGAAGAAAGAAATGTATCACACGTATACGGAGAAGACGAAGCAGCAGGAATCGATGAATACTATGAAGAGTACGACAACGTCGAAAACCAGGATTATCGTACACCAGCCTCGGAGGATACTCAGAATTAGAGAGGGACGAATATCAAGACGAAATTGAAAACGTAAAATTAAATGTAAACGCTTCATCAAAATTACCATATATTATGTTACCGGAAATTAATTCTAGATTTTTAATTGATACGGGATCAAAATCAATGATTAGCACACAAAAGGTAAACGAATATTTCACGAATTATGTTATTAATGAACCATTTACAGTTCAAACTGCACATGATATTACAAAACACGACTTTGTAATTGAAATACCAAGTTTGAAAACTTTAAAAGCGGCCGGGGAAAAGTTAAAATTTCATGTATTCGTTTTTTCAAATAATTATGATGGATTAATTGGGGTAAAGTTAATGAAACAATTAGGAGCGGTAATAGATGTACCGAATGAACTACTAAAAACGAAATTTGGGGAAATAAAAATATTTTGGGAAAATACTAAAATCAGTTTAGGAAAATTGTAAAAATTCCTATAACCAAAACTTATAGCGATGTTTTAATAAATCACCAGACAATTACACCGGGCGTAGAAATTCCAAACACTCTAGCTAAAGCAAGAGATTTTCATGTTATTACGGAAGCTGTAAATTTGAACGATTATGAAATAAATATCGAAATAGAAAAACCAATAGTAGCGGAAATTTATCAAACGGAAACACACAACAATTTTGAAACTTGTTTCAGTCCAAGACAAATAGGAAAAATTCAATTTGATAATAACGTTAGAGAAAAGTTGCGTTTAAATCACTTAAATGACGAAGAAAAACGCGAAATTAAAAATTTATGTATAAAATACAAAGACATATTGCTATGGCTTTTTCCCCGCAACATTTAGTGAACATTTTTGAAAAATAATATTTTTGTAGTGTACCTACTATTATTTATAACAGTGTATGGTTTATCGTATGAATGATGTTGTATTGATTTGATTTTGACCGGGGATGTGGTTCGCCATGTGGCCGGCCTATTTCCTCAGACACGTTTTGAACTCAAAGTAAGAGAGTCCTGTATTGGGAGATAAAATTTTTTTATCTTTCATTTCTAATAAAGTCGGTTTTTGTTTTTTGAATATTGTGTTTTGTGAATGCTTTTCTCATTAACGAATTTATACGAGTTTGTATACTTCGTATTTTGAATTTATTACTCTCTTATTTCCACGTGTTCTCCTTTGTTATATGTGATATAAAAAACCTACGTAAGTTTTATTTCACAGTAATAATATTATTTCTTTATTGATTGCATTTATTGTAATTTACATTGTATGAATTTATATATATTTAATATTAATAGTTGTATTAGATGACAAAGAATGTATTTTAAAAATTTCTAAGTAAAAAAGTTTCTTCAACGATAAAATTTTGCACGTTGGTGTCAAGGGCATTTAGTTTTTGTACATGTGATATCTCACAAATGCGTAGAGATTAGATCGGTCTGTTACATTTTGTTGTTTATATTTTTATATTGTGGGAGAGATTTAAAACACTTCTTTGTTATTTATTAGTTGTAATTTTTATCGGAGTCATGAAGGTGTTTTGATTGTATGCCTAGTCAATACTCATACAATATTTTTGCCTTAACAATATTGTTTATTCTTGCAATATTGGTCTTCATATTCTATAAAGACATTTTTTTTCTTTTTTTATATAATAAAAGTTCATTTAATTTCATTGTGTATTTGAATTTTACCTTTTTCGTTTGTGTTATTTTAAAACTCAAAGACTTTATTAAATATTTTCTCAAACAAGTTTTGAGTGGCGCCCTTACAAGAATAGTTAACTGATATTATTGTGTTTTCCACGTTTTCCATTGGAAACCCGGAGAGGAAAGCAGTTCCATTTAAAGCAAGTTACTGACTGAGTGTTTAAGCTGGACAGAGTTGATGTGAATAGTGATTCATTCAAGCTCGAACTCACTATTCATAGCACTATTTTGGCGTACCCAACGTGGAGCGAACAAAGAAATAGCAATTTTGACGTATCCAAGCGTGAGGCGAACAAAGCATAAACCGCCTTATGCATAGTCGCGAAGTTAATAGGGTGTTAGTACGCTATTAGTTAGTAGCTACTAAGAGCGTACTAAGATGCTTTTATCTTTTCGTATTCATAGTCGCGTATTTCATCATACTTAGTGGCTACTAACTAATAGGATCTTAGTAGAAAAAAATATGTGGCAACCGTGAAAACGGAGTTCGCAGGCATGCGCATTTTGCATGAAGGAGACATTTAAAATAGTTTACCTATTGGAATTGTAGGTTATTTTAAATACGTTTTAAATAATCTTATTTGTTTTAATAAATTTTATGATTTTTTGCTTTTAAATTTGATATAAGAAAAATGTAAGTGTAATATATAATCTTACTTAAAATTTGTATTACTGAAATTATATAATTTTGAAAGTATGGAAGATCTAGTTGATATACAAGCTGAGTTGCAGGAAGTTGATGAAGCACAGGTAGATATCATACGAAATCCCAAAGCTTATGGTGATGATATAGGTATATACATATTTAACTGGCTTTGTAACATATTTATTACTGAATTTATTTTAGCCGAACAACATGGATTCACATGACAATATCCACAGCAATTTATTCCTACAACAATTATATATGAAGATATTTTAATTAGTAGACTTTAACAATGTTAATACATAATTTATTATTTATTGAAATACTTTAGGGATATTTTGATATAATTTTTATTAGTATTAAATATAATATATACATTTATAAGTATCCACATGTAACAAATATTCATACCTACTTTATACATGATGCAGTATTTACACGTAACTTAGATATAATTATACCTACTTTATTCTATATTTTAAATTACATCATCCTATTGTCATACTTATCTAATATCATATAATAAACATATTCAATTATCATTTTCACTCAATAACTTCAGCTCCAGTTTCAAGTAACATATATATATTAAATAGACATATATATATATATATTAAATATATTACATAAATACATTTACGTCACACCATCCACCTGCTACAGAACTAATATTTGCAAATAAAGCCCACATCATACCATAAATACATATTAAACAGACTTTTTCTCATCAGTTTGCTTCATTGCATCTCATGGGTACTTGGAAACAGCATTCAAAAAATAATAATTAAAATTTATTAAAATTTTGTTGACAATGAAATTATAATGAGACACCATGCACTTCCATTATTATTAAAATTGCTGTATGCCGATTATCCGTATACTTACAGTTAATGAATTCATTGTTATGATTTTTACTCTCAATTTTGTATCATTTCGTTATGTTTTGACAGTTTGCGCTTTTTCTTTTTGTAGGTTAGCTTTAATAGACACTTTAAATACGGTCTCAAACGCTATTAAGGATTTAGTAGCCTACTAACGTTAAAACGTTGTTAGTACGCATGAAACGCGACTATGAATACGGAAATTCTTAGTAGGATGTTAAAATGGTCTTAGTAGCGTGTTAGTAGCCACTAAAACGACTATGCATAAGGCTGAAGTAGTTTTGGAAAGTTAAATAAAGCACTATATAAAAATGGAAGGTATCGTTGAAGTACAACAAAGAAAAGAGCAACTCGTTGAAGAAGCAAAGAAGAGAATAGGTCTAGTTAGTACCATGCATGATGAGAGTCATGAAGACAACGACACGGGGACAACATTTTCCTGGACATGTTGGTGCAAATACAGAGAAAAATGGATATAATGATGAACAAACAAAAGGAAATGGAAGGGAAAGTAGACATAATAATGGATAAAGTTATGGCTTCAAGTAATATTAATCAACAAATGGATATTATAATAGAGGATTCGGTTCAATGATCGAATGAACAAAGCTTAGAAGAAAATATCAAAGTTTTAAATCACCAACTGTCCGAAGAAATAGATAAAAAGAATTTGCTGAACAACGAATGAAATACATGGAAAAACAACTAAGAAAAGAAATAGAGAAGGTAAGAAGAGAGAGGAATGAAAATAATATACCTGCATATATCCCTGTGCCGATACAAAACGAAGTGCTGCCTAAATTTTATGGGATGTCGAATACAAACCCTATGAGTTTCTTGAAGAAAATAAAAGCTAGTTTGGAGGATATGAATGGGGACGAGAAAAAGCTGCAGAGAATTGGTAACTGTCTTAAGGATGACGCGATGATTTGGTGGGACATGATATCTGACGAGGTGAACACGATGGAGGACTTTGAAGCCAGGTTCACTGCTCAATTCTGGAGAAGAAGTAGACAAAACAGGGTAAGACAAGAGCTTTTATTAGGTAGATTTAATGTAGGTAGTAATGAATCTAGAGAGTCTTACGTTATGAAAAGATACTCGATTCTTAAATACTTGACCCCTAGAATTAATGAAATAGATATGGTTGCTCAATTAAGCAGACATTTTGATTACCAAGTAATTCAGGCAGTGGCCATTCATAATATTAATGATATACAGCAATTTCTCGAATTATTAAAAAGGTTAGATGACATAGAGAGTGGTAAAAGATATAATAATGATTATGTAGATAGAAAGATGAATAGAAATCAATATTCTAGAGTCAATGTTAATAGTACCACTCCAAGTCATCAGAGACCTATTAGTAATGATAATTATAGACAAAGAAATAATAGTATGGCTTCCCCAAACAGAGCAAATAACAATAATACTAGTAAAGATATTGTTAACGAAAACAGCATAGACAATAAGAGATATACAGGTACTAGATATAAAGATACTAGGCCAAATTTTAATTTAGAAGTGAAAGTTGATGACAAAAAGAAATCAGAACTTGCTTGTAATCAGGATTTTTGATTAGGCCAACCAAAAAATATAAAAGTTATACATTGTTTAATAATTCGGATTGCCCAATTAATACTGTTTTACCACATATTAAAATTAAAATAGGAAAAATTGAATGTAATTGTTTATTGATTCTGGAAGTGAAACGTCGTTTTTGAATGAGAGAGTTGTTGAATGTTTCATTATGGATAAAGTAGGGAAATTTGTACCTACTAGTAAAATTACAATAGTTTCAGCTACAAAAAAGATTATAGCTGTAGTGAATAAAATTTATGTCGTCGAGTTTAGTATAGATAATAATAAGTTTATTGAAGAGTTTATAGTAGTGAAAGGTTTAGGGAGAGATGGAATATTGGGAATTGATTTATTGGAAAAAATTAAAACGATAATTGATGTTAATAAGAAAATTATAACAATTAATAATAATTAGGTGAAATGGATTCAGGAGGCTGAAGATGAGGAGAAAGTGATAAATTATATGCAGAAAGTAAACTGTGTTGAAAATTTAAATAATATGGAAATAAATGAAGAAGTTGAAGTTATAGAAGAAAAGGAATGTATAGTTTTGGAAGAAGAGATGGAATTAATGGTGATGGAAGAAATGGAAAAGGAAGAAGTGGGAGAAGTTGAATTTCCCGAGGATATTGATTTAATAAAATTATACGGCGAAGAAGAATATGAAGCAGAAGTCAAAACAATAATCAAGAATAATACAGAATTAGTTAATAAATTTACCAGTATTGCAAGAAATTATCGACATTCGTTGGAGGTAGATGAATCTAAACCTTTTAAGATAAAAATTATCCTATCCCGAAAAACAGTCAACAACAAGAAGAGGAATTAAAGAAGATGTTAAATGATGGAGAAATTGAATGTGGTCCTTTTTGGTTGGTGAAGATTATAGAAGGGTTGATACCTGTAGATATATTGATGCATAGCAGGAATAATAAGGAATATTTGGAATATATTAAAATGATTATGGAAATGTTGGTAGGTTAAGGTTTAAAATTGAATTTAAAGATGTATGAGTTTATTAAGAATTATTTTAAAAAGAAAAGATTTAAGTATGAATGTTTATGAGGGGATCTTTCAGGTCTTCTGTATGTAAGTTTTTTTTTAAATAATTTTGAACAAGGTTAATGAAATAAGGGTTAATGAATATTACGATGATTAAATGAAAGTATATGATACAAGAGGATTAATTGTTGGGAAACGATAGTGATTAAGGATATACTAATATGATTTCTGGCTTTAAGGATTGATGATTGTATTATAAGATATGATTTTTGATATTTGATGATTGATGATTGCATTATTATATGAAATGATTTGTTGGTTATGATGATTTATAATTGCATTATTACATATATTATTTTTCTTTTATCTATGAAATCCATTGGAGTGACACATGTCCAGGAAGTTGAGAGAGCTTAACTATTTCGCCGACTACTCTGGAGTGTTCCCTCGACTATTATGTATGGTACGAGCCTAGTTATTATGTCTATAGTCAATATGACATAAATTATTATTTAAATGTCAAAACATAAATGACATAAATTAATTAATTAAAAATGTCAGAATATAATATGACATGTTGCTGAAATTTTGAAATTTGAATTTGGAATTGCTGTTATGGAAAGAAGATAATAATTACAGAAGTGCTCTGCAACCGTTCGCTCCACTGCTGTATGATGACGATGATGTTCCAACAAAACATACTGCGACAGCTGAGTGCGGGGATCGATCCAGACAGAGTGCGATACTGTCTTTGGTGCTACGAGTGCGTTGGAATTTATGATGAACAAGATTTTGACATGTCCTGGCTTTTCCATCATAAATTCCAGGGGATATGCTATGGCCTTTTCCCCGCAACATATAGTGAACATTTTTGAAAAATAATATTTTTGTAGAGTACTATTATTTATAACAGTGTATGGTTTATCGTATGAATATAGATGTTGTTTTGATTTGATTTTGACCGGGGATGTGGTTCGCCATGTGGCCGGCCTATTTCCTCAGACACGTTTTGAACTCAAAGTAAGAGAGTCCTGTATTGGGAGATAAAATCTTTTTTATCTTTCATTTCTATTAAAGTCGGTTTTTGTTTTTCGAATTCATTGTGTTTTGTGATTGCTTTTCTCATTAACGAATTTATACGAGTGTGTATACTTCGTATTTTGAATTTATTACTCTCTTATTTCCACGTGTTCTCCTTTGTTATATGTGATATAAAAAACCTACGTAAGTTTTATTTCACAGTAATAATATCATTTCTTTATTCATTGCATTTATTGTAATTTACATTGTATGAATTTATATATATTTAATATTAATAGTTGTATTAGATAATGTATTTTAAAAATTTCTAAGTAAAAAAGTTTCTTCAACGATAAAATTTTGCACGTTGGTGTCAAGGGCATTTAGTTTTTGTACATGTGGTATCTCACACATGCGTAGAGTTTAGATCGGTCTGTCACATTTGGTTGTTTACATTTTTATATTGTGGGAGAGATTTAGAACACTTCTTTGTTATTTATTAGTTGTAATTTTTATCGGAGTCATTAAGGTGTTTTGATTGTATGCCTAGTCAATACTCATACAATATTTTTGCCTTAACAATATTGTTTATTCTTGCAATATTGGTCTTTATATATTCTATAAAGACATTTTTTTTTCTTTTTTATATAATAAAAGTTCATTTAATTTCATTGTGTATTTGAATTTTACCTTTTTCGTTTGTGTTGTTTTACAACTCAAAGACTTTATTAAATATTTTCTCAAACAAGTTTTGAGTGGCGCCCTTATAAGAATAGTTAACTGATATTATTGTGTTTTCCACGTTTTCCATTGGAAACCCGGAGAGGAAAGCAGTTCCATTTAAAGCAAGTTACTGACTGAGTATTTAAGCTGGACAGAGTTGATGTGAATAGTGATTCATTCAAGCTCGAACTCACTATTCATAGCAATATGTTATAGCGAAAATCTACCTTTAACATTTACTAACAGTGTAAAACATACGTTACATATGAAAGACGAAACACCGATTTATTTAAGACCACATAGAAAAACTCCTCAACAACGCGAAGAAATAAGAAGTCAAGTAAACGATCTACTAAAATAAGAGATTATACAAGAAAGTTGTAGCCCATGGTCGGCACCAGTGAGTGTAGCACCAAAGAAAATGGACGCCTCAGGAAAAATAAAATATCGTATGGTAATAGACTATAGACGATTAAATGACCGAACGATCGACGACAAATATCCAATACCAAACATTCACGATATATTGGACAAATTAGGACGAGCGCAATATTTTACCACTTTAGATCTTGCCTCAGGATATCATCAGATCGAAATGGCGGAAAAAGACATTCAAAAAACGGTATTTTCAACAGAACAAGGGCATTATGAATTTAAAAGGATGAGTTTTGGCTTGAAGAACGCACCATCGACGTTTCAGAGGATGATGGATAACGTATTAAGGAGACTACAGGAAGATGTTTGTCATGTTTATCTTGACGATATAATCGTATATTCAACAAGTTTACAGGAACACATACAAAAACTAGAAAAGGTATTTAGTAGATTGCGCGATGTAAATTTAAAAATAACAATTGGACAAATGTGAGTTCTTAAGGAAAGAAGTTAGTTATTTAGGACACGTTATTACGAAAAACGGAGTAAAACCAAATCCGGACAAAATTGACGCAATAAGACCGTAAAACCGTAAAAGAAATCAGATCATTTATTAGTTTAGTCGGATATTATCGAAGATTTATAAAAGATTTCGCAAAACTCACTAAACCACTTACAAAATGTTTAAAAAAAGGAGCGAAGATAGAAATTGACGACGAATATAAAAAAGCTTTTGAAACTTGTAAAAATATATTAATTAACAATTCAGTATTAGAATATCCATATTTTGAAAAACCATTTATATTAACAACCGACGCATCGAATGTAGCATTAGGAGCCGTTTTATCACAGGGAAAATTAGGAAACGATAAACCGATATGTTATGCATCGAGGACGCTCAGTGAAACGGAAAGGAAATATTCGACAATTGAAAAAGAATTACTTGCAATTGTATGGGCAACAAAGTATTTTAGACCATATTTATATGGACAAAAATTTACAATATATACAGATCATCGACCACTAGTTTGGCTGAATTCATTAAAGGAACCAAATTCTAAGTTATCGAAATGGAAAATTAAACTAGAAGAATATAATTTCGACATTATATATAAAAAGGGAAAATACAATACGAACGCTGATGCATTATCGAGAATTGAATTAAACGCAATTGAAACGGAATCTATGATAAACAATGGAGGAGAAGAAACCGAACAACTGTTACAAAAATTCAAGAAATAATTGGAAATGAACTCTTCGAACTACCACAGGAGACAATAAATGAGGTAATCGGTGATAATGAAGAAACAGACACTGCAACGGAACAGGAAGAAAATGAATTAGTCGATACAACACGCTCAAACACAAATCAAGAACCAATAACGTCAATACCATCAATGGACGAAGCTATCGATAACAAAAATCCACAATATCACATTCGTCAAACGTATTTACAAGAAACAACGGTTTGCTTTAAACAAGATAAAGGTAAGAAAATTTACGAAGTCCAGATTCCAAAAGAAAATAACGATAACAAAATATTTGAATTTATTAGAGATTATATGGACACTGGAAAACATTATTTATATTTCAAACAAGAAAAAGTGTATCATGATTTTTGCAGAGTTTATGTAAATCAATTCAATAATAACGGACCGAAATTATGTAGGTGCTTACGGAAGTTAGAAGTCATTAATAATGAAAATCAACAAATAGAACTTATACAAAATTACCATGAAGGCAAAACAAATCATAGGGGAATTGAAGAAACCTTCAAACATTTACAAAGACGGTATTACTGGCCGAAAATGAAAGAAACAATATCGATTTATATAAGAAAATGTGAAGAATGCAATCGAAGCAAATACGATAGACAGATCCCACGACCGGAATTAAATGTTACCGAAAACATAGATCGACGTTTCCAGAAAATACATATGGATACTTTTGTAATAGGTGGCAAAATATATCTAAAATGCATAGATGCATTTACGATACTTGCACAAGCTATCCTTATCAATAGTAAGAACGCGATCGAACTATCCGACGCTATGATTACTTATTTCTCATTATATGGAGTACCGGAAGAAATAGTTATGGATGGAGGTACGGAATTCACTAACGAATTAGCAAAAGAATTATTGTAAGCACACAGAGTAAAAATTTATTTAACAACATCGTATAATCCAAATTCTAACAGTAATGTAGAACGCTTGCACTCAACGCTAATCGAACACATGAGGTTATTACGAGAAAAATACACAGAAGAAAATATTGAGAAATTAATGAAAATAGCCATAATAGCGTATAACAACAGCATACACACAGCAACAGGATTAACACCTTTAGAATTGACATTAGGGCACACGAAAATTCAAGATCCATTCGATTTGTGTTACGATAAAACATTCTACAATGACTATATAACACGACATACTAATAGATTAGAAATACTATATGAAAACATAGGGAAAAAGATACAAACAGAAAACGTAAAAGTAATAGAAAAACGAAACGAAAAAGCCAAGGTAAAACCATTGCAGGACGGACAAGAAGTCTATTTGAAAAGAATGGTAGGATTTAAAAACAACACAAACCCAAAATACACGGGACCATTTAAAATTAAAGAAATATTCGAAAACGGAACAGCGGTTATAATTGATAACAAAGAGAAAGAACGGAGAGTACACATTCGTAATTTAAAGTATGGATCTGTTACAGATTCCTCGTCGGACTCAGGAAATCGACCGGGGACATCGACATAACCGAAGTCAAAAGAACCACTGGGTTGTTGCCTGTAAAACTGGGAACAACGAAAAATACGGAAACATATTGGAAATTAGTTAAGGTTCATAATTTAGGAATATTATTAAGAGAAACATTTAGTTTAGAAGATAAGTGTAATAATTTTATAAATATAACTATAAGTGCAGGAGCGCCTAAAGAGAATTATAAGATAGAATTAGAAAACTATCATAAAATAATAAATAATTTAGATTTAATACACAGAAAAATCAAGCAGCTAATGCCAAAAGAAAGAGTAAAAAGAGGAGCTTTGATTACTGTAGGAAATTCTTTCAATGGAGACTGTGGTTAAATAAAAATTAAAAAAAGGTATATAACCCCTTACCACAATTATTAGTCGTATCCTAAATACGTATTTCGACAACTAAGTTGTCATCATCAGTAGGTAAAAACTACTAATTAAAAGTCATGTGTGACTTTTAATTAGTAGTTTTTACCTACTGATTATGACAACTTAGTTGTCGAAATACGTATTTAGGATACGACTAATAATTGTGGTAAGGGGTTATATACCTTTTTTAAACTGTAGGAAATATAATAAAAGCAATAACAGGAAACCTAGACAACGAAGATGCGAATAGATATGATGCTTTAATCAGTAAAATTATTAATTCTCAAAATAAAATAAAAACAATAGTTGAAAAACAAATAACATTAACATTAAACGCAATGAAATTATCAATGAGACTGTAAGTTCAGTACAAAGCAATCAAATTGTCCTACAAGATAAATTAGAACAAGTTGAACGCGAATTAGTACACTACAAGTACATATCGTTTAGCTAGTACAGAATTACAAATTCACGTTAATGCGATATTCAATCAGTTAATATTTCTAACGGAAGCGGTTAATAATATGTTTACTACTTTAATAGATGCTTTAACATTTAGTAAATTACAAACACTACACCCATCTATAATACCACCCGATGAGTTAATGCAAGAAATAATAGAAATTGGCAAACAACTTGACCCAGGCAGGATTCCTATTGAATTAATATCAAGCAAAATGCATTATCTAAATAATTTAATTAAAATAAGAGCTTACATAAAAGAAGAAACAATCACATTCATATTATTTATTCCTTTGGTAGAAATCGAGCCTTATAATTATTATAACCTATATTCATTACCTATACCTGTAAACGAATCCTATTTCAAATTATTGATTCCTGAATTTGAATATCTGGCAATAAATGATAAGAAGTTTATGAGTTCAAATAAACTATGTAAAGAAATAAAAGCCTCAGAGTACATTTGTGAACGCGAAGAGACGCACATGATGATAATGGAATCGCCTTGCGAAATACAATTTTTATCATACTCAAACAATTATTCAAGTTGTGGTCACATATTAAAACAGTTCAAGAATATCGAAATTACTAAATTATTATGAAATCAATGGCTACTAGTTGTGCCTGAAGCCACATTAATTCACAAAGAATGTAATAAAGATAAAGAAATTGAAAAGTTATTTGGAACTTATATTATAACTATAACAGAGGGATGTCTAGTTAAAATTGAAGACGGACTTTTACAAACTTTCGAATCATATAAAAACTTAGTTTCCCAAAATACCGGATTTAGATAATGACAGTAAAATTATGTTACCAACAGAAGTATACAAAAACAGTAGTGAGATACAAAGTGTGAATTTATCAAATTACAGTAAAGTTATTAACAATTTAGAAGAACTTAAAGGTGAAATTAAAGAAATAAGTGACATTGAATTTCATGATAATCCTATAAATATTTGGGTTATTATAATAACAATAATCATTTTTGGCATGCTAGCTTATATGTTAGTAAGGTATTTACCCCAGAAGAAAGGTACTACCACATCAAATGAAACTGCGTTAGAAGTCACCAAGAACAGAAAACATCCCTTGGAGATACAACCCCAAGAGGACGTTTCCAGCTAGGGCCGAAGGAGTTATGGTAGCAGACTGCCTAGGTCAGCATAAGGAGAATTAGCATATCAGTGAATACTTAGAATTAATTTAAAGTAATAAAACGTTGTATAATAATATTTGAATTAAATAAAGTTAGTAGGTAATTAGCTGCAGAACTGTAAGAACGTGTTTTTGTTCATAAAAACAAATGTGTTAAATTTAGTTGCTTTTTTAAAAAGTTAATTAAGTAACATCAAAGTTTAACTCCAGTAACATTTTCAAACTGTCAAAAATTTATGTTTCTCGTTCATAATTAAATCTTAAATTAAATACATTTTATTGAAAAATACATAATTTAAAACAGTTAATTATCCCAACAAACGTATAACTTGTGCGAAGCCAATTTTAAATATTTTTAACAAATTTGAAGAAGTTGGATAGTATTTCTTTAAGATTGAAATATATCTAAGATAGTAAAATTAGTGTATCAGAACAGGTAGAAAATATAACAGACAGTACAAATAGATTTTACCACATAATGAAATTGTAGAACGTCCTCACATTACTTCTAATGAATTACCGAACGTAACACACGTATTGGAGGCATTACAGTAACACGATAAAAACAAATAACACGTCGTGGTATCTTACGAATAAGTGGTTTTATAAATTGGAAAAATTTATCTTAAAAGGCAGTAGTGGGAAATTCTTTTAGGTAATAAATATGTTACTATTTCTTTAATAATCACAATAACATTTGCACTGTACAATTATTTGACAGCATCACTACTGGAATTAAAGATTGAGAAAGGGAAGACACTATGCAACAAACTTTTGGAATTTGTTAAAGGGAGGCTATTCTCATATGAAGGAGGATCAGTTACTAAAGTAGCAACTATTTGAGAACCTCTATTTAAAGAAAAACTTTTCATAGTACTGAAAATGCTACCAGGGTTACTTCTTTTCTAGATAAAAAAATGTTTAATATTATGAAGAAAGTAGATCCTGAAAATAAAGAACAAGAGCCTGTAATCGAAACAGATATTAATCCACATCAAAAGTCACTTTCATTATTTGGATTTTTGCAAGAAAGAATAAGAGAAAGTAAAATCAATTACAGCCGATGTAATAATAACTATAAGGCAATACCTCGAAGGGCCAAATTCAAATCAGGACGTAGATCTTCTTTTATTTTGGAAGGTAAGTTTTAAGAAAAAAGGTTTTTTTTATTTGGATTTTCTTTTAGGTAACAGGAATGGAGCTGAAACCCTTAAAACAATGTGCTAGGAAATACTTCTGCATTCCAGCGAGTTCAGCAGAAAGTGAGAGTGTATAGTACAGCTCGTTTAATAATAGAACAAGATGTGCAAGACTAAAACCGAAAAATGTTAATATGATATTGTTCCTAAATAAAAATTTTAAAAATATTAATAAGAAAACTAAGTACTTATTTTACTGAAATACCACCCAACCTTTTCCTATTAGCTAAAGATATAACTCAATGAGTTTCATCTTACTATGCTTTCTAACTATTAAAGACATGAATGTTTAAGCATTCAAAGGGAAATTATTTCGATTGCCATAGAGAATGTACATGAAACTCTTTAAATCTATTTCAAAACTTAAAATTTATGGCGAAAGTATTCTAGAATCTAGTTTGGCAATAATACTTTTACTGGCAACAGTGGGTAATACCAAAGAAAATAAAGCCATAAAAAATGTTTTTAGAAAAGAAAGAAAATCTCAGTTTGAATGAAAAAAATAATTTATTCTAACGATTAATTAAGATAAACAAAACAACATAACAAAATCGTTTATAGCAAGTTTTCGAAATGTCCTTGTTTTTGAAGGCAATAAGCAAGGCGATGTTGAAAGCAACGGAGGGTATTCCGAATAAATTCTGGATTTGTTCCATCACATAGAGTAAATATACGTTCTTTCAATTCATCCAAGTTATGAATTTGCACGTTATTGTAAATTTTACTTTTTAGGTAATCCCAAAGAATGAAATCATTTAGAGATAAATCAGCTGATCTTGGGGGCCATGGTATGGGGCCAAACCTGCCAATCCACCGTCTTTGAAATGTGTTACTTAAAAAATTCCTGACAGCGTGAGTAGAATGTGCCGGAGCCCCATCCATTTTGAACCAAAGTTGATCAACATTTAGTATCTCAATTGTTGGAATGATGTGGTTTCGTAAGATATTTAAATATTTTACTGCAATAAGGTTAGCGTCAATAAAAAATGGGCCAATAAGTCTATCGCTAACTATTCCAATCCAGACACTGACTTTTTGAGGATACTGCGTTCGGGTTAGGTTTTGGGCATGAAGATTTGTACGGGACCAATATCTAACGGATCTATAGAAAGGAAATTTAGTATTTTTCAATGGATAAATGTAGGATACAAACCGGAAATTCTGAGAGTTAACTACACCATTTATGATAAATGTAGATTCATTAGTACATTTTTTCACAAAAATCAGTTCGTTTTA
Organism: Melolontha melolontha; assembly: GCA_935421215.2. Classification (NCBI taxonomy): domain Eukaryota; kingdom Metazoa; phylum Arthropoda; class Insecta; order Coleoptera; family Scarabaeidae; genus Melolontha; species Melolontha melolontha. Next base: position 29,130,149 of record OW285243.1, on the reverse strand, counting down.
CTTTATCTTCCTCGAAAAGCTCCTGATGGTTTGATACCTTGTATAGCTTATATTTAAATTCTTTCAGGGTGCTGTACACCGAACTGTATGATACTCCAAAATGCCTGGTTACATCTAAAAGCGATCCTACTGACCATTCTTCTACATAACACAGGATATTCAGCTTCATGTCTTCTGTTAACACATGATTGATTTTATTACTTTTTTTTTGTGAATTTAGAAGACAACCATCTTCTTTGAATCTATTATAAATATTTAAAATTGTCTTTACACAAGGTATAGGCCTGTTAGGATAATTAACGGAAAACATGTCTCTGACCGTCCTTAAACTGTTATTCTTCTGACACCACATTACCATTGAAACTTTTTCGTCGTTGCTATACGTATCCATGATTTAAATAAATTATCTATTTTTCAATAAAATATATTTAATTTAAGATTTTTGTAATGAATAAAAATTGAGAAATATGCGACATTAAAAAAATTTTATTTTCCCTCCATGGCAATCTATTTAAGAATTAATATATTGTTTGTACGTAGATTTTGATGTATAACTGGTTGCTTACGCCACAATACATTTATGCCTATGTGTAATTGGAAATGAAAATAAGTCAGTCAATGCATTTTACCTAGTGTAATGACAAAAGAAAAACCCGGTATACCTGATACCACCACAACGTTTTACCGGGCAAGGGTTTTACGGGGCAAGTGGTCATTCAATCGCTTCAGTCCGCTCTCTGCTCATTACTATGAAATAATTTTCTCGACATTTCGATTTTGTTACTGATGGAATTATCGGGGGTAATACCATAAGAGCTGGTGTTCATCCGGACAAACTTTCGTTTTGAACGAAAACTTTGTTGCTTGGTAATTGACGAGAACAGATAACATGGTAAAACCGCTCCACCTGCGGTGTCACGGTTTTATCTTCTGTTATTTGTTCGAGTCGTGTTACTTTTAAGCAACAAAGCTTGAGTTTTGTCAAAACTAAAGTTTGTTCCAGAAACTAACAAAAGCTCGATGGTATTTGGTAAGGCAATTTAATGAATTATTTAATTGAAATTAATAAACGAAAATATTTTTATTTAAACGTCAAAACACAGCACTTCTTTGAATACATAGGTAAATACTAGCTTAATCGTTACTAAAACTACAGTTAGAAAATGTACTGTTATTATCAATTACTTCATTCCTGGCCGACTGAAAATTATTTACGTTATTATTATTGTTGAAATTTCATGAATTGCTTCATATTGACGTTTATCTGAACGTTACTGTCAGAATTGAACTCTCTTTACCATGGGAAAATCAATATGCAATTTATCACCTTGCAAACATATCTACTTGCAGTTTATCCGATATCAAACTAACATAACGTGTATTAAAATGTTCCAATAAGTCTGTTCAATTTCACTGGATTTCCATCCTCCTGCACGCTTTGCTTTGGGACAGCGCCAGTAGTGTGTATAAAATATATATATATATATATATATATATATATATAACATGAGAGCAAAATGAATTAAGGTAGTAGGAGGCTGCGGTTCGTAGATCGTATTTCGTGAATTATATTCACAATATTTTTCTGTCAAACATTTAATGACAGACTGTCAGTGTGAATTATTAATTCTTTCAATACAATTTAAAAAAAAAAAAACAGTATAATCACATTCAGAATGTTTACTCAAGAACAAATGGTGTTCATTTTAGAATGTTACTTTCGTAACGGTCGACGTTTGCCAAACGGCGAATGGTATTATTCAATAGAAATGTGCAAGGAAGAATTCCAACAACGTTTTCCTGACGTTGTTTTAGTAAATAAGAACTTTTCTCGTGACCTATTGAGAATTATAAATAGCCTTCGAACAACTGGGTCTGTAAAAAGACAATGGAAAGGGGGAAGATCTTCTCGAGTTAGGACCCAAAATGTTGTTAATAATGCAAGAAACGCAAATTAGAGAACAACCTACAACAACTGTCAGAAGACTGGCACAACAGTTGGATATAAGTTATGGAACCTGCCGCAGTATTCTTAAACGCGATATTGGTATGCATCCTTACAAGGTTCAATTGTATCAAGAACTAATGCCGCCAGATTACGTTCGAAGAGTTGCCTATTGTCGTTTCTTTAATGCAAATCTTAACGACGACGATGTTTTGGATAAAACGTTTTTCACCAACGAAGCATGGTTTCACCTGAACGGCTACATAAACGCTCAGAATATGCGTATGTGGGCAACAGACAATCCGCATTATTATAGGGAAACAACGTTGCATCCTGTAAAAATAGGGGTTTGGTGTGCCATGTCACGTAGAAGGCTTATTGGTCCGATCTTTTCCGAAGCAACTATAAATGGTGAAAGATATCGCAATAATATACTGGAAACATTCATAAATCAACTGCATGATGACGAGTTACAGTTAGGTTTCTTTCAGCAAGATTCCGCACGACCACACACTGCCCGTGAAACAATAAATTATTTACGTGAATTTTTTTATGAAAGAATTATTAGTGTTGACCGTTTCCCGCCAAGATCGTGTGACTTAACTCCTCTGGATTACTTTTTATTTCCATACTTAAAAAACTCTATTTTTAAAAATCCAGTGCATACAATAGACGATTTACGGAACAATATCGTGCGACAGTGCGAGTTAGTAGACGGATTTATTTTACAAAAGGTTTTTGAAAACATGAAGCGGCCCGTAAATTTATGTTTGAATGCCGAGGGACAACAGTTTCAACAATTATTGTAAACTTTTCAATAAAATATAAAACATGACATTTGTATGACATTTTATAAATATTTTAAGTTGTAAATTAAATTTGTATCTAGGAGACATTTAAGTGCTGTCAGTAAGATTTATTTACTTTATAATTCACGAAATACGATCAGCGAACCGCAGCCTCCTACTACCTCAATTCATTTAGCTCTCATGATATATATATATATATATATATATATATATTTTTTTTTTTTTTTAATTTTAACATCGTACTGTCCAAATTGTGTCACCTGGCCTTTCATCCTGACTGCTTGTGGAATGTCAAAACCTTGGATGATCCAGATATTAAGGCTTGTTATATATATTTTTTTAAATTTTAACATCGTACTGTACAAATTGTGTCACCTGGCCTTTCATCCTGACTGTTTGTGGAATGTCAGAACCTTGGATGATCCAGATATTAAGGCTTGTTTACTCAGGCTCCGAAGATCTATGCACATTTATAAAATCTCAGTCTCAGTGTTCTCTTCTGAAATTTTGCGCTCAATCAGTCAAAATCAGTTGGTGAAGCTAGAAATTTATACTTGCTTAAATTGATTTTGTCACAAAAATTTATAATGTCAATGTGAAGCTTCTAAGTGTCAAACCCTCATATAATTTATCATTGGTAGAGCCAGTTAGTTTATATATTGTTATGATAGATAAATTTATCTTTTTTTTTATAGAAAAACTCGTTGTTTTATTATTGATTTTGTGTTTTGTTGTAGTAATTATTATTAACATATCTACAGTATTTGTACAGAACCGACTTTAACCTAGTATGTATATACTGGTTCATCATTATTTTTATACTAAGCTATACTAAAATGTACTTCATACATATATATGTAGTACATTTACCAGGTATCTTGGTTTTTATTACAACAATGTAATGACTTAAATTGATGGCTACTTCAAAATTTTCTTGTAAATAAATTTTAACACATATACATAGTTACATTACTAAAAACAATGTACTAAGATGAGGAATACTTGAAAATTCGGCCGATAGAGCATTACTAAATGACTTTTTTATCGTTCCAGAGTTTCCGGGATCGAATCCAGGGCTACTGTTTGCGAAGAATTTCACGGTTTTCCTTCTTCTCTGAAGTGAATTTCGACAGCCAAATTTCTTAAGTCACACATGGGCGTTAGACTATTGGGAGTCATGAATTATTATTATTATATTTAGTCTTTTCCTTTTGAAGCAAAGGTTGGTTACTAAAACAAACTACAACAAGTTTACGTGCTCAATATTCATAAACTAAGGTTTATTTGTACTTGTATAGAAAGAAAATACATTTTTATTTTGAAAGCGTAATATACATTCAGTAGAATTTCATAAAATATGTACATATACTAATAGCTATTAATAGAATTTGTTCTGAGACTAGGAGGCCGTGACCTTCTTTGTTGGCTGTAATCATATTCAGATTGCTGTTCCCTATAAGCACCGTCATCGTACTCTTCTTCATACTGTGGTCGCTCATACTGTTGATTTCTCGAAGAAGGTGCCTTTTGATTTTGTCTATAATCGTCTTGCTCGTAAGCAGATAAGGGTTCATTATAGTTATATCCAGGTGCAGTTTGTGATCCAGCATTGTAGTTATAGTTAACCTTCAATCCAGTAGGATCCGTGTAAGTAAATCTACCATGGACTTGACCTCCAGGTTCACCTTTCGCAGCATGTGCTATGCCATCTTCTGTTCTATAGAGAAAACCGAATCTTCCATCTACTTTGGGTAAATCTCTGCTGTCTTGTAGAATAGCCGGATTAAATGATTGTGATAAAGTTTCTTGCATACTGCTGATTAAAAAGACCTGAAAATTAGCATAATTAGTATATTTTAAATTAATGTAAAATTACTTGACTTATGTTATGTATTTAATATCTAACCAATAAATTCAATAAAAGAAATTAACTTTAAATTTTTACTAAAAGTTGATTCGAGTTATATATGTATATATATAACTTGATATATATATATATATATATATATATATATATATATATATATATATGAATCGTTGTTCTTCGGGGTATTTCGCCGCGTTTGGATGATTTCGTCCTGAGAAGGACAACTTTTTTCTTGACGTTTCGGTGACATGACTTTCACCTTTTCCTAGAGGTTCTTCTCGTTGTGATGGTAACTTCAACAGTGCGTCGATTACCTGTGCCGCTCGTATTATATGGTCCCGTAGTAGTGGGGACGCGTGCCTGACTCCTTGTGATTGGTCCGTCGGTTGTTCTGTCACTTACGGCTATTTGTCGATCGGTTTGCGTTCGGTCCGTGTTGGTATAACTGGTCCGTCACAAGTTCATTACGTCGCTAATGCGTAATCTGTCTATTAAATAAGGCTGGCTTCCATGTGTCAGGCAAACGCTGTTCGTCGTCACCTATGGATAAGTGCCGAAGAAACTGTCGATATATTAGGACGCTGTGTGATAAATGTTGTAGCTGGTGTATTACATCCAACTATTCCATATAACGCATATGTAATAGCAACAAAAGTTATAAATGCAGTTAATGCGGAAACAGTAGCTAAAGTCATTTACGAGAATATGCACCAAATGCTTCATTCGAACGACAGGTACAAAGAAAAAATACATTTATTTGTCAGTGACAGTGGTGCATATATGTTAAAAACAGGCATATCCATTAAACATATCCTAATATGCTTTTTATTACTTGTGTGGCACATACTCTCCACAGCATCTGTGAAGATATCAGAGACACCTTTCCAGAAGTTGATAGACTTGTATACGCTTTTAAAAAAGTTTTCAGAAAAACACCATTGAGGGAAGCTCTTTACAGGGAAAAATTTCCATATTTGTCACCGCCTCTCTCTCCAGTAATAACTAGATTCTTATGATGGTTGGAAGCTACTGGTTTTTATGCAGATGATTTAGAAAGCTTACAAAATTTCGTACATGTTTAAATGATGATGCTCGAAGTATTTCTGAGTGCAAGGAACTAATACAAATTCCAAATTTAAAAAATCAGTTGTACTTTCTTCACGAACACTTTGGAAATTTGCCAAAATTAATCATTTATTTTGAAAATCAAAATTTTAAATTAAATGATGGAGATTAATCCGATTAGATGTGGCTACTAATAATTTGAAAAATATTCCAAGTGACTTCTAATGTGGCCTTCGGCAAAAGTAGACGCAGTTTTTAATATAAATCCAGATTTAATACCATTTATGAAGACAATGCCTCAAAATGTAACTGCTAAATACGCTGAAATAAAAGAATATTTCCAGTAAGCATCTATAACCAGTTGCAATGTGGAAAAGGTATTTTCTATCTACGAGGATATATTTCAGTCAAACAGAACAAATTTGACAGAGGAGAACCTTGAGAAAGTATTGCTAGTTAATGTTAATACTCTTTTACTCAACTTTAACTACAAAATGAGCAAATAAAACTGTATTTCGTATTTTATAGATCACCGCCCGTTTGTTTTCCATTTATATAAGTAAAATTTAAAACTTTTTAAAAATGCAAATTTTCAATAGTACGTCCGTAGGCGATGGGTCATTGGCCTCTCGTGTCCGGTCCCTAGTTATCATATTTCATTTCACTGAATTTACTGTAAATTTTAAAATATTGATTAACCAATTTGAACTATCCCCCAAATTTATTCGGCGGCAAAAGACTTTTACGTTTTTATGGTGTTGATATTCGCTATACCTATTCGATATTTAGAGCATTTTTATATCTACGTCCCTATTTTAGGTCATAAAAACTGATCAAAACTAGTAAAAAAACTAGATACTAGTAAAGTAAATTTGTATACATCAAGAAACTTACAGCCACAGCTTTTCAAACATTGAGTTCCTTGTGTAAGATAGTTTTGTATGCTGTGTGACTGAAGTATAAAGATACACTTCCAATTTTGTGACAATCTACTTATAAAGTAAAACAAGACTACAGCTATAGAATTCAATCTTGGTTTCGACAACTGTCATATGGAGGACTTATAAAACCGACTGAGCAATGGCAGTCATATTAAAAAATGAAATAAATATTTTGAAATTCATCATCCTTTCCGAAAAATCCTGGGGTTGTAAAAAATTTGGCTAACAAAAACTTTGAAAGAGAAAATGATCAAAGTTTATATCATGTACTGAAAAGATTGCTGCAAATTAAGAAGTATAATTCGCATAAATTTCAAAAACTAAAAGGCCAAACATGCTATAACTAATCAAAAAAAAGGAAAATTATTGCTAATTCAAATAGAAATCAAATGAAAAGTTAAACAAAACAATTAATTATATTTTCATATTTCTAATTTGGTTATATTTCTTGATAATTGTGCTTTTGTTGTTAATGATTTTTTCTATGAAATAAGAATTTATATAGTGATTTATTATATTTATTTCAAAGTAATTGTGTAAAAAAAGTATGTTAGATATTTTATATTTCAATTACTTTAATAAATTGTGTATAAATCTGTAATTTTATAATAAAATGTACTCTGGGCAGTGTATTTTAAATGAGTATTTACCGAAAGATGTTTTGTACTGACGTCACAGTGGCGGAGGTGCCTGGCGGACAAATTTGCCTGATCTGGCCCTCTTCCCTAGTTTACCATGCTTAGGTACAACCGATCCTTAGTAAAGACGTAGCTCACACCATCTAGCGCTATAGATTTGTACTACCGCCACATTAAAATTCCGCAAATTTTTGGGTAGCACCTCGTATATAATGTATAATTGTTAAGGCGTGATAATATTAATTTAATGTTTGCAAATATCGACAATTAATTGAATTAAATATTCCGGTTTAAAATAACGAACCACCATACTTAATTTTAATTAGTTTCTGACATATGTTAGTTGGATAAAGCTCAATCCGGATGTATATGTGTACATTCATTAATGAATGTTTAAGTAAGTTGCTTATAAGAAAAAAATCAAACCGGCAAGGGCGTTCACAAGTCTAATTAGCTTTTCAAATATCTGGGATCTCATATTTTTAAACAGTAAACAATTGATATAAATATTTATGTTGATTTAGCTTTCAGTTGCATTTTTAATAAGTACGCAGGTATATGTATGAAGGTATAAAAGTGAAACATAATTTAAATACTTATGCGCATATGTATGGATAATATCTAGCACAATAAAGCTAAGAACGAATTGCGTAACAACGACCTCTAAACATTAATTAATACTAAGTGAAATGACCGATAGTTAAATTAATAAACACCTAGCATTTTTCCGGGTGTCGTTATGGTATGCTATCTGGTTTTATTTATTCATGTAAATGGAAATTCGTAACAACTATTACATATTGCGTGTAGCAGATAATGAGTGAAATGGAAAATTTATTACAGCAAAATATCTTCACATTTGGTTAAAGCATGGGTTTCTCATGATCAAATTTCGAAACATATGATTTACTACCTAACCTAGTTATTTTGATTAAGAATGGCAGCTGCCATTCTTAATCAAAATTTATGAAGTAAAGCTGAAAATGTCAATTTTGTTTTAAATTATGCAAAATAAAATTAAATATTTTATTTATTATACGACTTGGATCTTACGATTATCATTAAATATGCAAATAACAATTTATCGAGATCATTTTCATATCGACCTTCATCTTTCTTGTCTCTCTTTTTCATTCCCTTTCGGCAATAATTATCATTGATTACTACAGACGACTTACATTAATTCTGGTTTAGATCGTCTCAATGAACATGCGTTAATCTTGAATTGTCCTGCAATAGAAGTACCAAAATTTCCTAGAGGCGCAACTAATTATAAATGGACCAGATTTGAGAAAAAACATAAATTGCATTTATATTGTTTGAAAGAATTTTTAACTGGGTGTGTTTGATATTTTTCTTTTGGATAATAATTCCTCGATTTCTATAACAAAACTATATATTTTTCACCCACATCACAACATCGATATACGAGGACGATTAGGTAGAAAGCAGCACTCGACTACTAGCGTCCTCTTTCAGAAAACAATATGTTCTAATTCTGTAATCTGTTTTATTATGCCATGTAAGGCATATCTAATTTCTGAAAAAAATAAAACATTGAAAAGTAAAAGAAATAATATTAATAAGGTATGTACATTATATGGAGGTGTTCTGTTTAAAACGTTTCCCGTTTTACTTTTCTTTTATACTATTCTTCGGCATTTTCTGATATCAATGTCCAACAATAAGGTACAATTTCGTCTTTATTAATGTTTTAAATAAATTATCTATATTTCAATAAAATTTATTTAATTTAAGATTCATGTATGAACAAAAATTCGTAAATATTTGACATTAAAAAAAATTTTAACCTCTCCATGGCAAAGTAATTACAAATTCAGCAACTGGGTGTATATTGGTTGCCTACTATGCCACTAATGCATTCACTATTCTTTTTTAATCATTAAACATAGGGAATGTATGTGTAATGATAAAAAAAAGAACCCGATGTAAACATAAAAAAGTATGCTCTAAGTTGCAGAATAATGGTCATTTTGTAATAAAATGTACCTAATTATTCAGAAAAAGTATGTTTTTACGCTGTTAAAAAATTATTAGACATTCACTATGCTCTTAATTAGATACATATTTATTACATCCTCTCATTTTAAAAACATGTGTAAGTTGGACACATTACCACATTGTATGATAAACTGATAAATGTAAAAAAAGGGATATTTATCAATACGTTTTTGCCGTATTACGCAGTTGTTATATAATGAAACAGATATGCAAAATACATATCCGTCACTGTAAACATGGACAGACACCTCGTATTTTTAGCATTTACTTCTGTTCAATACATATGTTTCAGCCATCTAGGCCTCATCGGTTGAACTAGTGAAGCAATGTGTATACAAATTAATACAGATCTGTTAAACAACGGATCTGTATCTACATTTACGCTAAAATCGTCTCCAAGCTATAACCAGTTTCGTTCTATCAGGCGGCACTAATTTAATCAGTGACATCTGACGGAAGAAAGCGACTAGGCCAGAAAAGGCGATCTTCCGCTCGAATAGCAATGCTATTACGAAAAGCGGAAAAATACGTATATTGGTGCTGTCCATTAACACGCGCCAGATGGCGGTAAATATACAAAAAAGGGATATTTATCAATACGTTTTTGCCGTATTACGCAGTTGTTATATAATGAAACAGATATGCAAAATACATATCCGTCACTGTAAACATGGACAGACACCTCGTATTTTTAGCATTTACTTCTGTTCAATACATATGTTTCAGCCATCTAGGCCTCATCGGTTGAACTAGTGAAGCAATGTGTATACAAATTAATACAGATCTGTTAAACAACGGATCCGTTGTTTAACAGATCTGTATTAATTTGTATACACATTGCTTCACTAGTTCAACCGATGAGGCCTAGATGGCTGAAACATATGTATTGAACAGAAGTAAATGCTAAAAATACGAGGTGTCTGTCCATGTTTACAGTGACGGATATGTATTTTGCATATCTGTTTCATTATATAACAACTGCGTAATACGGCAAAAACGTATTGATAAATATCCCTTTTTTGTATATTTACCGCCATCTGGCGCGTGTTAATGGACAGCACCAATATACGTATTTTTCCGCTTTTCGTAATAGCATTGCTATTCGAGCGGAAGATCGCCTTTTCTGGCCTAGTCGCTTTCTTCCGTCAGATGTCACTGATTAAATTAGTGCCGCCTGATAGAACGAAACTGGTTATAGCTTGGAGACGATTTTAGCGTAAATGTAGATACAGATCCGTTGTTTAACAGATCTGTATTAATTTGTATACACATTGCTTCACTAGTTCAACCGATGAGGCCTAGATGGCTGAAACATATGTATTGAACAGAAGTAAATGCTAAAAATACGAGGTGTCTGTCCATGTTTACAGTGACGGATATGTATTTTGCATATCTGTTTCATTATATAACAACTGCGTAATACGGCAAAAACGTATTGATAAATATCCCTTTTTTGTATATTTACCGCCATCTGGCGCGTGTTAATGGACAGCACCAATATACGTATTTTTCCGCTTTTCGTAATAGCATTGCTATTCGAGCGGAAGATCGCCTTTTCTGGCCTAGTCGCTTTCTTCCGTCAGATGTCACTGATTAAATTAGTGCCGCCTGATAGAACGAAACTGGTTATAGCTTGGAGACGATTTTAGCGTAAATGTAGATACAGATCCGTTGTTTAACAGATCTGTATTAATTTGTATACACATTGCTTCACTAGTTCAACCGATGAGGCCTAGATGGCTGAAACATATGTATTGAACAGAAGTAAATGCTAAAAATACGAGGTGTCTGTCCATGTTTACAGTGACGGATATGTATTTTGCATATCTGTTTCATTATATAACAACTGCGTAATACGGCAAAAACGTATTGATAAATATCCCTTTTTTGTATATTTACCGCCATCTGGCGCGTGTTAATGGACAGCACCAATATACGTATTTTTCCGCTTTTCGTAATAGCATTGCTATTCGAGCGGAAGATCGCCTTTTCTGGCCTAGTCGCTTTCTTCCGTCAGATGTCACTGATTAAATTAGTGCCGCCTGATAGAACGAAACTGGTTATAGCTTGGAGACGATTTTAGCGTAAATGTAGATACAGATCCGTTGTTTAACAGATCTGTATTAATTTGTATACACATTGCTTCACTAGTTCAACCGATGAGGCCTAGATGGCTGAAACATATGTATTGAACAGAAGTAAATGCTAAAAATACGAGGTGTCTGTCCATGTTTACAGTGACGGATATGTATTTTGCATATCTGTTTCATTATATAACAACTGCGTAATACGGCAAAAACGTATTGATAAATATCCCTTTTTTGTATATTTACCGCCATCTGGCGCGTGTTAATGGACAGCACCAATATACGTATTTTTCCGCTTTTCGTAATAGCATTGCTATTCGAGCGGAAGATCGCCTTTTCTGGCCTAGTCGCTTTCTTCCGTCAGATGTCACTGATTAAATTAGTGCCGCCTGATAGAACGAAACTGGTTATAGCTTGGAGACGATTTTAGCGTAAATGTAGATACAGATCCGTTGTTTAACAGATCTGTATTAATTTGTATACACATTGCTTCACTAGTTCAACCGATGAGGCCTAGATGGCTGAAACATATGTATTGAACAGAAGTAAATGCTAAAAATACGAGGTGTCTGTCCATGTTTACAGTGACGGATATGTATTTTGCATATCTGTTTCATTATATAACAACTGCGTAATACGGCAAAAACGTATTGATAAATATCCCTTTTTTGTATATTTACCGCCATCTGGCGCGTGTTAATGGACAGCACCAATATACGTATTTTTCCGCTTTTCGTAATAGCATTGCTATTCGAGCGGAAGATCGCCTTTTCTGGCCTAGTCGCTTTCTTCCGTCAGATGTCACTGATTAAATTAGTGCCGCCTGATAGAACGAAACTGGTTATAGCTTGGAGACGATTTTAGCGTAAATGTAGATACAGATCCGTTGTTTAACAGATCTGTATTAATTTGTATACACATTGCTTCACTAGTTCAACCGATGAGGCCTAGATGGCTGAAACATATGTATTGAACAGAAGTAAATGCTAAAAATACGAGGTGTCTGTCCATGTTTACAGTGACGGATATGTATTTTGCATATCTGTTTCATTATATGATAAATGTAAAACAAAAATAAAAAGTTTGTTCGTGGTTGCGACATGTTAAGGCTGTTATAATTTCCACCTAAAATACGCAAATGGATGTCAAATGAAAAATATAATTGACCCTAAAATTGAGAATTTTATAGACCACTACTTTTTCACTGCAAATCCTATTCATATTATATACCTACTAAATGCGTGTTTATAAACGTGAGTAAAAGAGAAATTTCGTTTTCACTCGTAACAGTTTTATAAAAAATTTAAATTCATAACAACACAATTGCAGTTATCCCATTGACATTGACGACACGCATATATGTTTCTGCACATAATACACATGACTACGAAGAATTAGAAAAGCATTTCTTAAAATTACTTTTCCGTAAATTAGCAAACAATTGCATTACAGACAAGTTATTTAACTAAAGTTATCAAGCCTTGAACTCGTTTATATCTGTAGTACAAAAGTATATCTTAATTAATTGAAAAAAAAGCAGTCCAAACAAACCAGGTGTTGTAAATGGTATAATTATAAATTTGAAACCAAGTAATCACGGTTAAAAAGAACGTACGTCTTACGCATTGAGCAATTCTTATTATTAAACGGCGCCTACATGCACATGTATGTATTGCATTTTTATTTTTGTTAAGAGAAAACTCATCTAAAATTTCAATTGTTCGTTGTTCGAAAATCGGTTGGTCTATATTCTCTTATATCTTAACTCTAAATGCCTAAATGTTACGTACATGTAAAAATATTTATGTAATATTACTACGCAATAGTTCTAAACAATATAATAATAGTAATCCCCGTACTAGCCTTGCAGGCATTTGGGCTAGTACTCGTAACATTGTAGGTTTGTTATAACTTGAGCCGTTTGGTACAACTAGGATGGTAACGTGACTAGCGCTACGTGCTGACAGCCTATTCTTACCCCAGAGTTTTACCACAGATTATACAGATGTGTCGCTTGGCCAATTTTTATGTGCATATTTTATTTATATTATTATAAGAACTACAAAGTACGTGCGCCGATAGTATTTTAGTGTAAAAAATATATTATTAAAAATGGGGTGTGAAGAACACAATACAAGTTCATATATTTACGAATGTATCTTCTCCAGAAACGTAAATACGTATTTCACCTTTCTACAGGATCATCGGTACGCCCTTGCTGGAGAAGAGACACATTCGCACTGAAGAATATTCAGCGCTGTCTTCATGGATATAAGAAACTGTGGAAATAGCTGCTTTTTATATAAGTGAACTATATATTCACCAGTACATTCTAAAATCGAATCCACTGTTGAGACTCTCCTTTACCTAAGAAGTCCAAATCATTTCCATCGTTGGAGAAGGTAACTACGATCCGAGGGCAATGTTCCTTACTATCACTCTGATAAACTAAATAGGCTATCGAAACTACGGTACTAAAGTCGATAATTTTTCTATTATCTCAATGTCTTCTATACAATAATTACAGTAAATAGAGAATTGATGAACTTTTATACTAATAATAATTTATTTTTTGCTCAACTGATACAATCAAAACAGGACAACCAAATTTAGTATCTATATGGCAATAAACAATTAAATAAATCAATTAATTCCATAAACAAAAATCCTTAAATAATTTCTTTGCATTCCTTGACGAGTGTACCAATGAAGCTCTGCACAAGATATCGTTTTCGGTGCTGAAAACATAAAACTTCAGCAGTTTCTAGCAGTAGTACGTGGTATCAATAAATTTATACGCGCTGAGTCGATCCTGTTATTTAGATCCAACACTATTAATCGCTCTCTCTTCGTCTTCGCCCTGCTAAAAAAATCCCTGAAGTCTATATTTCGTTTTATGGACGTAGCTCAGGTACTTCAAAACACATTCACTTTGATACACGTATATGTATTATGTTAAGATATGCGAAATGAAGATTTTAGTGGTACTAACATTGGTGAAACTCCGGGACATTCTAACGTAAAGTCCAGAGACCTAACAATAGATCTAGTAATTTTTAAGAGGTGTTTATTGAAGGTTAAGTTGCTATCGAACGTAACATCAAGATCTTTCATAGTATTTCTTTTTTCTATAACAGCGTTGTCGATGTAATAAAGAGAGCTTATATATTTACCTTCTTCGTGAAATTACAAAACAGCATTTGAAAATAGTTGAATTAAACTTGTTAATATGATACCAACCGTGGATAATATCTAAATTGTTTTGTAAACACTCTACATCAATTATATTCAGTCAAGAGATGTTATTAGGTAGCAGTCAAGTTGAAGAGTCTAGATTTTATGATTTTGAAACAAATTTGTCGTAATTTTCTCTGTTATAACTTCTAATGTAAGGATTAAGTAATAGGAAATTACATATTGATAAAAAATTCAAAACCAAAAAAGTATTTATAATACTATTATAAGAATAATCTTTCATCTTCCAATCAAACTTGATAAAAACTAAATTAATTGCTTCTCTGGGTTATTCCACGTTGCCTCGGTTCATTACAACTAATATTATATGTCACTTATTCCTAGAATTCAATGTCAAAGTTGGTCAATGTATTAATATTTGAAAAAAAAATATTTCGCTATTAAAAGAATTGAATATCTACATGCATTTTTTTCATTTTTCATTTTATATGCAGTCATAGCTTCGTTATCTCTGCAATAGGGGTGTTTCTATTGAATACAAAGAAATACATAAAAACCTTTAATTAAATATTTGATCTTCTATTCAATAACCTTCACGATTCACTGGAAAAACTAAAGCTTATAAAAAAATGTATCCATAAATGCAGAAAGCAACACTATTTGTAACCTACAACATAAACAGAAAAGTTCTGAACATCTAAGGAACAATTTACAATTGTCAACAACTAAACAAAGTACGCCTTCAAACACATTTAAATTGTAATATGATACCGTTTCTTGGGACATAAAGCATTGCAACACCAGTCCCGTCCGACCGAGTTCATAGCAGTGATATGTGGGTTAAGTAAACTATTTTCCGGCGGCAGGATAAGGAAGGGTGAGACAAGTCGAAACCATAATAATCTTTATTATCCGACAGGAACCAATTTATAGGATAATACTTAACATAATTACACTTACGATTGTATTCTACATATTCGTACATTTACAATACCAAAAGAAATTAAATATAATACGGAATATATTTAATAAATTATACCTACTCAAGTATGTTTCAAATTATTTTGTTATATACGCATGCGGTTCGTCCGTTAAAGAGTTAAGACACGATAATACAGTTTCTACAGATACAGTTGCCACTGTCTGATGGAAACACTTTGCTAGTTCTACAGTTGTTATGTAGACAGCGCTGAACATTCTTCTACGCTCTGTCTTAATAATTTCTGTGAAATAGCGAAGGTGTTGTTTTTGTGAATGTGTCTCTTCGCCAGCAGGAGCGTACCAATGATCCTATAGAAGGGTGAAGTACGTATCTACGTCTCTAGAAGATACATTCACAAATATATGAATTTGTATTGTGTTCTTCACACCCTATTTTGAATAATATTTTATATTATTAAAAATACTTTTGTACTATACAAAATTGGTGAGGTTTTACCTACTCAAGTATGTTTTAAATTATGTTGTTATATACGCATGCGGTTCGTCCATTAAAGAGTGAAGAAGTGAACAAATTATTTTGTTAAAAATTATATTATATTTTATCAAGGAAACCTAGAATCAATGTCTAATTGGTGTTCGATAAACAGACCGGATTTAAATGGCTCTAAATACAAGTTGCTTTCCTTTACTTTAAAGAGGCATCTTATTGTATTTGTTATACCATCGATACAGACAGATTGTCACGTTGTAATATCTTCAAGGACTTGCGAGTAACATTTGACTCGTAGCTGTCACTTGCAACTCATATTGGTGACATCATTTCTATTGCCACCAAGATGATAGGCTTTATTCTGCACAATACAAGATTGCTCACTAATATAACATAATTAAAAATCCTTTTCTCGTTAGTACGTAGTAAACTTTAATACGCTATGACCATTTGGTATCCCCACTATGAATCATTTAAGATGTTTCTGAAATATTTATGGGTTAGAGTATATAATACGTATCCTTGCAGAAGATTTTCACATAATGTCATATTAAACACATTTTCGATTGTGTCTCTGGAAATTAGACGTATAAATTTATGTTTCTCTTTTTTATACAAGTTGCTTCACAAGGAAATTAATTCCCCTTTTCTATTAAGTCGATTAACATATCATGCATCAAACTATGAATCGATAAATGTTGCAACAATATATCCATTGGCAGCACGTACAAATTTAATGCTTAAGGCACCAGTTGTTATTATATCTAATGCATACAATCGGATAAGTTCTCATTGTGTCATATTTAACTGTTCCTTAAAGCAGCTGCTAGATACTACCATCTATGCTAACTAAGTTTTAGCACGAAATATGAATTCTTTTAATGATCAAACTTATTCAAACTCTTATTAGTTATCGTAAAGTACAACTTAATACATAATTAAACTACATTATTAAATTACGTGAATAATTAAACTACATTATTAAATTACGTGAAGTGCCCATTCTCCTCTAACAAACGCAAATTTCTGGGTATGTCTCTCATCAGACGCTGGGCGGACTCCAAATCAATTTATCTCAGTTTTTCGTAAATTCGCCGTGTTTAGTTATTCTTCATTTTGGGCTTTTAACCCAAAAAAAATCTATTAGGCGAGCCTCAGGCAAGTTTGTAGGGTTATTTTTTTTTGAGAATAAAGGTATGTGGTGTTGTCAAGTCAGTTTTGGGTATCTCTAAAGTAATGGAACGATGCCAAGTCTAGCCAAAACATGATATTGTTGTCAGAATAATGTTCTGACTGTTCAAGGCTTTGTCTCTTACTCTACACATAGAAAAAGTCGGAGTATACCCTTCTAGAAATTGCGCACCAGACAAGGATTTTATCAGCCACTTTCGCTTCTTTATGTTCGTACTTAACATTGTCACTATATTAACCGTATAAAACCCATCGCTTCCTTTCACTTCAGAGTTACTCATAAGTGAATTACTTTTCGTCATTTATAATAATGATATTTTCACTGCCAAAATGCACTCGCCTCAGTTGACGGTAGCATCTTAGTATAAGCAGCCTTAGGGTACATTTTGGCCCTTACGTCTTTTTTAATATTTTACACCATTTCTTTTCAATTTAAACTATACTGTACTCTTCGAACAGCTGTATCGACGAGTATATCTCCTCATTAATATCCCTACTTGTATTTTTGCACTTCTCAACAGCCTTTTTGTCGTCTGTGCGATAAACACCTAGGGTCTTCCACTTTTATGAGGTCAATATATGGAATTCCTTGCTCACATTCCGCTATTGTGCAATAAATCGTTCTATGTGATATATTTTCATTCTCTAATATTCGAAATATTTTTCAGCATTGGGCCCAACCAAGTTGTAGGTACTTTTTTGGAGTTCTAATTTATACGGCATTTTAAAGAAACAACTTTAAAGTAACTAACTGCCAACTTACAGTAAACGATGTAAACAAAGACAACTTATATTATTTCATTTCTATTTAATTTTAATATCATTGAATTCTGTGCAAAATTTTAGGACATAGGTTATTGTATTCATAAAGTAATTGTATATTCTTAATTCGGTTCACTGTAAACTTTTAACTTTAAGTATATTTTATTTCGAAACTATTTATCACATCAAGAAAAAATATACGCTGTTTGAAAGACAATTTAATATATTTTGATATGAGTTTAAATTTATTAAAATTTATTTAGGCTTCTTAAACTTAAAATTGTGAAATTAACACATGAAACAAATTATCTTTTTTTACTACTTAAGGAAGAATGGTTTATTGACAATTATCTAAATTAACACTTAATTTTTAATAATGGGTATGACCTCCTCTTACTCTAATAACATCTCTGATACGATTAGGCATAAATCTAATCAAGTTTGATATTGTCTCTTGTGGGATGTCCACCCATTCTTCTTCCACTGCAACAATAAGCTCTGGGATCGGGGTTTGGGGGCGAGGTCTAGCATGAATTCTTCGTTTTAGCTCATTCCATACATGTTTTATCGGATTATGGTCGGGACTGCATGCTGGCCAATCCATAAACCGAAAACCAACTTCTAAAACGTAACCTTGTACGATTCTTGCGGTGTGCGCTCTAGCATTGTCTTGCATAAAAATAAATTCGTCTCCATAAGGTGCCACATGAACTGCTAAAATCTCCTCGATGTATCTAGCACCCGTTAAACCTCTTCTCTCGTGACCATGGTCGTCCCTACGGATGAGAACTGGGTTGTTTCGTGCTCTCATAGAAATTGAACCTCATGTCATGCAAGAATTACCTCCATAAGCATTCCGCTCTACAATGCAGCATTCTGAAAATGCTGCCATAGAGACATATCCTTGCTTCATCTGAGAATAAAACATACCTCCAATGTTCCAATGTCCAATGCAGGTGCTCCCGTGCAAAACGCAAGCATCCTTGACGATGAGCTGTGGTAAGTTTTGAACGAAGTGTAAGTGTTTTACAAGTCAGGTTACGTTCCTTTAGTCTTAGTCTTACTATCCACTACTGACTAATTGCCACTCCTCGTATGATAGGGAGCTGTTTGTGCACTTGAACCGTATTAAGGCGACGATTTCTTAATGCTTTGACACAATAAAGCGGTCATCAGGATCCGTTGTATATCGCTTTCTGCCGGTTCCAGGGCGCCTATAAAAGGATCCAGTGTTCCTATGACATTGGTACATTCTTCGAACATCTGCGGGTGGCATGTGTAGTTGTCGAACTGACTAAGCCCATTTTCGATTAAAGCAATTACTTGGGCAGCTTTTTACGGTGTAGTATGTATTAAACTCACATACTTGAAATCTAATCAAATTATGAAAAACGAATAATGTGCAAATTTCAATTGCTAAGGCAAAAATTTCCATCTGTCACAAGTATTATTATTCTCGTTATAACCACAAAATAAATACTTTTCATTTGTTTACCGGTTACTACGAACAATAAGTACACTTGACAAATTTGATATCGTGGGACTTGCGGTCAAGTAGATTTTTAATTACATCTACCTCATTGTATATGCACGCATAAATAATGATATACATTTGCACAATTATTATATAGTAGCAAAAAGTGAAAAGTACAACTTTCCTTCATTCTTTGTAATGTAATAACAAAAAATTAATAGGTAAATTATAGCCTAGAAATAGTATTAAATGTAAGAAATGAGTTTAAATATGAAATATGGTGAAAATCCAACACTGAAAAAGAACATTTTCATATTTCACGATAAATTTTCATGACTTTGCCTGTTATTTTAAAAACAATGCCAACCGATTGGGCATTTTATAAATCTCAACATTTCAAGAGCGGCATTTTAAATATATAGATATAGTTTATCCCAAATACATCTTATTATTTCCAATTATTATTGTGCTACTTTTTAATAACATAATAAATACATAAACATCTATTACAAAACAATTACATTGGCTCGTAAAACTTTGCCAAGTATGCTGTTAGTAGGTATTCTTAAAAATGTAGTTCAGCGAAGTGTGGAGAATAGTATAAATTCAATGCAGCATGAAAAGCTATAAATATAATACATAACAGTGAATGCCCACGCCTATAAATGATGTATTCACAGGTAATAAATCATTTATGAACTAAATAATATATACGGACTTGTATTGGTGTCGCCAATATAGAATATATTCAAGACTTGCTGGCTGGTGTAAAACAATTAGGTTTCCAGTATCAGATCTATGTCAAAAAATCCTTAATTTTTTTAACACTCAGCCATTAAAATTTTTCCAAGAAATTATCCTATTGAGACTGTAATCAGCTTTCTTCCGTCAGCATCTATTGTATTCGCAAACCAGAAATACCCGTCGATAAAACACCTTCAAGATATTGTTTGTTGTATGAATCTAAGAAGAAAAATAACGCGTCGGAAAATGTGTGGAGTGTTTTAAGATTACACACTATAAATGTACGTAGTGTTCAAAGATATTTTGCGAAGTTTAAAAAAGATTAATTAACTTTACTCGATTAATCTTAATCTTCAAAAGTCGTAGCATCGTATGACGAAAATTGTAACAACATCCATATTCCTATCAATGACGCTTATAGAAATATTCGAAATATCACTTTGATTAATGCTGCAACATGTTCATAGTTTAGAACATATTTTATTAATATATTCAATTAATTAATTATATTTAATTAATGCGACACCCAGATTAAATTAACTGCATGCAACTTAAGGAACCGGGTTAAGTCGTTTTGATTGGATTGTTACTTCTTACTATAACTAGAAGATACCATTATGACTGTCAATAAATAATTAATTTACAAATAACAAAGACAAAACACCCAGTATTGATCAATAGGAAAGGAATTGTTCTGTAGAATGACAAAGCTATTACTAATTATTTTACAAATTTTGCAGATAAAAAAAAATCATATCCAATGACGTGCAATACATTGATGATATTTTTTAAATAAATAAGCTCCAAGTTTGAATTTATATAAAAAGACAGTCTAACATACCTACTGCAGTAGGTAGTTGTGATATATTTATATTTTGCAATAAATCGCCAATTCTGCTATGAGTAAAATATTAAATAGAAAATATTCTCAATAACAACACTGAACTTTGGAGTACTTTTGGAGTAATTGAAATGGGAATAAGCACATCCTAATCGATTCAAAGTCGACACATTTGTGTTTACTAATAAGAACTATTCAATTAATGTTATAAAAGGACAAAATTTAGTATTTATTTAATAAAGTAATCATATCATATAAAATTCCCTTGTCTCTAAATACACTCTAAATAGATTAGAGTGTATTATTAATTAGTCTAAAGTAGAATGGATAACAGAAACGTTCTCATTGCGCCTTCATTAATAATTCTCTCTAATATTACAGAAAAAGCTTATGATCGCTGTATTTTATCGAAAATAGAATGGACCAGAAGCGATGTAGAAAATGCATTGCTTTCTTATCCTGCTTCTTATTGATTTTTACTCACTAAAACAGGGAAAAATACTCGTAAAATTCCATCAGGTTTTCTTGCAAAACTCGTGTTTATAGTTTCATTGACAGTGGAACGCCCGCTTAGCGAAAAGTAAGGATGGGTTGAGCATGTTTGTACATATTCGCCAGGGTATTAGGAATGCGTATAAGCAAGCATATTGTTAGATTTGATAAGGTTTCAACATTGTAAATAAATTCATGATCTTTGTTGCCGTATAAGCCATTCTGAGTTTACATTTTGTATTCAAACGTTACTGTACAAGTATCTTTAATTATATATTATGGACCAAAGAGGCTGTGTTATTTCTCCTAACAACTTTTGCCTTATTTATGGTTAATATACTGTTAAAAGTCAACAAAGAAACATAAGTGATTTCGTGAAGAAAGTGTTTTTTGCTTGCTTCAAATTGAAGCTTATGGATCAAGCCTGGGTCCTCATAAGAGATGCAGAAGGTGAGATAAAGATCATCGTGTAGTTTCTAGGAAGCTCTTCCTCTCACCTTCCGGCAAAAAACACTCATTTTCGCTCTGGCATTTCTGTGATGTGGAGTGAACAGTAAAATCACGCTACCGACTGCTATTTCTGTTCAGTGTGACAGGTTTTAATACAAAAATCTCTAAGCAAATATCTTACCCAAATCTTAATTCAGTTATTCATCCAGTGTCTCATAGCTCTGAAATACCAGTTCCATACCCACCTTCCAGTTCAGATGATATCCTGAGTGATTCTGAGGATGGAAACACATTACTTCCCCAGGACGAATTTAGTTCAGATTTTTTTGTTAATGAGGGACCACAATTTTTTCTCAGAGCGAACTCGAAGGAAGACCTGGTTAGAGATTAGGTTTTTCAAAAGGTGCTACCGAATTGCTGCGGTCAAGATTAAAAAAATAAAAACCTGCGTCAGCTGGAACCTCATTTTCGTCGTACAGACAACAAGAAAGAAAATTCACTAAATTTTTCTCCAAATAGAAAAATCACGCTTTTTGTACTGATGTTCAAAGGCTAACGAAGTGTTCATTTGAGTAGATATTGTTTAGTCAATTGTGTTTTTTTTCATTAGTGTTATGCTTTTTTTATGCAAACACCTTGTATTTTGCAAAAAAAACTGTACGTGATGGAGGGAAATGGAGATCATTTTTGGATTCAGCAGACTAGAAAACATAATATTTACAAAAACATCCCATGTAGCTGAAACAAATATTTTTTTGCAGATCTGTATAATCACCCTCGTTAACACGCTATGCACTTATAAATAGCAGTGCTCCTTATAAGAAGGCAAAATAGAGCAAGGTATGTATAAAGCTTTATTGGCTAGATTCAAAAATTCTCTTGATTTAAGTTTAATAGAGAATCTCTACAAAATAATAAATAAATGAAATACCAGAATATCCAATAGTTATTTTTGTATTTTTTAAAACGCGAAATGGTACTTTTGCGTTCAAGAATGGAAGCTATTTTATAAATATCCATTCGAAAACACAAAAGTATTTCACGTTCGAGATACAAACAATAGTTTTTAAAAAACTGCAATAAAATAAGACAATTGTGTTATGCACAATAATTTAATTTATATTTGAAATCGTTTGAACCGTGTTTTAATCAAAACAGTTTAGATGCGGTGACTATCATAATGATAGCAACCTAATAAACAATAAATATTAGTTATTTGAAAAAGTAGTTTCAGAATTATATATTGTAATTTATATTCTAAGAGTGTTTAATTAAAATGACTTATTGTGCTGTTTAACAATTAACCCTAAAAAATCATAAATAAGTTTCGTAAAAATGACAAATTATTTTGCCATTTGTTTTGTGTTCTAGAACTAAAAAGACTTTGGCGTTCTAGAACATAAGTATTTCGCAGCTAGGTGGCAAAAAAGACTGTCAACACTTTGTCGACACTTTGTCAACTGAACATTTAACGAAAATGTTAACTTTTATGGACAGTTTTCGAAAACATATATTGCTTTAAGTTAAATTAAGAGCATTTTAAAAACCTGTTGTTAGTACAAAGGTTCTACTAAATAACATTAATTTAGCCAAATTCAGTGATAGAATTACATAGCTCTTAACCTATCATTTTAATGATCACAATGACACCTAAGACTACCCACGCAAACAGCTTATTTTCTTCCAAACTTTTAATTACAAAAATAAACTTAGTATTAATATATTCTATTTTAAAAACAATAAACTTTCGCTGTTTCCTGACATATCACACGACTAGATTTATTGAAAATTTTAGAAATTATATTTAACCCTAAAAATTACAAACCGATATATAACGATTTTCAGAAAAATTCGAACATCCAGAAAAAGTCAACCAAGTGCAATGAAATTTTTTATACTACTTTATTTTGTCTCTGATAAGAAATGATAACAATATGGACAAAAACATTGAACAGGTGTACATATTTTTAAATTTTGTTTAATCAAAATATTATGTTTTTAAATTTGCGTTTCCTTCAGTTTGAAGCAATATTTCGTAGTGTTATTAAATCATTATGCTTAGGCGACGTTTACGGAACAATTGCAATTATTTCAGTCAATTCGATAGCGGACGCATTATTGGTATGCGGGAAGCCGGTTTTTCAATAAAACAAACTTCCGACCACATGAGACGAAGTGTGTCAACGGTATTACTGTGTTGGTCTAGGGAAGCGTTCCACTAGGCCCACACAACGCTCACGCTTGCGATTGTAGTAATTTCCGTTCCACTAGCGTATGACCAGCTCGTAAGTATTCTGGTTATCCTACCAAGTGGAATGGGCTTCATTTAATTGAAGTTGAAGAGCGATGACAAATGGATGATAATCTTTGTTTTGATTTGTGAATATTTAGAAAATATCAATTCACAATAGTGATAAGATGTATTTTATAAAACAATTTTAACAAAACGCATTAACAAAATGTTCAATCCAAGTTATAATGCAATTATTACACTAATGCACATCTTCTGGAGATACATTCACTTCTAGAAGTAAATATTTCTCTGAATCATACAACGTTATTGTTTCGGCGCCATTATTGATCTTTGATAATCATAAACAGTCACTTCAACCCAGCTAAAGACATGGGTCGCCGTGACCTCGACGTGATCGAAAACAATAACGTCATTTATGACGCTTTCAACACGCTCACAACGACCGTGACCGTTATGTGGAACGCCTCATAGGACTCACACGAGCGTTTTGAGCGTTGTGCGTGCCTAGAGGAACGCACTTAAGTCATCTGAGGAAAGAATTCATTACTGTCGCCACTGATCCGGGCTACCTCCAGCAACTACAGCACGGGAAGATTATCATTTGCTTTACAAGGCAGAGTTTTCACAACCCGGTCGATTAGAAATGCTTGGTTGGGAGTTTTACCCCAAAGAGTCTATGGCAACGAGATATCGCAGAATACCCGCTTTTGGCCTTCGTTCGTATAGAGCATTTTATGTCTCCCACTGACACCTTGACATCGTGCTGTGCGGATTGAGTGGTGTAACGCCAGATCAAATTGGGATGGTGAATTGAATCGTATTGTGTTCTCTGACGAGTCATGATTCTGTCTGTGCGTCCACGATGGTGGCAGAAAAGTAACACGATTTCGTGGAGAACGAAGAAATTTAGAATTTGCTGTGAAACGGCATACGGGTTACATCAGGGGTGATAGTATGAAGTGCGATAACATACGGTAGCAAGTCTAGTCTTGATTGCCAGAAATTTGAATGCAAATTATTACATACGAAACGTACTGCAACCTATTGCATTGCCATACCTACCTTATTTCAACCCCATTTCCAACAATACAGCGCCGTCCTCATACGGCAAGGGTTACTACAAGGTACTTACAAGAAAATAACGTGAGCTTGCTACCATGGTCTTCCCGCTCCCCAGATTTGTCACCAATCGATCATGTGTGGTATATTATTGGTACTTGATTGGTTAATTTAGCTCAACCACCAAATAACCTACTCGACCTTCGTCACCGAATTCGAGAAGCCCGAGGTGATATCGGCGTACCCACTCACAATTAAATAACATTGTTATTTTTTAATATTTTAGTTTGAAAATATAATCATTCCTTAAGTTTGATTAACAAACATTATGTATACATTTTATTAAAATTGATCAACACCTATTGAGTGTTCAAAATTTTTTTGAAAGTCAATATACTCGTATGTATGTATGTACGTACAACAGGCATCGGCAGAAATATTACAAAACTAACATAAGTTGGATAGCTTTGAAAATTCCAGAGGTTTCTAAAATTAGTGCAAAACAAAATAAAAGTGACAAGTGCGCTAATATCCAAATAATAAATTAGAAGATATTATTATAACAAGTGACGATAAATGATTGAACCAAAAATTTAATTTGGCAACCGTCAGAAATTGGCTTGCCTGGTCATTCGTTTTATATTTATCTTTTTGGGTTAGGATATTTTATATTAATATAGATGGCATGTGGTTGTTTTATTTTTACTTTGTCAAATTTAAATTTTAAAACAAAATTCCAGCTTAATACCAACAGTTTAAATCATTTATAGTCATCGGTTAAAATTTATTTTATACAGACGTAATTTGCCGGGAGAGTGACTCTTTTCCACAAAAAAGAAATGTTTATTTATCACACTCAATTCTTTTTTCTCCAGATTAACACAAAAACAACAAAGAGTTTACTTCAAACAATTGCGAAATTTGCTGCTAAAACATGGTTGAAGTTAGCTATATACTTATCATGGCAAAAAGTATTACCAAGCTTAGGAAAGTCACTCTCCCGGCAAATTACATCCGTATAAAAGAAATTATAACCGGTGAATATAAATGATTGAAACTGTTGGTATTAAGCTGAGAACAATTCTGCAATTATATTTTAAAATTCTAATTTAACAAATTAAAAATCAAACAAGCACATGTCATCTATATTAATATAAAATACCCTAACCGAAGAAGATAAATATAAAGCGGCCAATTTCCGATGGTTGCCAAATTAAATTTTTGCTTCAATCACTTATAGTCACTTGTTATAATATCTCCTAATTTATTACTTGGATATTAGCGTACTCGTCACTTTTATTTTGTTTGGCACTAATATTAGAAATCTCTGAAATTTCCAGAGGTATTCAACTAATATCAGTTTTGTAATATTCCTGCCGTACATATATACATATACTAACTTCCAAAAAAATTAGAACACTCAGTAGTGTTGATCAATTTTAATAAAATTTCTAGATAATGTTTATTTAATCAAACTTAAGAAATGATTACATTTTCAAACTAAAATATTAAAAAAACAATAACTTAATAATTAGTGGATACGCCGATAACATCCCGGGCTTCTCGAATTCGGTGACGAAGGTCGAGTAGGTTATTTGGTGGTTGGGGTAAATTAACCAGTAAAGTACCAATAATATCCCACAGATATTCGATTGGTAACAAAACTGGAGAGCGAGAAGGCCATGGTAGCAGATTCGCGTTATTTTCTTGTAAGTACCTTATAGTAACCCTTGGTGTATGAGGACGGCGCTGCCTTGTTTAAAATAGGGTTGAATTAACCTTCGTAGGTATGGCAATGCAGCAAGCTGCAGTACGTTTCGTATGTAATCATTTGCATTCAAATTTGAGGGTGCTGTTTTGTTGAATATGGGGTTGAATTAATCTTCGTTGGTATGGCAATGCAACAGGCTGCAGTACGTTTCGTATGTAATCATTTGCATTAAAATTTCTGTCAATCAAGACTAGAGGTGGCCTACTACCGCATGTTACCGCACCCCATACCATCACCCCCGATGTAAGATCCGTACGCCGTTTCACAGAAAATTCTAAGTTTCTGCGTTCTCCACGAAATTATCTTACTCTTCTGCGGCCTTCGTGGATCCACAGACAGAATCAGGACTTGTCAGAGAACACAATACGATTCCATTTACCATCCCATCGTGCTACTCGGATTGCTCTGGCGTTGCACCACTCAATCCGTCAAGGTGTCAGTGGGAGACATAAAATGGTCCAAAAGCGGGTATTCTGCGATATGTCGTTGCCATAGAGACTCTTTGGTAAAACTTCCAACCAAGCATTTCCAATCAACCGAATTGTGGAAACTCTGCCTTATAGAGCTGCGAATCTCAAATGACGATCTTCCCGTGCTGTAGTTGCTCGAGGTACTCCGAATCCATGTCGACGGTAATAGATTCCTTCTTCAGACTACCTTTACCAACACTGTAATACCGTTGACACAATGCGTCCCATGCGGTCGGAAATTTGTCTTATTGAAGAACCGACTTCCCGCATATAAATAATGCGATCCCTTTCGAATTCACTTAAATGATTGCAATTGTTCCATAAACGGCGCCTAGGCATAATGACTTACTTAATGATTTAATAAATTTAGAACAAATCGCTACGAAATGTTTAAATCTGAAGGAAACACAAATTTGAAAACATAATTTTTTGATAAAACAAAACAAAAGAATTGTACACCTGATAAATTTGTTTGTCCATATTGTTATCATTTCTTATCAAAGACAAAATAGAGTTGTATAAATATTTTTATTGCAATTGCTCGACTCTTTCTGGATGTTAGGGATTTTTCTGAAAATCAGTATACATCTATCGGTTTTTAGTTTTTAGGCTTAATTATAATTTCTTAATGTATTCAGAAATTATAAAAATAATTTCTAAAATTTTCAATACATCTGGTCATATACTATTATATGTAAAGGAACAGTGAAAGTTTATTGTTTTGAAAATAGAATATATTTATACCAAGTTTATTTTTGTACTTGAAAGTTTCGAATAAAATAAGCTCTTTACGTGGGTAGTTTTATGTTGAATACATGGTCATTAAAATAGTGCATTGATAGCTATGTAATTTTATCAGTGAATTTGGTTAAATGGATGTTATTTAGTAGAACCTTTTTATTAACGACAGTTACTCCTTTTAAAATGCTCTTAATTTAACTTAAAGCAATATATTTTGGATATCCTGGCATTTTATTTATTTATTATTTTGAAGAGATTCTTTATTAAACTTAAATCAAGAAAATTTTTAAATCTAGCTAATAAAGCTCTGTATATCCCTTGCTAAAATTTGCTTCCTTATAAGCAGCACTGCTATTCATAAGTGCATAACGTGTTAAAGAGGGACACAGGTCTGCAATTTTTTTTCAGCTTCATGGGATGTTTTTGTAAATATTATGGTTTTTAGTTTGCTGAATCCAAAAATGATCTCAATTTCCCGACATAACGTACAGTGTTTTTGCAAAATACAAGGTGTATAAAAAAGTATAACACTAATGAAAAAAACACAATTGACTAAACAATATCTACTCAGATGAATCATATTCTATTTCAAAACACTTCGTCAGCCCTTGAACATTAGTACAAAATAAAATTTATTTCTTGTTGTCTGTATCACGAAAATGAGGTTCCGGGTGACAATAAGTTCGTACTTTTCAATCTTGACGCCAACAACTCTGCAGCAGGGTTTTAAAGGCCTGAATCTCTAACCAGGTCACTGAGCTCGCTCTGAGAAAGAAGCTGTCGTCCCTCATCAACAAAAAATCTCATCAAAATAAATTCGTCCTGGAGAGCTAATGTGCTTCCATCCTCAAAATCACTCAGGGTGTTATCCTGAGTGATTCTCATACCCACCTTCCAACATAGAAGGTCGGTATGGAGCTGGTATTTCAGAGCATAAGGCACTGGACTTAAACTGAATTGAGGTTTCGGTAAAATATTTTCTTTCAAATTTTTGTATTAAAATCTTTCACACCCATTGAACAAAAATAGCAGTCGGTAGCGTAACTTTGCTGTTCAGGCCACATCATAAAAATATCAAAAGTAAAATGAGTATTTTCTTTGTCTTGATTCCTAAACTTCAACATGAAGCAAGCAATATACAGTTTCTTAACGAAATCACTTATGTTTCTTTGTTGACTTTTAACAGTATATTCACCACAAATAAAACTAAACTAAATTCGTCCTGGAGAGCTAATGTGTTTCCATCCTCACAATCACTCAGGGTGTTATCCTGAGTGATTCTCATACCCACCTTCCAACATAGAAGGTCGGTATGGAGCTGGTATTTCAGAGCATAAGGCACTGGACTTAAATTGAATTGAAGTTTCGGTAAAATATTTTCTTTCAAATTTTTGTATTAAAATCTTTAACAACCATTGAACAAATATAGCAGCCGGTACCGTAACTTTGCTGTTCACGCCACATCATAAAAATACCAAAAGTAAAATGAGTATTTTGTACCCTTACACCACACGAAGATCTTCCTCTCACCTTCTACACACCTTATGAGGAACCCAGGCTTTGTCTTGATCCCTAAACTTCAACATGAAGCAAGCAAAATACAGTTTCTTGACGATATCACTCATGTTTCTTTGTTGACTTTTAACAGAATATTCACCACAAATAAAACAAAAGTTGTCAGGAGAAATAACACAGCTTCTTGAACCCATAATATATAACTAAAGACACGTTTGAATGCAAAATGTAAACTAAGTGTGACTTATAACAACGAAGATCTTGAACTTATTTTTTATTTTTAAGCATGATAAAATCTAACAATACGCTTGTTTATGCTCATTCCTAATACCTTAGCAAATATGTATCAACATAGTTTTTGCATGACAAAGACTGAAGGTTATTCCAAAAAAAGAACGCAAGATCGAATATCTGAATTTGCCTTCTGACATAAGACCTGTTCTTCACAATGCAGACTTACCAGTACCGACTGCGCCTTTAGATTGGCAAGTTTTGGGAAATAATGGAGCTACTAACGCATCATCAGTCAGCTCCGAAGAACAGTGTACCCTCCCCAATTTTACTCCAGGTTCCAGTTCCGGCGAGCAACAGTTGATTGTTCAAAGTGAGTTAAACAATTTAGTACATGTATGTGATTTGGTGTTATCAAAAGCAACAGTCAGAACTTCTTGCTGCCCGTCTTAAGGAGTGGAACTTACCAGCCAAAGAAACAAAAAATACGACTTTTAGGAAAAGAAATGCTACGTTTTCTGCATTCTACAATTTGGAAAATTCGTTATGTGCGTGTACTGATATTGATGGTTTAATGCAGGAACTCAACATCGAGCATTTTCCCTGTGAGTGGCGCTTGTTCGTAGACTCATCGAAATATAGTTTAAAAGCTGTGATATTACATAATGTAAATTTGAAATCGTCTATACCACTGCCCATTCAGTGACGATGAAAGAAACCTATGAAAATATGCGCATCCTTTTAAATGCAATAAACTACAACCGATACAAATGGCGGATATGTGGGCATTTAAAAGTTATAGCAATTTTAGTAGGATTTCAGGAAGGATTTACAAAATATTACAGTTTTCTTTGTTTGTTTGTGGGACAGTCGTGCAGTGAATGTACATTGGGTACACACAATTGGAAACACAAAATGTTAAGTATGTGCCCCTTGTAGACCAAAAATGTTCTTTTGCCTCCTCTTCACATTAAATTAGGACTGATGAAAAACTTTGTGAAGACTATAAATAAAGCGGGTGAAGATTTAAATACCTAAAACAAATCTTTAAGTTAAGTGACGCCAAATTTAAATAAGGTATTTTTATTGGACCACAAATTAGAAAATTGCTGGACGATGTTAATTTTATAGCTCACCGCGCAAGAGCTCAGATCTTCATTTGTAAGTGTAGTGTGGGGATTTTTAGGCAACACTATTGATGCTAAGTACGAAAAACTAGTTAATAAACTTTTAGACTCTTACAAATCGCTTGGTTGCCGAATGTAATTAAAAATTAACTTCGTCCATTCCCATTTATCATTTTTTTCCTAAGAGTTTTGGCGCTGTCAGCAACAAGCAGAGTGAAAGATTCAATGGAAATTCGGTACCAAAGACGATGAGATACAGCCATGATAGGTGATTACTATTGGTTTTTAAAGAGAGAAGTTATGAGCCCCCATAAAAGGAAAAAATACAATTAGTGTGTTCCAAATAAATATTTTTGATGTTTGCTTTTTTCTTAGATGTCAACTTAACATAAATTATAGATATAGTTGATATACAGTGTTAAAAACTTGTTAAATCTTTTTTTCAATAAATATTACATGGCACCGTTGTACATGTGGTTTGTCTAATGTAACAAGAAAACTATACGTGTTACAACTTTTTCTTGGCCATTTTTGTATTTGGTATTTCGTATTCATTCTACTACAATATGCTATTCAGCTTTATGTTACAAAAGAAATTTTTTTGTCAGCCAATGTAATCAACGCGTTAGACTTTATATAGATAGAACATCCACCCTACAGCCAGGACTTGGCACCGATTGATTATTAGTATGCCTTTTCTATCACTTTTCTAAATTAGAAAGAAGATTGCCTGAAAGAAGCTGCGGAGGAATTTTGCCACTTTTCTCTTAAGTAGGAAAGTCTTGGAGTAAGTGTGTAACCGTCAGTGGAGGAAATGGAAAATAAAATATAGCTTTTCTTATAACGCCATTCATTCGTAACTTGTTTGATAATATAATAATATCTTGCCTCGAAATATCTTCAGACCATACAGATACTGTTTGAAGCAAAAACATGCGTATATTTATTAAATTACGTATGTAATGCATAAGAAGAAGTGTATATAATAAAACGAGTTGGTATAGACTATGTCAAACTCTATGTAGCTACATATTGTAATCAAGAAATATAACAAAAACAAGAATTGAAAAAATAAATTACTGTTTCTTAATAGTAACCTAATTATTTGCATTCTGTAGAATTCGATCCACCGACTAACGGATTATAGTTTAATAACTGCACTCAAAGCACATAATTGACCAACAGCTATTAAATTTGTTATAAAGGAAAGGAAAAATAATCAAAATTAAACATATTTAATATACTTAACGTAGGTTTAAAAACACCACAAAAATGAAAGCAATCCTCGGAAAGAGTAATAAACAAGCATATACGTTGAGGCAGAAACTGGTAACACAATTGAAATAAAATATAAAATGATAATGATGTAGAATATCAGGAAACGAATTTACTTAATCGAAATCGAAGGATCAATTAAGATGTTTTACGTATCAAAAACAATTTTTAAAATAAAAAATAAAAATATAGTCACTAGAATTTGTAATTTTTTCCAATTTCATCTAAAATAAACTAATTACATGCAACAATTCATTAACATTATTTAAAAAATGAAATGTAATCAATAGTGACATAAACACTAATGTGATATAATAAAAAACTTTATGTTTAAAAATCTTCGCAATAATTCATTATTTCTTGTATTCGATTACTTGATAATTTACGATATTATCAAGTAATCAAAAACATAATATTATGTGATTAAGTCTGATTAAATTGAAAACCGAAACTAATTCTGTAAAAGCCAATAAAAATTAACCCTTCCAGCTATATAGATTTAATCATGGATTGATATTTGTTTGATTATTATTGATTAATATTTGTGAATATTTCATAAAATTCATAAATTTCGTATAAAAATAACAATTTATTTTCATTGCAAAATGTTGTTTTACTTTAATGAAACTGTAAAGAAATGAAGCAACATATTTCTTATTAAATAAAAACATAATTGATTATAACACGTTAAGAACAATTTCCCAAAATTAATCTCGTTTTTCAATATTCAATATTTTGCTTCAATATAAATATCTCATAAAATATTTATTTATTTCTAATTTGAAGAGTCAGTAATTCACTTAATATATAACACATTGTTAGAACTGTGATAATGATTTATGTGATGGTTCGATATAATCAAAAAGTAAAATGAATGAACATTTTCAGACTAAGATTGTAAAATTGAATGTAGTAATACACTCTAATAAAATATATATATTACAGACAACAATACTTCTTATGTGGTGAAATATGTATATATATATATAGTAGTATATTACAAATTCAAATAATTTTATAGTATTTCTTGATGTAATTTTAAAATTGCAGAAATATAAATATGAGAAAATTATTCAATAAATTAAATATCGTACTTACAAGACAAATCAATGAAATAAGCGCCATCTCTTGTTAGACGCGAATACACTATCAAACTTGTATCACCTAAATAAGGAAGTACTTCTTCGGCTTCTTTCAGGTAGTCTAAAGCGTCCTGATCCCTCCATGTTTATATAGAACAAGCCAGCGACGAACGGCGGCGCGCCTTCCAATGTTGACCAGTTCATAATGAATGCATTCCTGCATCTCTTAACGGCGATTAAACCATAATCATATTAATGTTTAATTTCAATATTCGCACCGCGTACGACGCCAATTACTCCATTTATCATTCATTAATGTTCTACGAGGTGACAACTGATGAAGTGGAACTAACAATTCATTTGATAAATATCTCTTGAAAAATATTACTGTAACACTTTTGTATATATGCACAAATCAAGATTCTTGGCTGTCAATCAAATCATGTAAGTATATACAATGTCAAATTGTGTTTTAAAATTGTCGGACAAGAAATGGGGATTTTACTAAAGATATGTATTAGTAAAATCCCTCGTTCTTTTCGTGTGTCTCAAATAAAATTATACACATATACTTTGTAAATAACTAGATATTATATATTTGAAAAATGGTGAGTATCTTTAACACTTATAACAAACGCCAATTAAGTTGGCGCGAGGAGGGGTAAGTTCGCGCAGGATTAGAAGTAGTGGGGAGATTTGTATTTGTTTTTACATCAAATGTCACATAATTCTAACCTCTGAACGTATATCACTTTATGATTCCCTAGCAAAGACATTATGTTCCGTCAAACGTCAATGACAAATGTATTCTGACAATTACTTGAATAGTGGGGGTGGACGTTTTTAAAAACGGCTTCTGCGCACCCCCTCCTCGCGCCAACTTAATTGGCGTTTGCTATACTTGCTTATAATTTGTATTAAATATTCTTAAATTAATCTAGCATTCTGGTATGGTGTAATCAGGAATTCATTTAACTGTTTCTAATGTCAAATAATTTTTTTAAATTTTCTTAAATAGATAATAATTTTTTATCATCACTATCCTGCATTTTCATAAACCGAGCTTACGTGATCCAAGAACGATTTTTTTGTATTAACACGTCTCAGCTTGTTATTGTTAGCTTATATTGTTAGACAATTTGA
The DNA here is from genome assembly GCA_935421215.2 of Melolontha melolontha. Classification (NCBI taxonomy): domain Eukaryota; kingdom Metazoa; phylum Arthropoda; class Insecta; order Coleoptera; family Scarabaeidae; genus Melolontha; species Melolontha melolontha. The sequence goes on along the minus strand of OW285243.1, from coordinate 29,095,526 downwards.
AGTAAACGAATGTTTGTACAAGGTGGCACCTGCATTGCTACAAGATGTATAAATATCCGCGCAGTATACTTTGGCATTCCGTTGACTCGTAAACTGCATTAAATAAAGTTGTAGTACAAAAGCAATAATGTGTGTAAAAGTGTAGAGTTTGGTAATGCGAAGTTCGACAAAACAGGGTCGCTGTGATATTAAAGGGGGGGTGCGAAATAGCCTAAACAATAACGAAAAACCATTTTATGAGAAAAAATCATTTCTAGTAAACATTTTACTTACGATAAGCACACAGGTAAAGAAAGAAAGGTAATGCGATTTTTTTTTTGTATTTCATTTAATAGTTTCTCCATACATGGATCTACGTTGGAAACAAAGAAGCAAATTGTTTTCAAGTGATAAGAGACGATTCCTGTATTTAGGTTTCGTTATTATTTAGTGTCGCAACCATAGACGAAAAACCCTCTTCACAGAGGTAAGACGTAGCGGAAGAGATTAATATTTTCAATGCTTCTGTGACTAAGTTTCCATATTCGCTTCGACCAGCAAGCCAAAACGTATTTAAATCTTCAGATGTAAATTGCAGTTGTAGCGTTTTGTCAGCAACCATTTCGATGAGCTGGTCGTAAATCTCAATTGACAATTGAGCAGAGGCAATAACGTTTTCACTAAACGGATTCAGCATCCATCTCTTCGAGAAATCACTTGTGGCTTCCGGGAAATACTCCGTTAACAGAGTTTCTAGTTCACACAGATGCAATCCAAACTGTGGTGAATAATAGTGTCGTGTTCATTCAAATTTTTCTCAATATAATCCGAAGTGAGTGGTAACATATCCAAATTTTTCCTTTGAAGACGACTAATCTAGATATCAAGCTTCTTAATGAAAGCATGAATTTTGTCTGTCACAAAATTCATGCTTCCTTGTAAATTCACACTCAAGTCGTTTAAATGCGAAAATATCCTGGAAAAATATTATTAATTCATCTCGCAATTCCAATACCAGGGTTAACACTTCCCTCGCGATAGCTATCTAACTTCTGAATGGAAAAGAAGAGATTTTTATTTTCGCCACAATATCGACACAATATCAAAGCGAATCGGTGGCATGGCTGCCGATATTCGCGATTAAATAATTCAGTTCAAGTGAGTTCATGTGGATTTTTTAGTATTCAGTTTGATAAATTAACAGATGTAGCAAACATGCCTCTTATGTTCTTATGTTTTGTGAATTCTTCTTCTTCTTGTGAGTTCTTGTGTTTTATGAATGTGATAGGGATACATCAATCAAAGAAAATATGTTGTTTTGAAAAACAGTACCGCTCATGCAACAGGACAATGTCTTTTTGATGTTTTTATGAAAATGCTTTGAGGAATTGTGTACCGCCGGTGTTCATTTTCCCTGCGGTTCACTTTATAGATTAAATATTGTAAAATGATCTGCCAGGTACAGTTGGTGCAGTGACTGTATTATTTTATCGACTTTGTGAAACCAACCTTGGGTTATCCTGTTCTGTTGATCATGGAGAGCCATGACCAACAGAGCGGGATCACCCACTTGTCTTATGAGATATGTATGGCCCTCTAAAGCGTTTTTATAATGAAGCCTGTAGATCAGCGCTTGCATCAAATTCCGGCAAGAGAATAACGATCTATGAGGTAGCGGAAGTCATCGATGTTACATATCCGCTGGCATTTGCCAAAAAAAAATCAGCTTTCAAAAATACAGGAATTTTTGCCTTCAATAAATATAAATATGACGATAGTGAACTTATATCAGCAGAAGTCACAGATCAGCCATCCACCAATTGTGTTATTCCAGAGAATAACTCTGTTATTCCGGGAGAAGTAACGCCTCCTCCTATACAACATGTTAATCTTCCCGATGAAGATTTACCGTCTGGTTCAAGATCACCTATTACTTTCCAAGCACGCACTTCTTTACCACAAACTAAATTAATTTGTATCTTAAACTTTGTAACACCAGAAATTGTCACAAGATATCCACAAGTTGAAACATCAAAAAATGGGATAAAGAAAGATGGACGTAACAAGAAACAAGCAGAAGTTCTAACAAGCACGCCTGTATTGAACATAATTCAAGAGGCACATTTTGAAAAGATGAGGAAGGAAAGCTTGAAGCGAAATAATAATAAAAAAATAAATAAGGGTAAACAAAAACGGAAACATATTGTAAAATACTCTGCGTTCGTTTAACTAAAACTAACGGTAATTTAAAACACTATATTAATAATAAAACAAAATACACTAAATAACTAATAATAACAGTATTTATTTAACGGTATTTAACAGTGTTTATTTAACAGTATTTATTTATATCACAATACTCGTTGCCGATTTCTGGTTATCTGATCTTTTCCCTCCATCTTCAAGGACTTACATAGGTCTATTAGCATTCGAGAATAATTCCGGACTCTTTCTCGAAGGTCCGTGAGACTTGATAATGTGTTCCGCGGGTGATGTCATCGCTCGTCTGATGTATCGTTGGATGACTCACACCACAATATTATAGAACTTTTGGATTCAACAAGTGCAAGTAAATATAATATGTCTAACTTAACAGATTCTGATGAAATTTTATTTTATTTTAAATGATGTGTCTGACGACGACGTAGATTCCAAAGAAGTTCAAATCAAATCATTTGTTTTAGTCAGATTTGCTCAATAAAATATTTTGTGGGTCGAGTAGAAGAAGCTATGTATACCGACTCTAATGAACTTCTTGTTAACTTTTTACGAAAAGCAAATAATAAATTTATATTTCCTGGCGTTAAGGATGAGGCTGTAGTAGAAAAAGAAGATGCTGTTAAAGTTCTTCTGTTACAAATGACCACTGGTGACAAAATTTGTATCAATTTAATATTGATTTCAATGACTATAATGTAATATTAAAATATTTAAATAGTTATCATACGAGGGATAAGCTGAATTTACTGAGAATAAGAAAATCTAGTAGACTGTGAAAAACAATCATAACAGTGTTTATTTAGAGCAACTGTTTATCTATCATTTGACGTTGTTGTTGAAATTACGTCGTTACAACTCAACTACTTATTTTTTAAAAGTAAAAGAAAATGGAATTAACCAGAGAGCACTTTCGAATCATAATTTATTATGATTTTAAAAGATATTTAAGCGCTTATGAGTGCAAAGAGAGTTTATATTCAGTTTTTAGTGAACAAGAACCTTCCTTGGCTGCAATTTGTCGATGGCATAAGGAATTTGAACGCGAAATAAATTCTGTTCAGCATAAAAAAGGAGCAGGGCGTCCTCCTCCGGCTGTTACCGACGCCAACATTGCTGCTATTAAAAAAATAATTGAAGAGGACAATAAAGCCATTTATGCAATAATAGAGCATCATCTCAAGATTGGATCGTCAGCTGTTAAAAAAATTAATCATACACGATCGCGTGCATTTAAAAAAAGTGGTAAGTCGTTTTATGCCGCATCACGTTTGTGACTTCCGAACTCAGAGCGTGTTAGAATTTGCCATGAAACTTGAAACCGGGCACCATTTTTGCCCAAAATAGTGATAGGTGACAAAACTGATATTCCCTTTTTCGACCTTCCTACCCACCAAGAAAGTCGTGCATGGATTACTAAGAAGTAGCGAGCTATGAAAAAGCTATGTATGCGGTAGTCTTCAGAAATACGTGCTTAGTAAATGCAATTGAGCTAGATGAACAAAAAACAGTTGCAGCTATGTGATATACTGAAAAATCTTTGCCTAAAGTTCCAGACAAGGGCATTATTTTTTTAATTTAATTTTTAACTCTGCGGCTATAAAAGTAATAGAAAATCCGCCATACTCACCTGATTTAGCAATGTGTAATTTTTGGCTTTAGAAAGTTTTCGTCTGAAGAAGAGATAATACCGCAGTTCACGTTTATTTTGAAGGTATTCCGGAAGAAGATTGGTTGGGAGCTTTCAAACAGTGGAAGAAAGAATGATCAAGTGCTTCATTGCTGAAGGAACCGTGTTCTTTGTTCTCAATCACTTCAGCTTGTCCCTCATATAGGTATTTGCAAAAATATTCTTAAAAGTTAGGTAGTGAAAATTCCCCTGTTTCTTGACCACTGTGTCCCATGTATGGGGTACACTGGCCTTTTTTGCACGCTATAAATTTGTATTTTTTGCGTTAAATTTTTATATTATGTTGGCAATAAAATGTTCGACAGTACCAACAATGTGCCTCCATTTTGCTAGAATAATTAATTAAAAAAATAATAAGTCCATTTCCAAGATAAAAAATTAAATCTAAAAAAGCGACCGCTGTACTCCTTTTTCCATTTACAGCAAACTTTTCGCGTTAAACTAAACTACTCAAAAATGAATAAGGAATTTATACTTTTTTATATTTTTTAGATAGTATGGGTAAATATTTGTAGTGTATTATATTAGATACATAATTGTATACAACAATTTAAAATTTTCAAGAATATTTATTCAGAAAAATCGTTAGATTACTAAGAAATGATCAAAAATGAAATAAGCAACATTTTTAACAATAGCTAAAATAAACATTTTTCTGTAGCAATTAATTCTAAAATCATGTATAATGGCCACGGGCATCTCTCACAGCTGTACATCTTCGGGGCATACTCATAATGCAATTATTAATGTGTTCTTGTGACACTCTTCTCCAACACAGCGGTAAAATTTCCCGCAAGTGTTGCACGTTAACTGGTGGTGGATTATGTTCGTTGAGCTGTTCTTGAAGTCTGTCCCAAATGTGCTCAATTGGATTCAAGTCGGGAGACGTTGGTGGTAAAGGTAGATGGTTAATATGGAGGTCATTTATTGCTTGCATTACAATTTGTGCACGATGAGGTCTTGCATTATCATCAATAAAAACCATGTTTTCATCCACAGCCTCACGAAAGTCGGCCACATATTGCTGAATAATGTCATCTCTGTATATGTGTCCATTGACATTGTTTTCAAAGAGATGGAGTACGTCCATTCAAACTAATGCCCGCCCACACCATGATACCACCGCCGCCAAAAGGCACCACAGCTTTTGTAAACTCGCGTCTATAACGGTCTCCTCGAGTTCTCCAGACCCTTACTCTACGATTATCACTAAATTAGCAGAATCTGGATTCATCGGTGTATAAACCATGCTCCCATTGAAAATTTTCTGCTAGTCGTTGGTTAACCCAAGTTCTTCTAGCCATTCTATTGGCATTAGTTAATTTCGGGCGTCTCACAGGCCTGCAGCTATGAAGATCCATTTCCCTCAGACGGTTTCTGATGGTTTGATCCGAAACTCTAACTCCAGTGGCGGCACGTAACTGTGTTTGCAACTATACAGCACTTCTAAACGGATTCATCCTTGTCTGAATTCGTTTGTAGCGGTCTTGTCTCTGATTTGTTTTCCTCTCAGATCCACTACCGGGTCTTTTCCTTGCAGATCCTACCTGATGGAATATTGTTAGAGCCCTACTAACAACACTTGGAGACACATTAAAAATTGCGGCAATTTCTGCTCCAGATTGCCCTCGCTGATGCAATAACGCAATTAAATCAAAAGTTTCTTTATTTAAATGACGTCTTGGCATCGTCAAAATGTGAAATGGCGTTTAAAATGAACAATACTTGTCAAAAAATGCGATTTTTATAATTTTGTATTCTAAATTAATTTAAGGTTAAAATACAAGATTCAATATTTTATCACACAGAAAAGACATTTACCAAATAAAATATCCACAAACGACTGTGGGCATTCTAATTTATCTATAGTTTGAGAAAATACGTTAAATTTAGTCGAATTAATTAGATCTGTTAAAAAAAGATCTAATTCCCTATTCATTTTTGAGTAGTATAAAACCATAGCGTTTCCATTTTCTAAGATAATATTCTTTTAATTGCTAACAAAATGTATATATATATATATATATATATATATATATATATATATATATATTAAAAATAATAGATTTTTATTGGTTTTAGCGACCTTTTATTGAATTTAGATGTTTGTTTGCGACGTTTCGACTTTTATCAATTCAGTCTTTTTCAAGCATCTGGAAACAAGAATCATTACAATGAACATGAGAACTGTGTTTGTTTTGTGTGATATAACAATTGAATTAACCATTTTAAATTTAACATTATATTAAGAAATGAATTACGGATTAGGTTAGTGTTTTACGTTGAAAATTAAATAACATTAAATTAAAATAGCTTAGAATGGTAGGGGGACATTTATGTGATTAATATCTGTATGAATTAATTGGAGACTTAACAAATATTAACAAATTTTAAGTTTAAAATTAGATTAAAGATGATTACAAATTGAGTTAACATTTAACGTTGAAACTTACATAAAATAAAAATAAGAATGGCTAAAATGAACAGGAAAGTTGAATTACAATACAATACGTAAAGGGAACAAAGAAAGTCAAATCAAACTCACATTGTTGTTTTTTCTACACGGATACGCATTCATGTGCCACATGTGCTTGGACACCCAGGACCAATTTTCTTAAAACGAACATGCTTGTGCGGATTTTGTTAGTGAACTAATGCTTTAGTTTGCGGGGGTTTAATTTCTGTTTTTTGAAATGAGCATGGTAGTCAGGACCGTATTTAGGGGTATAAGTTAACATTGTTATTTCTAATGGGAGATATATATATATTTTTTTTTTTTTCCCGTTTTTGTCTTGTGCGTGCAGGGGGGGGGGGTTGATTTTACGATTGTTTTATGAGAGGGTAATAAAGTTTTGAAAGCCCATCGATTTCGTTCCTGTCGTTGATTGTTTTGCTATTTTTGAAAATGTGTATCATTTCTAAGACCTCTCTAGCTTTTGTGTTCTTTTTTTGTGTTATTACTCTGGTGTTTTCAAAATCAAAATTATGTTTTAGTGTCAATTGGTGTTTTTTTAAAGCAGTTTGATTTTTTGCGTATTTGTGACCTTTCAATCTTTCTTGTAGTAACTGGTCACAAATACGCAAAAAATCAAACTGCTTTAAAAAAACACCAATTGACACTAAAACATAATTTTGATTTTGAAAACACCAGAGTAATAACACAAAAAAAGAACACAAAAGCTAGAGAGGTCTTAGAAATGATACACATTTTCAAAAATAGCAAAACAATCAACGACAGGAACGAAATCGATGGGCTTTCAAAACTTTATTACCCTCTCATAAAACAATCGTAAAATCAACCCCCCCCCCTGCACGCACAAGACAAAAACGGGAAGAAAAAAAAATATATATATATCTCACATTAGAAATAACAATGTTAACTTATACCCTTAAATACGGTCCTGACTACCATGCTCATTCCAAAAAACATAAATTAAACCCCCGCAAACTAAAGCATTAGTTCACTAACAAAATCCGCACAAGCATGTTCGTTTTAAGAAAATTGGTCCTGGGTGTCCAAGCACATGTGGCACATGAATGCGTATCCGTGTAGAAAAAACAACAATGTGAGTTTGATTTGACTTTCTTTGTTCCCTTTACGTATTGTATTGTAATTCAACTTTCCTGTTCATTTTAGCCATTCTTATTTTTATTTTATGTAAGTTTCAACGTTAAATGTTAACTCAATTTGTAATCATCTTTAATCTAATTTTAAACTTAAAATTTGTTAATATTTGTTAAGTCTCCAATTAATTCATACAGATATTAATCACATAAATGTCCCCCTACCATTCTAAGCTATTTTAATTTAATGTTACTTAATTTTCAACGTAAAACACTAACCTAATCCGTAATTCATTTCTTAATATAATGTTAAATTTAAAATGGTTAATTCAATTGTTATATCACACAAAACAACCACAGTTCTCATGTTCATTGTAATGATTCTTGTTTCCAGATGCTTGAAAAAGACTGAATTGATAAAAGTCGAAACGTCGCAAACAAACATCTAAATTCAATAAAAGGTCGCTAAAACCAATAAAAATCTATTATTTTTAATATTAAAACACGGCCAATAAAATAAAAAAGAAAAACAAAATTCTTTAAACACTAAATTATAAAATAAAATATATATATATATATATATATATATATATATATATATATATATATATATATATACACAACTGCTACGTTAGCATACTAAACTTTATGAAAACTCATGTTTATATATCGTTGTTAAATGGGAATACATATTTTTTATACATTGTAGTTTAATGAATTATATAATTATATTTATGTGCATATGAATGTATATATGTATATGTATATTTCAAATTGAGAATTGATTGGAAAATCAGTAATAAACTATCCTTATTTTATTCATATAAATGAAATAACCAACAACACTTTGTCATTTAACTTTTTCTGCACATTTTCTAGGATGAAATTATTAAAATGTTAATTAGCACAGACACATACGCAACGCTTATGTAATAGTATCAATTATATTTTTCCACGGTATGTTTAAAGCTTTTAAAATTAGATTAAAAAACGAATTGTATAATGTATGGTTTTATTGATATTTTATTTGTAATTTTACTATTTTATTTTGTATAATGCAAATTACAAAAAAACATTTATCTTATCTCCTGCTTCTCTTTCTATAAAGGATTGCGTCATTCCTTCTTCAAGTCTTATTCTGTTTCGGTAAAGCAAATCGTGTTAGCCGCGAGAAAAATAATTTAGAAATTTTTTTCTTGAATGATAATAGTTACAGGTGTATGCCTTGACAGAAAATCCGATCTCTAATTAATATTGCGGCAACATTGTCACTATTATTATCATCAATATTATATTGTAATGCGAGTCTTTCGACACGTCAGGCGAGCGGTATCATGTGCCGAATACGTCATCAGCTCTCCCGTACCTCCTAGAAAAGAGCTTCTGGAAGGCCCTCGAATAAGCTATAACTATATTATATAAATGTAAATAAATACCCATAATACCCATATATACATACATATTGTGAAAGAAATGCTCTTATTAATATAGTGTGTGTTTAAATTACCGTTAGTTTCATTTAAAAGAACCCAGAAAGACAAATATTTTACAATATATCACCAATTCTTTTATACAGTTTGTACACATTTATTTGATCTTGTAGGAATTGCTGAAACTTAGTTGTCTGATGATGTACGAGGTGTAGCTTTAAAATAAGCAGACAGATGCTACTACAGACTATCCCTCTCTCGATTGCCTCTTTCGATTGCTGCCCCTGCCGTATCTATAAATATAATAGTTTAGCCGCCTCCTTCGATTGTCTAAAATCATTTTTTGCCGGAAAGATGATAAGTGCTTTAGTAGAACAACAAATTGTCGTGAAATTTCATACGCAACTTGGAAAAACCGCTACTGAGACTTACCTTTTATTAATGAATGTTTAACACGTGGGCCGGTATTTGAGTTGTGTAAGCGTTTCCAAGATATTCGAGATAATGTTGAAGATAGCACGCGCCTGGGATGCCCTTCCACGTCAAAAAACAGATGAGAATATTGAAAAAATCGATAATCTGATCCGATCCGAACGTCAATTTCCTGTTTGTGCGATTGGTGAAAGTGTAATGCCCGGTTTTTCAGGCGGAGCTTAAGCCAAATTTTAGGTTCAAGTTTAAGTTTTAAAGTTCAAAACATATTTCAGTCAGAGTTGAATCTTGACCTGAACTGAAAATCTGGTCCAACGTGACCTCGCAAGAGAAACAGGTTCAACCGTTTAATTTTTCGCTCAAACCTATACATAACCTATTCTTGTCAAAAGTTTATTGGCGGTTGAATCCATTTCACTTTTCTTTCAAAATGAATTTCGTTAATCCAAATAAATCTTCAGACGACGAAGATATTATTAATTTTGTTGAACAGCTTAGACCTAATAGAAAGGCTTAGAAATATATGAAATCGACCGAATAATTTTGCTATTTGGAATGAACAATATTTTTTTGTCGGATATCGTTTACGTAAAGATACAATAAGGCGTATTTTAGACGAAATTGAAGATGTTGTAGTAAATCCTAATGATTGATACTAAAAATATTATTTCACACTACATATATACAACTAAGGTTTCACTTTATTTAGGAATGCGGCTCTAACACCAAAAGATGTGTTGCTGTCAACTTTACGGTTTTATGCAAAAGGTATTTTCCTTAATGCACTTGGAGATCTAAATGGAGAGCACAAATCTACAGCAAGTAAAGATATTCGGAAAGTGTCTAATGCTGTAGCTTCACAAAGACCTCGTTATATTTATTTTGCAGTTAATGATATACAATAGGTAAATCACATTAAGAACTCATAATACTATTGAGAGACTTTTTTGAAAACGTGTTATGCTCAAATTTTAGGAGTGTAAAGTAGACTTCATTTCAAGTAACAAAAACGCAAAACTTGTATATCCATTTTTATTTGTTTCAAAGTTACAGATGAATGTGATGTCAGATCATCAAAAAAAAAGTAATCCTAAAGTCAATAATAAAATGTTATCCTAAAATAAATAATTACGTGTCGTAGTGCATACAGTAATTTCTTGAAGATCTACAAAAAAAGAGTACTGGAAATTGATTTATGATAAAGAAGGTGTAGATCTCGGTTTCCGGGTTGGAACCGCGTCGAGTTAGGCGTAATTGCCAACGTTTCGTCCACTGTTTCAAGGGACATCTTCAGGGCTGTATGTAGATGTTCGTCGTTTCACAGTAGCTTGAAGACTGCTATGACAGAGACTGGCACAACTTATATAGGGGGACCGGGTCAGATGGTGGCCTGCTATTGGCTGGGGACAATGAGCCAATGGCATGCATCGTAGGAGCGTGGTAATTCTTAGTAGAGTTCAGTAGAGTTTGCCACGTCGAATATAACGTATAGCCATCGTCTCTATTGTGATTGCGGGGTTGTTTGTAAATTTCAATAGATTTCAACATTTTGTAACTCGTTTACAGGATTTTTCCTTAGACACTAGTGACTTACTAGTTAGTTTTGACGTTTAACCTCTTTTCACGAAGGTCCCGATCCCGGACACAGTGTCAATCTTCTCCGACATTAAAGCCGCCCACGGCAAACCGAATGATATATCCGAACTCGTAAATGTGTGCCTCACTTCCACGTACTTCCAATTTCAAAACAAGTTCTGTGAACAAGTTTCGGGAGCCGCTATGGGTTCCTCCTTATCCCCGGTTGTCGCTAACATTTTTATGGAAGCGTTTGAACAACAAGTCTTAAGCTCTTTTCATTTAAAACCTAAATGTTGGTTTAGATATGTGGACGATACGTTCGTCATCTGGCCGCATGAACGGCAGTCTTTAGATGAATTCTTACTTTTTCTAAACTCCCAGCACCGAGACATTCGCTTTACCATAGAGGTGGAATCAGACGGGAGTCTCCCGTTTTTAGACGTCTTAGTGACCCGCAATATCAATGGCAAACTGGGCCACACGGTTTACAGGAAAACGACTCATACGGACCGATATCTGAACGGATTTTCCCATCATCACCCGGCACACAAACAAGCGGTCATCAATACTCTTGTACATTGTGCGTTTTCTATCTCAGAACCTAGGGCACTACCCTCCAAACTTAAGCATGTTTCTAACGCCCTACTCCAGAATAATTATAACGCCCACGACATACACCGTACTATAGTGAGACATCGTAACCCCAAACCTCGGAGTGAACCCGATCCTGACATCAGCACCGTCTTCTTACCGTATATTCAAGGTATCACCGATCATATAGGAACGGTTCTACATTGAAACCGGACCTCTTACCCTCGGTTAAAGACAAAATATCTCCGCTCCAAACACAAGGAGTGTATCGCATTCCGTGTTTGTTTGGCAGTGTGTACATTGGCGAAACTAAGCGGCCAGCCGGTGTACGTGTGTGCGAACATGAACGTTGTACTAGATTGTTACATATAGCCGGTTCAGCGTTGGCAGAACACAAACTCAACTCCGGTCATCAAATTCTATTCAAAGATGTCAAGCTTCTGTCCCGTGAATCGCATTATTTCCCTAGGAAAATCCGTGAATCTATTGAAATTTACAAACATCCGCGCAATCTCAATAGAGACGATGGCTATACGTTACATCCGACGTGGCAAACTCTACTGAACTCTACTAATAATTACCACGCTCACACGACGCATGCTATTGGCTCATTGTCCCCAGCCAATAGCAGGCCACCATCTGACCCGGCCCCCCCATATATAAGTTGTGCCGGTCTCTGTCATAGCATTCTTCAAGCTACTGCGAAACAACGAACATCTACGTGCAGTCCTGAAGATGTCCCTTAAAACAGTGGACGAAACGTTGGCAATTACGCCTAACTCGACGCGGTTCCAACCCGGAAACCGAGATCTACATCTAGAGAACGACCGCGGAAACCTACACCTACATTTATAAAGAAGGTTCTTACTTATTTCGTAAGTGCTTAACCATGACTATCATACAATAAACAAATGTTCAGATGACTGTTAACGTTGCATTTTGTAATAAAGGATTACATTACGTTTCAGTTCATACAACAGCTTATTAGTAAGTGGACACGTTTTCTTTATTCAAAATGCCTTACCGATTTTCTTCTCAAGATGGCTACTGTATAGCTACTGTAACGACAGTGCACGTCAAGCAGTTATTGAATAACGACATCGGTTTCCCGATAGGCACATTCCTCATTACAGAACGTTTCTGGAAGTACACAGACAATTTCGGGAATGCGGACTGCAGGATTATCTTTTCGACCGAAGAGTAAATTTGCCAGCAGACTTAGAGGAAGAAGCAGTAGCTATTGTTGCAAGGGATCCAACTCTCAGTGTATGTCGAATCGCTAGACAACTAGGAGTGCCACGAACGACAGTTTGGCTAATTTTAAAACGTGAGGGCTTATATCTATATCACTATCGCAGGGGACACGGTTTGCTTGAGGCAGGCCACTATGCTCGTCTAGTTTATTCTACCTGGTTATTAAGACAGTCACGGATTCATTTTAATTTCTGCAGAACAGTCCTCTGGACACATGAATCTACGTTCACGAGAAGTATTGTTACAAATCTGAGAAATCTGCGCAGGTGGTCATCAGAAAATCCCAAAGCTATGCGCCCATCTAAATTTTAACATGAATTTTCTATTAACGTTTGGGCGGCCCTAATCGATGACTTGTTGATTGGTGCTATCGTTCTTCCTGGGAAATTAACTGCGGGCAATTATCTTCAATTTCTTAATGACGAACTGCCAGATTTTCTGAATGTTCGACGAGACATGTGGTTTCACATGGATGGGGCACCACCCACATTTCGGAATTGCTGCCCGAAGTTGGGTTAAGGTCAATTATCCAAGATGGACTGGTCGAGGTGGTCCTGTTTCATGGCCACCCAGATCACCCGATCTTAATCCCCTTGCCTTTTATTTATGGGGGCACATGAAAAATTTAGTCTACGCGCAAGTTTCGAACACAAGAGAAGATTTGTTGGATCGTATTCACCTGGCTGCCGAGCAAATCCGACAAAACAAGTATGAAATTCGGATAAGTACTTTTTCTGTTGGCTTACGGGCACAAGCCTGCATTCAACAAGGAGGTGGACATTTCGAAAATATCTTTAATCGAACTTTTTTAAATAAAATCGATTTTTATTGACCTTAGGATTATATTTGTTTTCATAATCTAACAATCACATTCATAGATCTGTAACTTTGAAACAAATAAAAATGGATGTACAAGTTTTGCGTTTTTGTTAGTTGAAATGAAGTCTACTTTATACTTCTAAAATTTGATCTTAAGGATACGGGACACTTGTACGTTACAACGCGACACATTAGGCGACATTTGTATGTAAAGTGAGATTTAATACTTATTAGTTCTCATTTCCAATAAGTTCAATATATTAATTATATATACGCGAAGTATAGACGTGGAAATCATGTCTGTCTCCGAGATACTGTGTGTTGACAAGCCCCGATAAGAGCAAAATGTATCCACACATACCGGGATGAATATAACTTTTCACGAATTTTTCAGTATCTTAACAACCAGGAAAGTGGCGTCGCGACGTGTAGCGTTCTGCATACTGGTACAAACTTAGTTTTTTGAAACGTGGAAATTAACGCGACACATTAGTCGATATTTGCATGTAAAGTGATATATAATATTCATTAGCTCTCATTTGCAATATGTTCAATATATTAACTATTTATATGTTAATGCGGCAGTGACTGTAATCATCAACAATATCCGCAAAACTGGTCTAATTCTGACCGTGCCCAACATTGTAATAAACCTGAAAAAAAGTATTCATTGAAATAAATGACAATCAATGTAATAATTATAATTGTCCTATATTTTATTTTCAATGACAAATTCCATTTATTTTTAGATGCAAGATGTATATCATTAGGGACTGGGCACGAGAGGCCCATGACTTATCGCCCACGGGCGTACTATTGAAAATTTGTATTTTTAAAGATTTTTTAAATTTATTTATTATATAATTGGAAAACAAATAGTGATCTATAAAATACCAAATATATTTTATTTGTTTATTTCGTAGTTCAAGTTTAGTAAAGGAGTATTAATATTAACTAGCAATACCTTCTCTAGGTTCTCTTCCGTAAAATTTGTTCTCTTTGAATGAAATACTACCTTCTAAATATAAAACATAATTTCTATATCGCAACTAGTTATAGGTGCATACTGGAAATATTCTTTTATTTCACCGTATTTAGCAGTTAGATTTTGAGGCATTGTCCCCATGCACAATTGCCGCAATGTTATTAAATCTGAATTTCTAGAAAAAAACTAACTGCGTCTGACTTTTGCCGAAGGCCATATCTGAAGTCACTTTTTTAAAATTATTAATGGCCACATCTAATGTGGTTAATCCATCAATTAATTTGAGATTCTGATTTTCAAAATAAGTGACTAATTTTGGTAAACTTCCAAAGGGTTCCTCAAGAAGGTGCAACTGATTTTTTTAGTTTGGAATTTGTATTAGTTCCTTGCACTCAGAAATACTTCGAGCATTTTCATTTAAACATATAACGAAATTTTGTAAACTATCGAAATTCTCTGCATAAAAACTAGTAGCTTCCAACCATGTTCCCCACCTAGTTATTACTGGAGAGGGAGGCAGTGACAAAGATGGAAGTTTTTCCCTGTAAAGGGCTACTCTCAATGGTGCTTTTCTGAAAACGTTTTTAAAAGCGTATACAAGTATATCAACTTCTGGAAAGGTGTCTCTAATATATTCACAGATTCTGTGGAGAGCATGTGCTACACAAGTAATATGCAGCATATTAGGATATGTTTCCTTTAATAGTCTGCCTGTTTTTAACATATATGCAGCACTGTCACTGACAAATAAAAGTATTTTTTCTTTGCACCTGTCGTTCGAATGAAACATTTGATGCTTATTTTCATAAATGGTTTTAGCTACTGTTTCCGCATTAACTGTATTTATAACCTTTGTTGCTATTACATATGCGTTATATGGAATAGTTTGATGTAGTACACCAGCTACAACATTTACACACAGCGTCCTAATATATCGACAGTTTCGTCGGCACTTATCCATAGGTACTAATTTCAAAGATGGCTTCTAATGCGTTCTTCTGATTTCGTGTAGCACTTAGAAACATAATATTTACGTAAGGTGTATTTATCAGGAACATTTCGACCAGTATATTTTTGGACAAATGTTTTGAAGGTGGGATTGTTAAGTTTATTTAATGGAATATTTGCCGCCATTAAAGTTTCACAGGGTTCTTCATTAAAATTGTCAGATTTCAACGAGTCTAATTTCTGTGTATGCGTATGTGTTTGCGATGCTAAGTGACGTTTTACCTGCGATTTCTTGGAATTTTTTAACGATATTTTACAAATGGCAATGGACATACAATCAGTATGACCCTTAATCCAACTCGACATTGTTTCACGCTGCCGTTCTTGACGTTGTTCTATATCATATCTGAAAAAGTAACTTAAACAATATTCTAGATCTAAATAAATAAAAATTAGAAATACATGCGTAAGTTATTGAAAGTTAACAAAATTCACCGGACACTTACATCGAAATAATTGGTAGCAGTAGATTCGGTGAAACGATATTAAACAGGATCTACTACAAAAATTACGAAGTACCTATGTAAATAACAGTTAAAAAATGGAAAAAGAAACTAACTCACCGTGCTTTATTTTTCTTATGAAATATAAACTAATAAATAAAATAATTTTTAAAAACTTATCACGCTATCTACGTCCATGAAGAAAGGAATTTATGTTATATATCGGGGTAATTGCGTCCCAATTCAACGATAAAAACCAGATATGCGCTTAATCAAATGAATAGTACAATTCAATAACTGCGTATTGTACTTAGCAACGTTATAAACTATTTATATGTTCCATCGTAATTTTGGCCCGGTATGTCCGGTCTCCATATATCATACACATTTATTGATTAGGCGCATCTTAAAAGTCTAATTAAAAATAAGTGTGTCATTTCCTACTTGACCACACTACATTTTTAAAACGCACAAGATCTAATTTACATATCGAATATTTAACATCGAAAAGGTGTTACTTCGAATGTATTAAAGAAATCCGGCCACTAAATATAGAAGATCAAAATAATGTTTTTAGTATTTATAATTGTTAACGGTTGAGAACAATCACACATATGAACAGTGTGTAAATCTTTCACGGTTAACAGGATGAACAATAACCAGGAAATATTTAAACCCGAGGAGTGTCGCAATCTACTATTACGAGGAATGTGGAACTAAGCGACAAGTGATGTCAAACCAAACCTAAAGGAAATAGTTTAAGGAAACATTTAGATTTCTAAAAATTATTATTAAGTAGGGACCAAACGCTTCATTCTTGCTGTTTATAACCTTTTCAATAATACGAATACTTTAAACCTTTTTTTTTCTTCTTTTTTACCACTTTTTCACTATTTTCACATTTCTTAACGATGTTATTTAATAATATTTACATATACATGCCAATGTGTGTGTGACAGTAAAATTTCTTTTTTCTCGGCTTACAAGATCACTATGCAAAAAAAAACATTTGTCTAGCACGTTTTCAAAGTTCGAATTTTAATAAATTATTCAAGGAGACATATTCTAGGTGACATCGGACCAATACACAATTCATAACTATAAAGCCTAGCAAACTTTAGGCACAACTGACAATAGTACGTAGGTGATCTGACAAATTAATTTTAGAATTAAACAACAATACAGCTCTTTCAATATAAGAAAAGAGCAAATCTTGTAATTTCAAACAAGTAGAACATATTTTTTCTATCATGTGTTGAGGTTATAAACATATCTATATAAAGATTAATTTTTGGCTTTTACGTTTGGTTATTAACATATTTGTTATTAAGAAAGCTTAAACACTCTAATAATTTGATTCGAACAAGAAGCGGCAAATATATATACCATTGCAAGGTATTAGGCACATATAATTTCAATCAATATCTTATAACTTGTTATTTATTATTCGAAGGTATTGCATCTACAATAAATACAGTCACAATGTGAAGAATGTGTTAAAATTACCTGAGGAGAAGAGTTTACATCTTAAATTGATTTTACTATTGTAAAAATCATAGAAAATATATGTAATATTAATATGTCTGAACACAAGGTCGAACAGTCTACTATTCTTATTAAGAATTATTCAGACTTTATTTCAAACTTTATGTATTCAGAGCGGCAGTTAATAATAGATTCTGTTTTGTCCTAAACCCATAATTGTGGAAGTATAAATAAAAAAGATCTTAAGATCTATTGCGATGGAAGTGAGCAAGTAACTTTGGTAGATTATTTTTTTGATCAATTTCAGATGCGTGTAGTAATATAATGAAGTTGAATAGTTAAAATGTCAATGTTTTTGATAATGGGGTTATTACCTTTTATAATTTCTCTCCAGCGGAACACGCTGATCAAAAATTTGGTATATTGTTTTATAAAACCAACTACATGTATCAGTAACGAATGCAAAAGTATTCCATAAGTTTCCAATTTATCGAGCAGGAAGACTCGTAAATTGCCTTGTGAAAATTGCCCGGTTTCTTCCAAATTTAATTAGAATGATAGTGGGACGAAATAGTACTGTTCAACGAAGGAAAAACTATTTGGCGTTCGTCGAATCCCCTAAAGAAAGCAGCATATTTCTGAGCAAAACTAAAATATTCATCCGATTTGAAACCTTTGAAATAACCATCTTTCGATTCGAATAATTTGTAATAATTTATTTACGTTTCTTTTCTGTTTTCTATTAAATACCCAAAAAGTCAATTCTTTTCTATTTGTGAAAGGTGTTTACAATTTCAACTTCATTCTTTAGCTTGAGTGAGACATTAGCAAATTAAATTATAAATTTCCATTATACTGATCGAATCCATGAGTTATTCTTTAGAAATTTATTTGTTTCTATTGAACGCGAAACAGCAAATAAAATGGTAAGAATCCGAATTAAATTATAAACATCCTTTGTGCTATTCTACGAAAGAATGACATCAATAATAAATTTCGACATACATAAAAACCACCAAATTCCAGATGTAATTATAATGGCAGACATAGAGGCTCGTGTGTGATTGTCTTGAATAGTTAACATTGAATCGAAGCAAAACATAAGTCCATTCTAAACGTTGTTTAATTTGATGTGGAATTTAACTTCTCTATATTAAAGACTTCACCATCGCATTATACTCTAGTATTGTGGTATGATAGCTTTTGACAAAATAATATGATTCATTTTCTTAACTTTTGCACATTGATAGATTTGGAACTATTATTCGCACGTAACAACTTTGGTCCACTTGTTAAACGTCTCACTCGCATCATTGAATATTTCTTATAAAAATTAAAAACATCAAAGTCGTTAATTTTTTATAGGAAGTTTGGTAGCTCGAATCAAGTATATATAGTCGGCTTATAAAACATATCAAACTCAAGTTGAATCTAATATAGTGGCTAACCTTAGACCGTTTTGAAAATTTATCAGCAACAAGCGCTACACATCCAGAATTCCAAGATGTATGCGTGGTGGAGAGAGATTTTACTGAGCCCCTTGACATGATTAATAGTTTTGCATGATTTCACTGGTGGGTTCTCATCCTGATATTACTGTGGCACCGCCTAAATTTAGTAACTGCTTAACAATTCCTCATTAGCTTGGATAGACAATTTAAGATGTCATTAGTCCTAATCCATAGCACAGTGCCAAGATCGAATAGGGGACTAAAGGGCCAGGTAGTTTGGTGCCAAAATCGTGGCCGCCAATCGCCAGACCTGACAATATTAAATTTTTTTTAATAGTTTCGCCTCAAACAACTGATTTACTCTCTACCAATACCCAACAGTAGAGAAATACTAAAAGAAAGGATAAGAAACGTCTTACGCCAAATACACATCAAGAAATTTCGGAACAGTTTCAGACAAATCAGACATCGCATTGAAAGGTGTGCAAAAAATGGTGGCAGTTATATTGAATAAATAATGTATGTTATTAACAAATAAATGTTATCACGTTTCGCAAGTTGTATAAGTTATAAATACTATTTGCTGCGTTCTAAGTTCCGCAAAGAAAATGTTTAATAAATATAATTTATGTTGTTTATCTTTAAAAATTACAGTTTAATCAAAATGGGTAGATCTTCCTGAAATTTTATTTAGAGCCATAATTTCTCATTCTGAACAAGTTTTTCTTAATAAAATTTGGCCGTATCATTAACAAAAAGGATATTTTGTATGAAAAAAAAATAGTTTTTGGTTCTGTCGACCGAATTGTTTTTCAAAAGCTAATAATATTCTTAAATATCTCTTTAAATCAAGCAGGTATGAATTCCAAAATACTAAAATAAAATTTTAAAATTTTTAGTCCATCGCCAATTGGAATGCAAAAAAATAAATTAATAAAAGGAAACTATTTAACCTTAGAAATTAGCAGCTAAGTGACGAGAGAGAGACATTACTTTTTCGACAAACTGTACATGAAGTAATTTTATAGTTTATTCAACACTAAACTAATTATTTTCAGACTCTTAATGACTTCATGGAAGACGGAAGATTTTTTTTATAGTAAAATTACAATATAAGTCTCATTTTTCATGTTGTTCGCGTAGGGTAAACTTGTTATATATATTATAAATCTAGTTTAATATAATTAATAAGTTAAAATAATTATTTAAAACTGATATATCAGATGACTTAATGAAATATTTCGTGCAAAAATTTATGACTTAATTTTCTTAGTCGCATTGAAATTAATGGTTAGGTGGACACCATCATTAATATACGTCAGTAAACTTTCAATGACAAATATAATTTACGTTTGATTTAAAAACATTTACATATATTTTAGAAAGGAAGCTTATAAAATATAAGAACATATACCTATATGAAATTTATTAATACCATGGATATATTGTTATGTTATTTAATAATTTTAATTTAGATTCGATTGTGACAGTTTATAAATATTTGTTTTTTTTTAATTTTAATTTGTTCAATCTATGCCATTTTCAGGTGTCCCTGAGAAGGATTATTTGGTAAACTTGTTATTGACTTAATAATTTGTTACAAGTATCAACAAATACACAAGTTTTTTCAATTTCTTTTTTGCTGGTGTGTCCTTGTTCGAGGATTCGAATCTATTCTAAGCATTTCAGAATTTTAGTATTTACAACACTAAGGGCCGTTTTCATAACAAGACTTCCTAAAGTAACTTAAGTAAAGTATCTTTATACTTAAAACAAAAATTTAAAGTAGTTGGTTTTCATAACAACTTTCAATCACAACTTTCTTTAACAGTATTTTAGAGATGTTGGTAGTACTTACGTTAGATTTTAAGAAAATTGGGGGTTATGTTAGGTGTTATGCACGTGTTATTTACAATATGTTTTCGTGCGAAGTGCCCAAATAACGTTCAAGAGGAACACATTTTACAAAAGATGAAGAACTTTCATTAATTAGAGTTGTGGGGAGAACCAAAAAATATTATTGAACGCAAAAGCTCGGACAGCATCACTCCTGCACAAAAAGTAAGTAGATAAATTTTATGAATATGCAAATGATGTAATGATGAGTAATGTATCTAATCAGTAACAGGCTTGGTTATTGGTATTGGAGGATTTTAACAGCTGCCGCCCTATTCGAAACTTAAATCAACTAAAAAGTAAATATGATAACATTAAAACAGCTGCTCGCAAATATGTAACGGCCCAAAATCACCAAATTATGGGTATTGGAGGAGGGCCATCCAACATAGGGAGGAACATTGTATATGAAACAATGATAGAATTATTAAATAAGAAAACCGTGGTTGGACTTCAAAATATTTTCGACGATGATGGTGATGGTATTGGAGATGTACTGGGGAGTCAAGAAGATGAGTCGCTACAGTTGGTTCTTCCTAGAACCATTCGTCAAGGTAATACTCACTTTACATACTATGCATGAATCACATCTAAACTTATGCTGTAGAACTGTGTGGCATGTCAATTTCGGCCTAAGATGATGTTCCTTTGGTGTACCACGAAGGACTATCTACATCTAGCAACGCATGGTCTCAATACACGCCCGAAATGCTAAGACAAAAAAAAGGAACCCTGTGTGAAAAACAAGCCTCTTCTAATGCAGAAGCAGCAAAATACACTATACGCATTGAAACAATAATATTTGACCGAAAAGGTTAAACATATAGCAAATGAGGAAGCAAGACGGCTTGAGCAGCATGAAAAGGAAGAGGCAAGAAGAGACGAATTACAGAAGAAACAGCTGGAGCTAATCCAGGTGCAAATTTAAAATGCTAAGAAATGTTTAAAGTAATTATAATTGTATCCATTTTGTATAATACATAATATTTTCTCATTATAAATTATTCTTACACGATTTTTAGTATTTTTTTATTGAAAATTAAAATTTTGTTCTATAAACAAAGCTCTATATTGTTGTCCATTATCCTCATTATTTTGAATCTGCACCGCAGGATCATTCCTCAATTAGATTGGTGTAATTTATTCGAATGAAGAATAAGCGTACATGATTTTCATGTATGAATATTGCAAAAGTTGTACCGCCACCTCAGTTAGGGGATATCAACGACACAAAATCACACGAAACGTTCACTTTGGCGTACTGTCAAAGAAAGACTAATTGACAGATCGCTCTATACTATCATATTTAACCTATTGAAGGATTATCGGGTTAAAATAAAACAAACTTTAATAAATTTCACTTTTTACTTTACACCGTAACGATCGTTTCGCTCAAACCTGAGCTTTATCAGACATATAACAGTTATATGTCTGATGAAGCTCAGGTTGAAGCGAAACGATCGTTACGGTGTAAAGTAAAAAGTGAAATTTATTAAAATTTGTTTTACTTTATCCCGATAATAATTATAATGGAATTTCATCAAGTAAAGGCTGAAACAATCCTATTGAAGGATGATTCTACAGAAGATTCCTGTGAATTCGCACCATCTCTGTGTTAGGTCACGTAGTTTCCGAATAATCCTCGGATATTCACCAGATCTGGCCGGATCCGAGTGATTTTTTCTTGTTCCCAAACTTGAAAAATTGGCTTGGTGGAAACAAATTCCTAATACCTATTTTGATGTGCTTCAGAAAAATTACTTTTTAGACAGCATAAAAAAATTAGAAGTACGTTCGGCTAAGTGTATAAAATTGTATGGAAATTATGAAAAATAATAGTATATTGTGTAACGAGTGACGAAAGTAACATTTTTTTAAATAATTCAATGAATTTTACATAGACTTCTTCATACTTCTTTCTCAATGTTTCTCGTAATAAGCCCACATAGGTTTTCTCAGCTTGATTTACTATTTCTGGTGGTGTATTAGGAATATCGAAATCACTTTCCGAATCAGAAATCATCTACAAACTGACGTTATTTAAAAATGACGCGATATTGCAACAGCAGGCAATTAGACGCAGTAGGTAATTTTCTTCACTAGGGACGAAAGTTAACGTTATGGGATTTTCTCTCACTAGTGACGGAAATCAAATTTTCGCTGCAGTATTCGATAACGAAAAATGTCTTTTTATAAAGGGTCGTAGAAAAAATATATTTTTTCTGCGACCCTTTATAAAAAGACATTTTTCGCCACCGAATACTGCAGCGAAAATTTGATTTGTTTGTAGCTTTATCATTATTTCTGATTCAGGAAGTGATTTAGATATTCCCAATATACCACGAGAAATACTAATTCAAGCTGAAAAAACCTGTATGGTCTAATAATGAGAAAAATCTAGAAAGAGGTATGAAGAAGTCTATGTAAAATTCATTCAATTGAGGGCTGATAATAACGTTAATTCATATTCGGAAATTGTGCTGTTTGCATATTTTGCAAAATTGTGGGAAAATTTGAAGCCATGGACCTTATCGTCTACATATTCTATGTATCAATGTTTAAATCATAATTAATTTAAACATTATCTATGGCTTTGTAATTTTTAATTAAAAATAAATTGTTTACATAATCTTTTTAAGTTTGTTATAATGCCATAGGCGGGGTCTTAGAAAAAGTTTAACTCGTCAAAATCGTTTTTTTAAGCTCGCGAACATTACCAAGCTCGGCCTCGCCTCGTTTGGTAAACTGTTCTCTCGCTTAAAAAAATATTACTTTTGTCACTCGTTACACAATATACTACTTCTCCCTAAAATAAGTATTTCATTCAAAAATCACTTTCCCCTCATATTAAAGTCCGCATAGAAAAAAGTTACACTAAAGTGCTGTATATCAGCTTTAAACATTCTTAGTAACCTATTTCTGTGAAGAACATAACGCAACTGTCACAGTAATTAAGAAGGCTTATGATATATGTTATAGTTATTGAAATTTCTGAACGTTGATCAATGAGACAATTTCACCATGACGGAATAACAGGAAATCCTTTTCCCAAATGGCGTCAGTTTACAAGGTTTATATAGAATTTATAAGTTCTCAAGATACCTACTTCTTTTTGTTTTCTTAGAGTACCTTTAAAGTAAAAAAAAAGTATTAGCCATGAAACCACATAAAATTTATCATGTTCACGAATACTTGAAGTAAGACAAATTAATACTAATTATTATTTTGCTGTACTGCTGTACAGAAAATATTTTGTTATTTATAGACTCAATTTACTCTATTCTAATGCATAATCATTTTTAATTACACTAAATTTACAAAACAAATGTATACGTTACGTATAAATTAACATAATCTTTAAAAGTAATACCGTTATGTAACACTACATTGGATCCTATAATACGTATTTATGTATATATGTATATATGTATATATATGGTATACATGCCATATATATATACATAAATAACGTGTTATGAAGTTGCGGTATTTTTTTGCTATAGTCACCTATTAATAATCAAACCAGTTTTTGCATGTTTTTGGCTACGCATATGCTCATGCCAATGCGATATGGCTGAAATAAAATCGCAAGTAATTCTAGAATAAATGAACGGTCCAGTTTCACAGAAGGTCGACTGCCAATTGTGAACTTGAAACTCAACGTTTCTCAATGCCAGAGTCTTAGGTAAACGAGTAATAATTGCAAGAAAAAAGTGTAATAAAAAGTTTTAATAGTCAGCATAGTGGCTTGAATACATTTATGCAAATTATTTATTTTTTGTATAATAAGAAAATATTATAGCCATTCATATTTTATAGCTACAAAAATTTAAATAATATTGCAGAAAACTATGTAATGAACCGACATGAAAAGAACGCATGCTTTCACTATGAGTTTATAAGACGGTCCTCGAGATATAAATGGAATGTTCTTAGGCAATTAAACTGTAATAAATAGGGCACGCGAATTTATGCCAACAGCCAGTGGCGGCCGTATAAAAGTTTACACATAAAATAAATGGTAACAAATAAACTATAAAACGTTCTGAAACATTCACCGTATTAAGAGTCTTCCGTGAAACACAAAATGGATAACATCTGTTAAATATTTCAATCATTAGATATGTTTCCACACTTGTTTCAGTTAAGCTAATACTACGTGTAGAATAAATGTCTTTTATCGCCAACCGTCAATAGATGCATGCATTACCATTGTGATTTGCGAAAGTAAAGAAACACTTTATCTTACTGTAAAAATCAAACACTTTACTTGCCGCTAATATCTATCAATATACCCATAACTGTATGGTATTAGACAGAAATCGTTTGTCGCTGTCAAGGGCTCCAACATTAAAAGTTTTATCGCGAATTATTTACAGAAAATGATGGAAGAAGACATTCAGTGCACGCTGCCTGAAATTCTGAAAAAGTCGTTAGGGACGTCTTTCGAAATTCTACCACAAAAATCAGTAAAAAAATATAATCGCCAGTATGACATATTTAACAAATACGGAATTAAAAAGTTCAGTGAAAGCGTTTTACTGGCGTATTTTTCCGATTTATCGAAAGTGTATTCTCCTTCTTCGGTATGGTCCTATTATTCCATGGTGAAAGCAACTCTTTTAACAAAAAATTACGTTGATATTGGTAAATATAAAAAATTTACGCCTTTTTTTAAACAAAAAGGAAGAAATCATATTCTGAAAAGTACAAAATTCTTTCACAAGAAGAAACACTTACATTTTCAATAAATGCACCGGATGAAATCTACTTGATGATGAAGGTAATTCATGAAAACCTTTAAAAACCAATTTATTATGAATGTAGTACATATTTTAGATTTGCGTTAACTTTGGCATTGCTGGGGCTTTACGCAATGAAGAACTTTTGAATTTAAAAGTAAGTGACATATAGCATAAAGAAACAATTTTTGTAGTTCAGATAACTAAAACAAAAACCAATAGGCCTCGATTGTTTGTGATCACTACAGAGTTTGAAGGAAAAGTAAAATCCGTAGAATTATTTAACAAATATTTATCTCTACGCCTAAGCAGATGCCCCACGACCGACTTTTCTTAACTTATAGAAATGGAAAATGCACAGTCCAGCCAATTGGAATCCATACTTTTGGAAGTGTATTAAGCAAAATTGCCAACTATCTACATTTGCCAGAGCCATCATTGTTTTCGTCGAACGTCCGCCACTCTCTTTGCTAACACAGGCGGCAGTAAGGAAAATTTAAAACGCCACGGAGGATGGAAAAGCGACACGATTACAGAGTCCTCTGTTGAGGAATCTGTGCTAAATAAAATAAAAATTGCAAAGACGATAGATGAAAGTCAAACTAACAGCATAGTTACCAATGATAATCCTACTATTGGTTTACAAGTTATTAAGATAGATAATTGTTCAATTAATTTTTGCGTCAGGTTGTTCGTGTACTTTTAATACATCAAGTAATAAGTAGATTTGTTTTTTATTCGCTGTTATTTTTCTGTTCTTACTGTGTCATAATAAAATATAATAAGTTATATGTCCATTTTTTTTTAAATATAAATTTTTAGGGTTGGCGATAAAATTTTGTATGCACCACGTAAAGTGACTTTATTGAACTCACTTGTTACTCGCCTAGCTCGCTTCGCTCACTCGGCTAATGATCTCAGACTCGTTCAATAAAGTATGACTTTACTGACTTGGTACATAAATAACTATTATTGTCAAAAACGACAGTTCTACTTCAAGTGATGTTAGATTTGCATATTTAATAGTTATTTAAGATACAACTGCGTGAAGAAGGACTTTTATGCACGAAGGCAAGTTCGCAATCACAAGGAGTGCATAAAAGTCCTTCAAGCATGTTTGTCCTACAAATTTTATCTACGAACACTTAATAATCCACACTCAGGTCACTTTTTAAAGTTTATATTAATTGTTAAGTTCATACAATTGTTAATATTGTTAACTATAATATTAGATTGACTTTTATTGTTTCCTTGGCGATTTATAGTATTCTTTATAATAGCATACGCAGAAGATGTTGAAGGTTGAGATGAATCTTGAGAATTTAACCCGAAGATTTTTTTGCGATGTTTCTTTTATCTTTTATATTTTACAATAATTGTTCCACATAACCTTCAGGAACGGTCGAAGACTTCCATCCTCCATGCCTTTTAATCGCAGAAATATCGACGCCTAAGTCGGCTAGCAAAGAAGCAAAGAAGCAAAGAATCGTCGGAAGCTATGTCCTGTCTAGGTATCAGGATTTTTTAAATTTAGAAATGTGGCTATCATAGACGATATTTTGCCGAATTGATTAATGCCCACTGGCAGTTTGGTACATTTATCATTTTTATAGAATACAGAAAAGCGTTTGTGAATTACATTTTGTAGCTCTCGTCTTTTTAAAAAGCTTTATTTTTGTTTATTTAAAATTAAAACATTTAGTTTAGTTTAATATTGTTTTATTATTTAGAATAATCAAAGTACATAATAACGTGAAGCGTACGATATGATGAAAACAGTTCTGGATTACACGTGAAGCGTTATAATGAATTATGAGGTTAAGAAGTGTAGCGTAATAATGCATTAATTTATCTTAATTCTAGGTATCACTCGCGATATGCTTACGGTGCATTTCACACGGTCTCTAATGCACAGGGACGCTTCTATAACATGTGTGTAGTTTCTGTCGATCGTAGGGAAGCATAGTTCCGGTATATACCCAAAACTTGTAATATTGGAGTTGGAGGAATATTGGAGCTGTAAAGGTCCTACTAGATTTATTTTTGGTTTCTCGTATATTAATGACTAAAACACTCCCAGCATCTTCAATATCGCCAATTTCTAGATTGTACAATTCTTGGTGCCGACACGCGCCCGAAACTACAAATATTGCAACAACCTAAATAATTATTATATACACAATAATGTCTGTTTATTTTTTAGTTACTTTCATGAATAAAAATTGATTATCTCGTGCTTCATAAATAAGCCTCTTAAGTTCTTCTAATGGGAATATTTTTGATTCCTTGGGTTTAAATTAAAAGACGTCTTCAACATTGAATAATTCGACCACAATGTCGATGCTTTCTAAATTGAAGATTTTTCCGAAAAGTAAGAGATCAAAACATTTTCCGCGTAATTTTCGACATTTTTTTTGTTACACCAGTCCAAGAATTCCTTATACAGGGTTCGTCAGTGAAGCGGGAAAATTTAAAAATTCTGTTATTCATTTGACGTTTGGGTGAGGGCGCTGAAGTTAATGATAAATTGTCAGTCATTTAACGCCATTCAGTAAACATGGAACAGTGGTCTGGTGCTCATCGTGCTTACTGTGTTAAATCGTTTTATAAAAATGGTGACTGTGAGAAGGTTATTTCGCAATCAGTTCCGCGTCATGGGCGGATTCCGTCTATTCACGCAATTAATTAGTGAATGTATTAGCGTTGAATATAGTGCACCGTCTATGCGTCGAGTAATAGCATAAGAACTTAAGCATAAGAGCATAAGAACTTAATTTTTCACCCCTATAAAATTAAAAAATTTAAAGAAGCTGATTTGGTAAATTGCATGAATTTTAGTCAAGAAATATTGCAGCGTTTGGATAGGGATAAAACTTAATCCACCATATGCTTATGTCAGATGAAGCCCATTTTCATCTTAACGGCTATGTAAATAAACAGAATAGCCGATATTGAAGCCCAGAAAACCCGCTTCAGTTACATGAGAAACCCTAGCATAGTCCTAAGGTGACAGTATGGAGCGCTCTTTCATCATCTGTCATTATTGAATCATTCTTTCTTTAAAATGATCGAGGAAATGCCATAACCATTACTGCAGTTTGCTACACAAATATGGTCACAACATTTTTGAGGCAAGAACTGGTTCGATTTCGAGAGATGAAGTGGTTCCAGCAAGACGGTGCTACCAGTCATACTGCTCGTATGCCTATTACTGTTTTAAGGGAACTCGTTCCGAACCATATCATATCCAAAAATGGAGACATTGTTTGGCTGGCCAGATCGCCTGATTTGTCCCCATACGACTTTTTTCTTTGGAGTTGGCTCAAGAGCAAAGTGTACATTGAGCGACGTTAGTGGAACTAAAACTAAAAATTCAAGAACGGTGAGCAATGTAAAATTTTTGAAAAAGACTATAAAAATGCGTAAGTCGTAATACTACAAATAATGGTGTGCACCTGTCAAGTATTGTTTTTAAAAAATAAAATGGCAAGTCTAACTTAACCGAAAACTGTAAAAACATTAATGTTAAAATAAATCCTTCTGTAGATACAGTAGTTTTATATATTTCCCACTTCGCTGACAAACTCTGTATTCCAAGAATTCCTTGTAGTAGATATGTTTAGATTTCGCTGATAAAAAATTTGACGTTATATTATGTGCCGCTTCGGCGACTTCTGGAGATGCAAATGCTAATCCTTCGAAATCCATATTTAGCTACTTGAAATTACTAAAATGGCACTGATTTGAATATTAATTATTTTGTGATGACTCATCCAACAATTCGACGCGCGTCATACCTCTGGCGCTTTCTGGATGCATGCAGAACGCTCGAGAAGAACTTTCACATTCATATATAAACCGTCGAGGACGGGATTGAGATTATTCGATACCAGAGCCTCGCGGAGTGAACATAAATATAAATACATAAATGTGCTTATTGTTAATAATTAGTTTTTTTTATTCTTATTCATTTTATTATTAATAAAGTGTGTGTCTAAAGTTATCGTTAGTTTTATTTAAGAACCCGAAAAGACAAACTTTACAATATATTTAATTAATTCTCACCTACCTGTATGTCTCGCTGATATAAATGCAAAATTACAATGTAACCGTGAAATGACATGATGTAATTACACAATGTGACATTTATAATTTCGGTAGACCTTGCTGACCGCGTTACTATGGTAATTTATAACAGAAATAGTTTAAAATGATATGACTGATATGACTGATCAAATCCATGTAGACGAAATAGTATATTAAAAAACGAGTTTCATAAGGCACCATTTTGCCGCACGAGATTAGTTTAGAAAACGAGCCGCTTGCGGCGAGTTTTCTAAAGAGCGAGTGCGGCGAAAGGCCTTATGAAACGAGTTTTTTATAATATTTTTTCTATTTTGCGTTTTTTACATTAATAAATTGCTTAAATAGGAATTATTTAATTTGAAAGTTCAGGGTTTAATTTTTATATAAAAAAGCATGCAGTTGGTCACATTGATACTTGACATTTTCAAATTTAAATCTTGCTATCCGCAAAGTATATTATATTACATATTATTTATTAATTTTCGTTAACATTAATTGATATTTCATTTAAAAATATAAACATGAGTGGCATAGAAACATATATATGTTGTTGACAATTGTATACAATATACGTTGTTTGTATAAAATACGGATATATATCATATCTTGTTACATGTAGAAAATCATTCTGCGTTTGTTAGATTATAATTTATCCATTTACTTCATTTCTAAGTCCTTCAAGACAACTTGGAGCATTTATTTTGCATTATGTTTGATTCACTCTATTTTACCTTAATAGCTTATTAATTTTTACGTCTTTTAAGCCTTTCAAAAACAATAATTCCTCCAGTTAATTATTCCATGTTCATATATTTTGACCGAGCCTGTCCTTCATTTGAATTTTTATTAACTATATTTAGTCAACGCCATCTATTTTTACTAATGCGTAGCTCCGGTTAAGGCATGCTTTACGTACTTAATTTTGGTGCTTAAAATGATGTGCTGACCGTCTTAAAACCCTTCGTATTTTGTACTCTAATTTTGGGTTTTTATTAAATAGATTTTACGTTGTTTAAGAGCGTTTTGTGTTTAATTTATCCTTATGTGGGAGACGCCCTCTATTCGTCTCTTACGTTAACTTCGGATTAGCAGGTTTCTTTTCCTATTATTTCTAAATATTTAATTTTCCCTGTTTTATTGCTTATAACTTCCGTATTTCTAGTTTGATAACTTCAGTATGCACCCCTCTAAATTTTGAGTTGGGTTTTGGAAATTATATCGTTTTTTTTTGTTGTTCCGAGTTTAGTAGTGTCTTGTTCGACGGCCATTTTCGTTAAGCACGTGAGACTCCATTATTCGATCTTCAGTCATCATAGCGCTTGCTTGTGTGTTTCTCTGAAACGGAGCTTTATTGCGGTAAGTTTTACTTGGATTTTCTGAAATTATACTTATTACGACTTTTCGTCATAGGATTGCTGAAATTAAGGGGAAAAATTCCCATTTCCTGCATTTGGCGTAGTCGATAAATTTTCCGATATTGACCGGGAAGGAAAGATGGCTATGAATTGTTGATGAGTCTTATATTGTTAAACTGCGAATATTTTTAACCCGAGCTCTCCGTCCTAAGTCAATTCTGGCGAGGCTATCCTGGTGCTGTTGAGTTCTCACTGACAGGGCCGTAACCAGGGAGAACGTGCCATCAGATTCTCACGTGGAGGATCCTTTGGAGGACTTTGCATCCCTCTAGGGATATGCAGCTAAGTTGAAATCTCATATAAAGTTTCTCTAAAATGAGGCCTATGTAGAGTAACCCGAACTCTAAAGTGTTATTAGATTTCTATGTTAAATTTATTCAATCTTTTGCTTTTCAAACACTCAAGTACTCCCGTGTGGGACTACACTAATTTTTGAGACTACCGATAGTGAAAGGGCTTCACCCTACATCTGATTCGAGAGGATTATATCTACATTATTTTGTACTGCTTTTTAATTTTAATTATCTTGTGCACTTTTGGGGTTGTCTGGCTTCACCAGCAAACTCCTATTTAAATTCAAAGTTACAGGTTACTGAGCCCTCAGCAAAGAATCCTGTTAAACAAAAATCTGAGGTTACGTCAAGGCCTAGTATAGGGTTAATTAATATTGTAACAGTTCATGTACAGAACCAACGTTAGAATTCTGAACAAGCGTTCTATTTTCTTATTAAATTGTAATTTGACGTAATTTTTGTAATTTTACACCATTTAATACATATCTTAGTGTTGTATACAGGGAGGAGTCATTCATAACGGGTGAACCTGTGTTATGATTACTTTGGTAACTTTACTTTAGGAGCAATTGTTGCTCTTGCAATCCTTTACCACTTAGGTAAATGAAAAGTTTCTTTTTTTACTGTATTGTTATACCCGGTGGCCTAACCACTGAGGGGTATTAAATCTAAATAAGGTTGTCGCTTGTAACAACTTCTGTTCTAGTCAATCTTTTGTAACACCATTCACAGGGTGACGACATTCCCGCTGTATACAGGTAGTATATAAAGTGCTAAGTTTAACTTTTTTTTTCCTTTAAATTTATTCGACTCTAACTAGATTCGAGATAACTTTGTTCATTTCCTAACCGATGTAATACTGCCTTTTGTAATTAGTCAAAGATTTTCGATACCGTACTGATTTGTAGAACGAGATATAGTGTCACATTTCCTGTTTATCGCAAGTTTTCGTTGTGCAATAAATTGTTGATTTTGTTAACAGATATTTTGTTGTTTGATTACCTTTGGACCCTGACAGGCAGAAGTGTTTGTGTTTTAAATTATTGTTGTGTAGCCGAACACCCCATTGTGTAACGCCCTTCAGGCCGTGGGTGTTCTACGTTGGCCAAGTCTTGCCAGACGAAACGTAGTGGTGCCCGCCCTAACATCGATGCGTTGTGAGACCCACGACGCCTCCGCTTACTTTGGTAACTTTCTGAGCTAGTCGGCTAGACTTTTCGAGGGGCCTTTTTTTTTGAGACCATGGGCGGAATTAGGACCCGTCCTAGTTCCCACTGGGGTTTGCTGCCAACACGTTTGAGCGGTAGCAATCTGTCAAATGTACATAAATTCTTAAAATCAAATGACAGCAATGATATTTATTTCTGTATTCGAACAACGCCAACATTGAAAAATGAAAAAAAGTGTATCGAAATAGAGCTCATTTCGATACTGTTTTTGGTTTCATAATGAGTTCATTTCGAACGCAAAATAGAAAAAGTGGTTTTACATCACGAAAACATCCAATACATGTTACCTGGTAGAGGATGAACATAAGCCGTACAGAACCTGTAAAAGTAAACACTTCCTTACGAAAGTAATGGTTCTAGTCGCTGTTAGTCGCTCTCGCTACTATCAATTTCAGAATAAACATTTTTATGGTATACTTGGCATTTGGCCTTTCATATTTGAAGAACTTGCTAAGAGAGGCAGCAAAGATCGCCCTGCTGGTACAATGGAAACTAAAGTTATTTCGAATGTGACTAGAGAATATTACAGAAAAATGATAATCTAAAAATTGATACTTGCAATTGAACATAAGTGGCCTACATCAAATCGTCTTTTAACCATCTGGATTCAACAAAATCATGCTAAACCGGGTATCGATCCTGAGAATATACGTTTTAAGAAAGCTTGCTAAAGAATTAACTTAAACGTATCAGAATAATTGAAACATACATGAGTAAGTAAACCCCACCAGTTTTGTATAATACAAAGGTATTTTTAATAATATAAAATATTACTAAAAATCTGGTGTGAAGAACACAAATGCAGGTTCACTATTAATATTTTCTGTGATTTTGTGTGATTTCATTTGTGTTCTTCACACCAGATTTTTAGTAATATTTTATATTATTAAAAATACCTTTGTATTAATTAACTTAAACATTAAAATATTCTGTCAGCCATCTAATAGTCCTGATATAAACATTCTCGATCTGGGATTCTTCAATGTCATTAAGTCGTTGCAGCACAAAACCGCTTCCAAAACAATCGACGAATTAATCAACGCCGCGGCGTTGATTAATTCGGCGCGCCGTAATAAATACTTACGCTGAAGTAGATAGTGATTCTCTGAATAAAACCTTCTTAACTCACCAGCAGTGTATGACAGAAACTATGAGAATTGTTGGTTGTAATAACTATCGATTGCCCCATATGGGAAAGGATCACTTACAAAAAAATGGGATGCTGTCTTCTGTTATTAATTGTGACATGGATCTTGTAACAACAGTCCAAAATATGGTCGATTTAATTTCTGGTTTAGTAAGCTTAATTATATTTTTATGAAATTTGTACTTTAACTTATAAAGAATAAATTTGTTTTGCGAAAATTGACACCTATTTATGGACGAAAATTAATCTAAAATAGGACACTTATGGAGTAATAGATTTATGTGAGCTTAACTGTACCTCTTCACACATATTCGTCTATTTAATAATGTATTAATTTTAATAAGTGCGTAAATAAAATAATCTTTGAAACAACTGAATGGATCTTTTGACGTACCTTTACAAATTTGTCGTAATATGAGAAAATCGGAATCTTTGTCTAAAACGCTTTCGATTTTTTCTATCACACACTCATTTTGTTCGCCTTCTACAGCGTCTTCTATAGCACATAGCTGCGCATGAACATAATCCACGATTTGAAGAGAATCTTCTAACGGCATCAAAACAATTTGTAATTTTTCTTTTACCTCAGCTAGTCCGAAGTAATTGCTGTGAATAGTTTGAAAATCACTTTTAGCCCCTGAGTATCTTGAAATATTACCTAACTTTTCTAGATAGTGCAGCTTCTTTCGGATCGAATTTTGAAATAACATTATTTTTAGCCTCAAAATATTTGTTGTAGTAAAATGCAGCCTGTAACCATGTTCCCCAAGGCGCAACAATCGGCTGTGGAGGTTCAAGAACTTCGGGACACAGTCTGTGAAATTCTCGAGTAAGTTTCGGAGACTTTAGAGATACTGCCTTTGTACTACAATTAATGCATTTACTCGTGCTTAATATGTACGAATCGTTTGTGCCACAAGATTCAAAGTATGAATTTTACACTTTACGTTTAAGAGGTTACCGCTGTATACTTTAAGAGATCGGGAAGCATGTTTGTGGCTCCATCACTGATAAACAATAAAAGTTACTTGGTTGAAAGTTCAAATTTCTTCAATGAGTTCAATACCACCTCTAAAATCTCATCGACAGTACAACTTTCGAGTCTTTTGCATGCGAGAAGAGTAGAGGGTAATGGTTGAAATGTTTCCATTGTACATACCATTACATTAACCACAGAATGTTTTTTAAGATCTGTTGTTGCGTCCACACATAATCACAGTTTTTTATCTTTCAATTACGATTGAATTATTTTCTCAAGTTGTTCATAGAGCAAATGGTACTAAACTTCGTGACGATGACCAACTTGGTAATTTGCAGTCCACATAATTGTTCCAAAAGGAGACAATGCTTCGTCGTCTAGTAAATGAAACGGAGATTGTATAAAATAAAGGTAACACGTAAATTAAAATTAAATTTTTCATAGTGTCATTTGCCACTTTCGATCGAAGAATGGTGTTTGCTATTGACGTAACGTTGACAATCCCTTTTGGACCAACACATTGAAGCGATTTTACAAAGTAGACATTAAATTTTGGAGCAATTATAATATAAGTCCGGAATTTCTGCTATAAAGTTTTTAACAGTGTCCGACATTGGTCGTTTTCGCTACGTGTGTAACTGCAACATTAAAAAAAAAGTAGAACTACGAAGTAGTATTTACGGCAACATACATGTATATGCAACAGATCTCGTACAGAGTCGAAATAATACTGAAGGTTGTATCACCACCACCGCCCTATCACTTATTTGACAAAACACTGCCTGTTGGCGCTATTAGCCAGGTCTAGTAATAAATTATTGCTAGATGGGATTCAGTAACAATTCATATAATTAAGCTTTGTTTTCTTTATATAATTTCTCATTTACTGCACATAATAAATTCGTGTTTAGTGGAAAACTTTCATTTTTCCTGAAAGAAGGGCTATTGGGCGACCTGATGTGTACAAAAAATAACGAATTACTAATTAAGAATTTTTTTTAGAATTAAACTAGGCCTTACCTGATTTTCAGTCAGGTGTACGGACATGGTATAATCGCGCAATGGCATTACTTTATATTTCTGACAATTTTTTGGCTGCTGCTGTTGATGGAAGGTTTTCGGTATTGACGTTGCCGGATTATAGTCAAGCTATCGCCACTCTGGACCACGACCTACTTTTTGGTTGTACGAAGACTGTTCTCTTTCCGCTGGACCTATCTAGTAGGCGATGATATTTTACGACAAATTTTGTTTGACAATTTCGATCTAGTTGTTTACAAGTTTTGTTATAGTGAGTTGTCAAATATACCTGATTGTTTCTAAGTTACATAAATTTAAAGTAATCCTTTCGCCAATAAGTCATGGAACTGAACAAGAAACATTATCGAGCTGTGATTTTTTATAATTTCAAACGTGGCTTAAGCCGTAAAGAATGTTTTGAGGGAATCAATCGAGTGTTAGGTAACAAGTCGCATTAGTTGGATCAATGAATTTAAGCGCGGTCGACTTTGTTTAAATGATAGTTTTCGAGTCGGCTCCAAGAAAAGTTGTTCGTGAAAAAAGCCGAAACAAGAAGATGGTCGCCACATTTTTGGAATTACTGAATATGTTTCCACTGTAGCACTGAAGGATAGACGTACTGTTAATTCAAAATGGTACACTACAGTATGTTTATCTCAGGTTCTCCTAAATGTTCGCGAAAACATCCAAGAGGGAGGATCATCCTGAATCAAGATAACACTAGGTCACACACTGCCTCTCGAACAAATTAATAATGGATCATCCACCGTATAGTCCAGACCTAGCAACTAATGACTTCTTATTTCCGCGGGTAAAGGATAAATTACGGAGTTTACGTTTTACATCGGTCGAAGAAGCGGTTGATGCCTTTAAAAATGAAATAATCAAACTACGCCCAGAAGAGAAAATGTTTTCAAGATTGGTTTTCACGGATGTAAAAATGCATTGACTGTGGAGGAGAATACTTTAAAAAATTATAAATAAATGTTTTTTGTAAATAAATTATTTTACTTTACCAGTCTCAGCGGAAAGATAACAGGCCCGTTAGTTACAATCTACCATAATTTCTTTTTCCATCTGTCCATGTAATTAGTGTACAATGTGTCTCACTAAATGGTGCGCTTTCGTATGGTAGACGCTGTAAATCCGAAAATATCGACTGAGTCAATTTAGCGAATACTCAATGTACTTTCATACCAAAATTAACGAGTTACACGAGCTAAAGCTTGCTGACTATTCTCACCGTCAGCTATTCGTCAATTGATTTTTAGAGCGTCACGAAGTGAACTCCAAAGCTGATCGAAAAATCATCTTCACCGTTAACGCGCATTTTTAACTAGCTGAATTCCTTAAAAAACAATGTTTTCAGCACTCGAAAAATTCTCGCGTAATTCACGAGAAGCCAATGCACACAAAACAAATCATTACATGATGTGAATTTTAAACAGTTGGCTTGAGAGACCTACATTTCTTGATAGATGCTTGTGAATGATAATTGTGATTATGAATAATAATTGTTACTCTGCGTAATAACCGATTAGAGGACCTAGGCCTTGAATATATGTGGTTCCAGCAGGATGTTGCCACCTACCAGACAGCTCGAAAGACAGACAATTTACTGTATCAACAATTTACTGATTGTGTAATTTCAGAAAATGCTGGAATATTTTGTGGTTTAACACATTACAACTTCTTTTTGCGGGGATATTAATACAGGTAAATATGCAAATAAGATTTTCTACGTATAATATACCAAAAGTAGGTGCAAGTTTAAAGCTCATGGAACGAGAACTAGTTTCGATGAAGGGTAACATTGCATTTGTCAGGTGTATATATGCGTTTACTCTTGGACCCATACGGCAACGGAACAATTTCAATATTTTTAATTTTTTTGTTGATATACAGCATTAACTTCAACTTCTATTTACACAAATATGTAATAGAAATAAATATTAATTCGTGGTCTTATCTTCTAAACAGAATAATTTTTGACTTCTT
Organism: Melolontha melolontha; assembly: GCA_935421215.2. Classification (NCBI taxonomy): domain Eukaryota; kingdom Metazoa; phylum Arthropoda; class Insecta; order Coleoptera; family Scarabaeidae; genus Melolontha; species Melolontha melolontha. The sequence continues at coordinate 29,057,795 of OW285243.1, read as the reverse complement.
CAAGATGGTATGTATAATCTTGTTATTACAGTCAAGTTGTAATACACACAATAATATTTAAAAGACCTACCTAGCTTCACTATTATTAAATAAATATTATATATTTTTACTTTCACACACAAGCCATGAAATTTTCTAAATCACAGCAAAAAAAACGCATGCGCTTTAAAATTACGCACGCAATCAATATAACATTGATCTTATTATCTTGTCTAATAAATTAAAATTTTACATGAACAAAACAAAAAAAAAAGGTTCCTTAAGTGCCTATATATTCACAAAAACACGAGCGATTTATTACTGTGAAAAATGATTGATTCATTTTGAAAGGCAATTTTTAAATATTCCAATTGTTTTCACCCCTTAAAAAGGAATTTTGAAAAATTTGTCAGTAGATATTTTATATATACTCAAAACAAATTATCCAAAACTTGTTTATATTAAAATATTTTAAATAACTTTTTTATTACCAAAATTAATACTATTAATTTTAGAGAATAATTATTAACTAAGAATAAAAAACTCTAATAATACCTTAAACTTTAGAAAATATAAATATATTAAAATAAATATGTGAGCGCCATCTGTGGTTCAGTGGAATCATCAATTTTAATTTATAGTTGACAAATTACAGAAAGAATCCGTGTTGATATAGAACAGCTATCGTACCAACATAAATAGAAAAGAATGGAAGAACAGATACGAATATTTACAAATATACATAACAACAATAAATCATTTCATCAAAGAAGAGATATCTATTTTACATAACTTATATTATAGTTTATATTATAGTTTTTCAATAGCTTTAAGATAAATATTAAAAAGACTTGGTATACTGCATAACGTAAGGAAAAATATATGACTAAAATTTTTTAATATAATGTAAGTCAAAGGTATAAAGTTGTGTACATATTTAATGTTTATTTCATCCATTTGAATAACTATATAACAAGACGTTACGAACTTAATAGTTTTTTCTATATTCTCAAAATATATGGTAACTGACTGTGATATTCTCGTATATACTCCATAAGGACGGATTCATTAATTCGCGCGATCGTACACAAACAAAGGAATAATTTAAAATAAACAAAGTTTATTTTTCTACATATTCTCCCTTTAAAGCGTAAGGTTTTAGGGTACATCCAAATTCGGAAGGGGCCCAATAAAGTTGGGTTTATGACTTTATGGGTATTCCCCAGCCTTTTATGGACGCAATTAAATTATTTACTAAGGAACAAACATATCCATTAATATCTAACTTTAATATATACTATATATCTCCTATTTTTAGTTTATTTTTATCCTTGATTTTATGGGCTTGTATGCCTTTTATCTTTAGGCTTTTTAATTTTAATTTTGGTATTTTATATTTTTTATGTCAATACATTTAACCCATCTGTATTCAAGGTTCTTTATACCGTCTCGAGAGTGATTTTCTTCTAACTCTGCAAAATAAACGTCCACTTTTGAAGTTAGCTCTTCATTTGTACAGAATTTTTTTGCCTCCGAGAAAATTATTTAACTTAGGGAGTAGATGAAAGTCAGATAGTGCTAAGTCTGGCGAATACGGGGGTGCGGTAGTAATAATATTGACCAGTTCATTCATAACACCTTTGGAATTCCAAAAAACTGTGAACATAACCTTATTGACCGAAGAAACCGTTTTTGCTTTCTCGCATTCCCCAGAAGAAATCCATTGCTTCCACATTATTTTCGTTTCTGAAGTATACCTAATGATGTATCCCAGTTTCATATACTGGGACATATCGTCGGAATAATTCTCTTGGATGACGTTTAAGGATAGCCAAACATTCTCCTGCTATTTGATCAGCATTAAGCAAACTGTTAGCTTTTTTATTTTTAAATGTTAATGCAAAATATTGCATATCTACTAGTTCTGTTGAAATGTTTATTTCATTAGCTATCTAATGTACTTTTAATCGACGATTGCTACATACAAGGGCATGGAACTGTATTAACCATTTCTGGAGTAGTTACAGTAAATGACGGTCTTGGGCATTCTACTCATATGGCCACTTTTAAAAGCAGAAAATCACTTACAAATCACTCCTTGGGATAGAGCACATTCATTAATTGTTTTTCCATGTAAAAAATTATGTTTAATTAACACTCGGAATAATTTTTTATCCATATTTACAAAACAACAAAAACAGTTTTCTTTCAATGAGTATAAAGCACAATCTATCTCTCAGATTTGTTTAAAACTTTGACAGTAGACATCAGCAACATAATCAGCTCAACAAAAGTGTCCGTCAAACCACTCGTATTCTTACAAACCGATACCCACTTAAGTCAAAAGCTTGATACTCGTATCCAAGCAGATGTTATATAGGTATATTGACCTTCGTAGTGCTTTTGAAACAATAGATCTTGCGTTTTTACTAATTTGTCGGGATTTAAATTAAATACGGTACTACAACTTTTATGATCTTACTTAAATAATAAATAGGTCACACTATTTCATTTACAAAAGATATCAAATTTTTTACCTCATCTGTCCCGCAGAGGTCACATTTAGGATCACTTCTTTTTATTTTTTACGGATTTATTGACGTCTTTATCGTAATCTATTCTTGCCTATTCGAATAACTTGAAAGTGTATTTACCCTCAACAAAATGTGTAAATGGTGTTTCGTGTCTTGTGCGAAGAAAATTAATTTTATTAATTCTGATTATTTTATAAATAGCTCTTATCTCAATAAAGTTATCAATACGAAGGGCCGTGGTATTGTTTGATTATTGTTTTAATTTTGTTCCTATTAATAATGTGTTAGCATCAAAAACTTTTAGATTGTCTACTGCCTAAAGTTTTAGAAGTCTGACTTTGACTCTAACCGTATTCTTTACTTGTAATTAACACATTCAAATATGTCAGTTCCGACCTCCTCCACCAGACAACTGCCCCATAGGTAATCGTTGATCTTACTACTGCTGTGTACAACCATTGTACCACATTTGGTTTTAGTCCCCACGTCTTGCCAACAGTTCTGCATCTCCAGAAGAACCGCGTCGCCCTGTCTGTCACTTTGACTAGGCGTCTGCTCCAATTCAGTTTCGCATCAAATGTTATGCCTAGATATTTCACTTCATTGGTTAGTTCTAACTCTTGTCCAAACAGCCTTACGCTGCCCAGGCCATTTAGTTTTCTCATGTTGGTAAAGGCTACCAACTTGTTTTTTTGAGGATCGACAGCTAATCCCTCCTCAAGGCACCATCTTTCCACAATTCGCAGAGCATTTCGCATGACACTATGACAATGTCATCGGCGAACCCCTGCGTCTATATTCCCTGGTTATTTAATGTCCTGATGAGATTATCCACTGTTATGTAGGTTGGTATTGCATGTCACGCGTGAACAGATTCAGTCATGTGACACGCAGGAGTTGATGTTATGATGTTAGCTGATAATGGATTGTAGACTGTAATGTAATGGTTTGTAATAATAAATAATATATACGCATTATATATTTTGATATTATTGAATTATGAAGTGCTTAAAATAATATTAAGGAACTCTAAATAATATATGATGTCAGGTGAAATTTGGCGGAACACTGGAAAAAATTCAAACAGCGTTTTGAGCTATTTATGGCAGCAAACGATTTGAATAACAAAGAGGAAGAGAAGAAAATTGCTATATTTTTGAGTCTAATTGGTGAAGATGGTCTTGAATTATATAATTCATTCGCATTAACTGTAACACAAAGAGGAAATTTGAAAAGCATAATTGGAACATTTGATGAACATTGTGGACCTAAGAAAAACGTTATTTTTGAGCGGTTTAAATTCAACTCCATTAGTCAAAGAGAAGGACAAAGATTCGATAATTTTTTAACAGAATTGAGAAAAGCGGTGAAGACAACTGAGTATCAGGACACAGAGGACATGGTGAGCGATCGCATTGATATGGGAATTTTGGACAAGGCAACTCAGGAAAAATTGCTGAGGGAATCAAGTCTGACCTTAGACAAAGCAATAGAGTATTGTCGTGCTGTTGAAGCAAGCAAGCTGCAATCTAAAGCTCTACAAAATGAAGCAACAGTAAACATTGTAAGAAAATGGGAGAAACAAGGCAAGAAAAAAATGGGAGATGAAAAATATTCTCAACAATGTGGATATTGTGGTTACAAACATGAAAAAGGAAGATATCCAGCATATGGGAAATGCTGTGATGAATGTAACATGAAGAATCATTTTGCATCAATGTGCAGAAGAAAGAATAAGGCAGGTAACAAGATAGATAATGTAAAAAATGGTACGAGAAAGAAAAAGTGGACTAAACGAGTCAATGAGGTGTCTACAGAAGAAGGATTGTAGGAGAGCGATGAAGATCAGTTTTTCATAAGTTCAGTGGTGAAAAATATGAATGCAATCGATGGAACAAATGATATTATGTCGACAAAAACAGTGAGCGTAGAAGGGTGTAATATAAATTTTAAGTTAGACACTGGAGCCAAGGTTAGTGTATTACCATTGTCATTTGTAGATATAATTACACATAATGAGAGCATTATGCCTTCAAATGTTACTTTAGTTTCTTATGGTAGTCCTAGTTTTAAGATCAAGCCTGTAGGCGAAATTATATTAAAATGTACTGTTAATAAGCATGTGGCAGATTTGCCTTTTGTAATAGTTCAGAATGTTGATCAAATGCCTCTTCTAGGCTTATCTGGTTGTCTAAGTCTTAATTTAATAAGGAGAGTAGGCAGTATTCAAATGCATTTTAAAACATTAAATGATGTTATTGCTTCATATCCTAATGAATTTGTTGGTTTGGGTCAATTTCCCAAGGTACATAAGATTACTTTAAAAGAAAACTATACACCACATGTTGCAAACTTAAGATGTATCCCACAAGCATTACATGATAGAGTTAAATGCAAGCTTGATGATGTTGAACATCAGGGCATTATTCGGATGGTTGAGAAACCCACGGAGTGGCTTAATCCTTTAGTTATTGTCAAGAAGAAAAATGATGACTTAAGACTGTGCTTGGATCCAAAATTTTTAAATGAAGCGATTCAACGTGAAAACTTTTTGATTCCGGCGGCTGATGAGATAGCTAGTAAGTTATGTAATAAAGAATACTTTACTGTTTTAGATATGAAGGATAGGTACTTCCAAGTGAAGATTGATGATGAATCTGCAGATTATTGCATATTTGGTACTCCCTTTGGGAGGTATCAATTTTTAAGATTACCTTTTGGTATTAGTTCAGCCCCAGAAGTATTCCAAAGAAAGAATGTTGAACTTTTTGGAGACCTGCATGGTGTGCCAATATATTTTGATGACTTGATTATTACAGGTGAGACTGAGCTAGAGCATGATCGGAATTTACAACTAGTACTGGAGCGAGCTGCAAAATATAATATTAAATTCAACAAAGATAAGATTTAAGTCAAAACAAGTTAAATTTCTTTGGCAAATATTTTCAAAAAACGAAATTAGTACTAGTGATTCATATGTTAGAGCAATAGTCAATATGCCAAAACCACAGAACAAGACTGAGTTATTGAGATTGTTAGGTATGGCAAATTATCTAGGTAAATTTGTACCAAACATGTCAAAAGTTCTGCACCTTTAAGATATTTAACCCGAAATGACATTGAGATCTCAAGATAATGCACTTACTCGATTAAAGAATTTATTTTGCCTATAGAAATAGAAACAGATGCTTCTAGGGATGGCATAGGAGCATGTATTATGCAAAATGGGCACCCAGTTGCATTTGCGTCACGGACTATGTCCAAAAGTGAAACAAAATATGCCCAAATAGAAAAAGAGTTACTGGCCATTGTTTTCAGTTGCACAAAATTTCATTATTTTATATATGGTGTGAATGATGTTAGAGTTTGCTCTGATCATAAATCTTTAGAATCAATATTTAAAAAGGATTTAGCATCTGTGCCTCCACGGTTACAGCGAATGTTGCTTAAAATATTGCATTATAATTTAAAAGTAGAGTATAAACCTGGTAAATACCTTTATATAGCAGATGCGTTATCACGAGCATATACAAGTGACAGTATACACGATGATCCTGAAATGGCTTATGCGGTTCACACTGTAGTAAAATATCTACCAATGTCATATGGGAATGGAAAAAATTAAATCCCGAACTAGGCAGATTTTCTACTGGCCTTTATTAAAACAAGATATTGAAAATTTTGTTAGAAAGTGCAAAACTTGTGAACGTTTTTGCCGAAAGAACTCTAAAGAAACTCTGCTACCTTACACAATTCCAGAGAGACCATGGGAAAGAATAGCTGCAGATATATTTTCTTATGCAGATCGATCGTATCTTGTGGTTATGGATTCATATTCAAATTGGCTTGAACTTGTATTGCTACAGAGTAAGTCTGCTAACGAAACTATTCAAAAATTAAAATCGATTTTTTCAAAGTATGGTTGTCCAGATAGATATAATTGTCTGTGATAATATCCCATTTGGTAGTTTTTCATTTAAAGAATTTGCTAAGGAATGGAATTTCAATATTACAACACGCAGCCCCAAGTATCTTAGGTCAAACGGATTGGCTGAAAAAGCTGTTGGTATTGCCAAGACTTTACTAAAGAAATCTTTGGAAGAGGGCAATGAGGTGTTCGAGGCGTTACTGTAATATCGAAATTCCCCATTAAAATATATTGATTACTCTCCAGCACAATTACTTATGGGCCGTATTTGTAAAACTAAAATTCCTATCTGTGCAGATCTATTGAAACCTGCTTTATGTGAAAATGTATTGCAAAGACTAAAATATGTATAGACAAAGTCAGTATAAGTATTATTATAATAGAACTGCATATGATCTTAAGAATTTAAAGCCTGAACAAATATATTTTGCACGAAGAACTTGATACTAGAAAGCTTTCGACAGGATGGGTGTTGCGTTTGTTGACGACGGAACAAATACGTGTTCGCTATAAAATATCGATGAATAATTTAAATTTTTTTAAACGCAACACAACAGATTTCTTGCTGAAATTTGTTACTTGTGACGATACATGGATTCATTGTTATACACCTGAAGCTAAACAGTGGAAGATGTGGTTTTATGAGAGTTTTATCGGCAGTAAAGGTATTTTGAGATGCAAAATAAATATTATTGATAGACTATCTTCAAAAGGGCAAGACCGTAAACTGCAAATAATACCCGAATCTTCTAGATCGTTTAAAGACGGCTACCTCTGAAAAGTATCAAGGAATGACTAAGAAGAAAGTGCTCTTTCACCATGATAATGCACCGGTACATTTTAATACGATTACTGCAAAAAAAAGTGAAGAATTAAGGTTTGAATTAATACCGCATCTAGCCCGGACCTAGCACCATCTGATTTTCATCTATTCCCTAAATCAAGAAATTTTCTCGAAAGCAAAATTTCTACTCAAATGAAGAGCTAACTTCAAGAGTGGACGATTATTTTGCATGGTTAGAAGAAAACAACTTTCGAGACGGAATAAAGAAGCTTGACAAATGTATTGAATTAAGAGGAGATTATGTAGAAAAATAAAGTTTGTTTATTTAAACTATTCCTTTGTTTCTGTATGACCTGGCGAATTTATCAACCCGCCCTCGTATCATTATCAATTAAATAATATAGCTGGCGGTAATTGTGACTGAACCGTAATAATAAATATATCACGTATAAATAAATTTATCCGTTATGTATAACATGATGTAACGCAACGCTTGAAAGTCTGTGATCATGCCTTGTTACGTGATTGCATTCAGTAAAAGACTATATTTCGAAGGAAAGCGTGTTGTTTTCATCTACATAATAAAAAAATAACGTAATATTCTCAAAATGACGAAAACGTTTCATTGACTTCTTTCAATTACGCATTTCTAAGTTATTGTATAGCGTTTAGTAATTCGAAATTACAGTTCTAATGAATTCAAATAATTCCTCTATTTCGATATCAAAAACACTCTTACATAATGCATAGGAAGACATAAAATTTGATATAAAAAGTTTGTGTATTAAAGTAAATTAATTAAAATTAAAGTAAAGTATATGTATTTTATTTTTTTAAGTTATTCATTAAAAATATAATGTCGGTAAAATGTTACATAAAATACATAATATTCGAAATAAATATTAAATCTTACTAGAACTTTTTATTTTAATCCTAGTCCTAATTATCATTTCTTGGCGTTGTTTAATTATAATTAAACAACGCCACTGTGCACTGGCCAACAATTATTTTTTTTTTCTGTTGGCTATGATCTAACATTTGCCTTTAATTAATATTTGTACGCTAATGCCCAATATGAAACCCATGTGTCCTTATCATGTCAAGTTTTCTAGTTTACCGATTACAAAATTCTTGAAAACCGTTAAATAAATGCAGCAAATTCTAAATTGCTCGAAGAATAGAAAGATATTCCAAATACATTTATCTCATTAGCATAACGTCCACCTGTACCTGATATTATTGAAAGTACTTAATGAAGTAATTAAGTAATAAACAATTATAAAGAAATGCAAATCTATTAAGCTAATCCTGTTTATTAAGTGGACATATTAAGGTGTAATGAGATTTCATTAGAGAGTATTGAACACTTAGGACTATTTAAAAGTGAACAAGGGTGATAATGAAACGTTAGTTACATGTTAGTTGTTAGGGAAGAAACTACATAATGTCTACTACTGATATGTAAATAGTACCGATTCGTTCTGCTACATTTGTGGCAGCTTCATCGTTCCCAGTCAAAGGATAACTATTACTGCTTTCGTTAAGAGAATGTATTTGGTTTATTTTGACGTAAAACTTGCTGATCAGGACAAGTCATGGGCTCCACATAATATGTTTAAACCGCGTGTGAAACATTTGCGGCAGTGGAGCAAGGGAAAAGGCCAGAAATTAGCTTTTGGCGTTCCAATTATATGGCATGCGAAAAATCACGTAGAGTATTGCTATTTTTGTTTAGTTCAGACCTCCGGTTATACTAAGAAGAATAAGAATAAAAGTGTATATCGTAATATTGACTCCACGATTCGACCAGTCCCTCATTCTGATGAAATACCCGTGCCAGTTTATGAAAAGTTCCTTTACTTGAGTACGCGTATGCTTAAGGCATGACGGACTTTCAAGCGTAAGGAGCAAGATTCAGATGTAAATTGTGACTATGGAAATATAATTTCTAATGATGGACAACAACGTTTTACTCAAGCAGAATTTAATGATTTAGTAAGGGATTTGAGCCTATCAAAGGAATCATCGAAACTGCTAGCTTCAAGATTAAATGAAAAGAACTTACTCGAGCAAAGTACGAAAATAACTTTTTATCATAGCAGGGAAAGTGATCTTGTGCAATATTTTAAAGAAGAGTGTGAATTTGTTTATTGTAACACTATGCCAGGTTTGCTAACTAAAATGGGCGCTTTTCAATATGACCCAAGTGAGCGACGTTTGTTTATCGACAATTCCAGCAAAAGCCTCAAGTGTGTCCTACTACACAACGGGAATGTTTTTGGTTCAATTCCTGTTGAATACTTCGTTTAATTAAAGGAAACATATGACGAGAATGAGAAGGTTATAAAGAAACTAATATGATTCCAAAAAATAGATTGCTATCTATTTTTTGGAATACTAAGGCATGTTTTATTATTATTATTGGAATGTATCTTTGAATAATTTAAACCATAGCAACTCAATTATTTGACATTTATATTCTGTCATTTATATTTTTTATATTCTTGACAAAGGCATCATTGCCGAAACATGTGGGGTTGTTTTAAATATATATACTTTGAAGTAATAAACCAGACCTTTAATCGCAGACTTATTAAGTTTACCACATATATATATATATATATATATATATATATATATATATATATATATATATATGTATATGTTTCTTAATTGGATGTCAATTTTGAAAGGGGCGATTCTTAAGGTTATTTTAAGAACAAAAATGAATATAAACATGAATCCGGAAACACTCCCTTTCCGAGATATTGAGTGTTAAGTTTCTAAAAGAAATCGCAATGGTACGCTCCTGCTTTCTCTTAAAATAAAAATTCTTTTAGAAACGCCCTTTTATTTTGGAGCAAATTTGATTCCTTGACTTGTTTTTGTGTGACGCAAGGTTTTCGCGTGCGTGATACAAAAACAAGTCAAACCATTAGAAAAGTAATAATAATTCAGATCTAATTAGCGAATAATTTTAAGTAATTGCTTACAAATTAATAACAATTTTGTAAAACCAAAAAAAAATTTCATAGATTGTTAAAGCCGCCCCCCACCTCATACATGCTTCAAATTTCTTCTCATATTCTTACGCACTCTTTGAAGAATGCCTACAATGTTCCTTATTACATCACAGGAAGCTCTTACGCGATTCTTCTATTCATGTACAGTGTTAACTGAAGTGCTGTAAACCAGAGTTTTACGTTGCCCCCATAAGAAAAAGACCAAACTATTTAAATCTGCGGACCTCAGCGGCCATGGTTGAGATCCACCACGACCTACCCATCGGTTATGAATTATACGATTTAAATATTCTCTTGCTTCTAGACTGAAATAAGCTGCTGGACCGTCATGCGTGAACCACATACTATTTCTAACTAGAATTGGTACTTCTTCAAGCAATATTGGCAAATAATCCTCTTAAAACTGACGATAGTTATGGCCATTTATTCTTTGCGGCAGAAAAGAGGCCCAATTAAGTAATTTTCAAGAATTCCAGCCCAGACATTTACCGAAAATTGCTCTTGATGTTAGATTCAATAACTACATGCGGGATTTCTTCGGCTCAAACATGATTATTGTCGAAATTTCTGTTAAGGTTTCTTGAGAAGTTAGCTTCATCTTTGAACATTATTCTACAGTCAAACATAAGATTTTGCGCAATATTCTCCAAAAACGATTGACAAAAGTTGATGCGCAAATGAAAATTTTTGGGAAGTAAGGGACTCGTTGAATATGAAACGAGTATAACAAAAAATCGTGAAGAATTCTCCAAACTAGATTGCGCAAAATATTCAAATTATTTCCAATTTTTCTAGTGCTAAGTTCAGAATTTTTATCAATTGAATTTAAAACTGCTTCTTCAATTTCTGGAGTTCTTATAGTATGATGAGGACCCTTTAATTGCTCGTTTGGCCTAAAAGTACCTGTTTTAGTTAACCTTCAATGTACGTTTGAAAATGTTCGTCTATCTGGTGTAACTCTATCTGGAAAGCCCTCTTGATACAATCGTCTAGCCTCCGGTGCGCTGCCATCAGCCAAACCATGTAATGAATATCGGCCAACTCGAGATTAGTAAAATTAACGCACCATTTTTTTTTAATAACACTGTACAGATATTTCAATCAGCAAATTAATTTATCTATTTAAATTATATATCAAACAACAACAAACATAGACTACTATTAATATTCTGCTTTTAATATAGGAACAATAATTGTTCTTAATTTCTCTAGTGAAAAATAGTTCAAGTTACGAAAATAAGTCAAAGGCCTTTTTTGTTACAAAATGAAGCTCTATTAATAAAATAATTTTTACTTAAAGAAAAAGCAGCGGCGTATCATTATTTTTTCAAACATATTCAGTCCAAATTTCGCTCGAACACCACTGGTAGAAAATATTTTTTTTACATCTGAAAATGCCCCTTTATAGTAGGAAGGCATGTACCGAATTTCATAAAAATAACTGGTATGAATGTTAGGATAAAAAATAAACTTTTTTCTTAGAATTACAACTAGACTGCGGAACAGACGCTATCCTCTAATGAGTCATACAGGCGCAGAGACAGAGTCGGTTTCGCTTAAATATTGATTGCAATATTCGTTCGTAGCCGTGATTTTAATCTCCTGAAAGGCTCTTCTAGTAATGTTAAAAATACGGAAATCGGTAGATATATCAAATTTAGATAAGATAAAGATTATTATTTCTATGCGCCACTCACTAGCTCTGATGTTGAGCGAAGCCTTTCTATATTTAAAGACATACTGTCTAATAAAAGACCGCACTTTACAGAAGAAAATTTAGAATATATTGTAATAATTAATGTGAATAAAAAATGTTTACTGTGGTGTGACTAAGCATTCACTTTAATTATAGGTGACATAATTAATTTCAAGTTTATACTTTTCAATATTTTGAATTTTTTCACTGTATAAAGTAAATGCATTTTGTATATATATCTAGAATTAATTTAAATTCAAGTTAATTTAAATTCATTTAACTTCAGTGTTTTATTTATTTTCGTAAAAATAAATTTCTGTATATACATTTCATTGCGTTTATTAAGACTCTTGTGAAATATATTTCACAACTCCGTCTGTTTGCATTAAAATACGTACACACTGACAACTTTTATCAATACCGTCGCGCTATAACATTCATATATACATGTTAAGTTGATCGATTGTACATTGTCGGCACCGATGAATCACACCCGATACGGGATAGCGCAATTTCCACAGTCTAATTATAACACTCTGTATCTCAGAAAATGAATATTTCCGGGCTCATGTTTGTATTAACTTTTTTTCTTAAAATAACCTGAAGAATCGACCCCTTCAATGTTGACATTCAGTTATGAAGCATATGATATAACTAAAAACATGAGAACAGTCACATTTCGATGCAAATGTAAACTGAGTACGATGGCTGAGAGAGCAACAAAGATCCAGAACATACTTATCAGGTTGAAAGAAGATCAACTGATAATACGCTTGTTTATACTCCATAATACCCTGGCAAAGATGTATAAGCGTTCTCAACCACTGCTTCCGCATCTCCTCCCACCCATTCCGCCAAATTTCTTTTTGTGTTTATTCTTAAATCTCACAAGTGATTTCGTGAAGAAAGTGTATTTTGCTTACTTCAAGTTGAAGCTTGGGTATCAAGATAAAGCCTGGGCTCCTCATAAGGTTTGCAGAAGGTACAAAGAAAATCTTCGCATAAAAAATGCTGCCGAATTGCTAGGGTCAAGACTCAAAAATAAAAACCTGGAAGCTCATGTTTGTGGTACAGGCAACGAGAAAGAGAATTCGCTAAATTTTTCTCTAAAGAGGGGTCTTTTGTTGTGATGTTCAAGGGCTAATAAAGTGTTTTGAAATATAATATGATTAATCTGAGTGGTGCCTATTGCTTGATTCGTGAAAAAAACGAGCCTCAAATCAGTCTGCATAATGAAAATATATTTGTATTACTTCCTAGGGAACTCGGTGCATTTTGTAGGAAAACTAACGATTTGACAATGATACTTGAGAAAATAAAATATCGAGACAAGCACAGGATGGTTTGTGGAGACTTCAAACTACTAACCATGATATTGGACTAGCAGGACAGGTTATACAAAATATCTCTGCTTTCTTTGCTTCGAACAGTCGAACCAAAGCTTTCCATTGGACAAAACTGAGTGGCCACTTCCAGATGCCTTAACACCCAGCGAAAATAACGTCACCAATTCGACTTAGTTCCTCTTGAAACGATTCGACTAGAACCTCTTCATAAATTGGGGCTTATGAAGCAGCTTACTAAATCGCTACCAAAATATGGGAAATATTTCAGATATCTGTATTCCAAGCTTCCAAAACTCTCTGAAGACAACTTGAAAAATGGAGTTTTGCTGACCCCGACATACGAAAACTGTTATTAGATCCCTTCTTTTCACAAGAATGGGATAAAAGAAGCGTAAGACTCTTTCAAAGACGTAGTGCACAAGCTTTTGGGTAATACTAAAGACCCTCACTACAAAACCATTTTGTAATCCATGTTAGCTGCCTATAAAGCTCAAGGGTCCAAGATAAGCTTAAAAGTTCATTTCTTACACTTCCATGTCGACTATTTTTCCAAAAAACTTGAGAGCCTACAATAAAGGGTAGGGTGAAAATTTCACCAGGATGTCCGTAATATCGAGAGACGCTACCAAGGAGGTTGGTGCGTCAACATGCTGGCTGGCTACTGTTGGATGCTGAAGCGGGAAACAGAAAATGGAAAGCGGAAACATGTTCGGAGAAGTATCAAAGAGAAGAAGGAAAGGTTTTATAGGCAAAAAGAATGAACACGGAATGTTAACTGCATTTTATGAAGAAATTGCTTGTTTAATTATAAGAAATATCGTTTAATTCATTGTAATAAAATGGCAGTTTTTTTCGTTAGTCTAATGATTTTTTTTATGTATTTTTGGCAACAGTAAAAAGGTATATGCGTCGGGGCTTCCGTAGAGAATATATCCCGGGATGAGCAATGAGACGGAACAGCTTTATCAGGTATTTCAGAAAAGTGGAGACTCTGAAATAGCGGATCATCTTCTTAATCGTCTGGACGCAGAACGTCATAAAAACTGGGAAGAATCAACAGGTAGTATGTAAGTACACCTCTACCTTGGCTCTCGCTTCTAAGCCATATTGCACCTCCCATCATCCGGGGATCTCCTCAACTGCTGCTAGCAAAACAACTTACAGCAGAAGATTTCAAACCAAATCATCGATGGAGAGAGTATTGGGAAGCCTTGAAACCCGCTCAAGCGGCCCATATAATTGAACCTACCGTGCCCTTACCGGAAATGGAGCTGCCTCGCCATAAGTGGAAGACACTCGATAGAATAAGAACGTCCCACGGAATTTGTCGTGACTCATTCTATAAATGGGGACTGACTGAGACACCAACTTGCGAATGTAGAGAACCTCGCCAGACTATTCACCATTTTATAGCTGAGCGCCCCCTTACAGCATATGGAGGTGAGATAAGTGACTTCTTTGAAGCTACTGACTCCGCGTTGGACTGGATCAATGACCTTTAAAATTTAACATTTAGATGTATATTTTTAATCCATGTTAGCCATACGGTAAATAAATAATAAATTATGTATTTTTGAATTCAGCAGACTAGAAAACAATCTCTACCAACAACATCCCATGCAGCTAAAAAAAATATTTTGCAGCCCTGTGTTATTATTATTTTAAACATTATATAACATAACCACTAGATAACCATTATAATCAAATCAGTTATCTCAAATCAGGAAATAGAGGAGATGTAAGAGATAGTTAACAACGGAAATGAAATATAGAGACAGTATTTAAATGTGGGAAATGAAGAATAATACAAAAAGTCACAGTGACCTTTTACCTTGTGATGTGACCTGGTCCCGGAGGGCACATCGCTGCGTTGGTACGCAGATTCGTCGATATGATAAATAATAAACGGGCAACGTTTGGATAACAACATATAATTAATTAACACATTATAAAGAATCAACAATAACAATATACATAGTAACAAATAGACACTAGTCTTAAGGAGGTTTCTATAATACACTCTCTAGGACTCTGTGTGTCTCTCTGCCTTGAGATCTGATGGACCTTATTATATACTCCAGTGTGTCCTCATTCAGACTAGTGGCCTCAGTATAAGATCAACAAAGTGGTGAAAGAGTGTAACACATATCGAGGCTGTATATGTATGTAATTCGGACGTACCGAGGTCGTGTTTTGTATACAATAGAAACAAGACCGGGGTCGCACCTTGAATAAGAAAAGTAGTTCAATACATGACTCGATTTGGTTATCACATCTTCCACCCGGCGAGAAAGAAAAGAAAAGGGGTTGTAACCCCTTTGGCTTTTCTTTTGTTAAATATATCTATATCTAATTATATTTCTTTAAATACTAAGTGCAGATATAATGTACATTAGTGAGATATATCTACTTATTATCTAAATATTTGACATTATTCATCGTTCTATACAAGAGTTATTATTACAAATAGTGAAAATATTTTTAGCTGTATATTACATATAATAATGTTTTAGACGGTTTTTATGTATCTTGATGCATTTATTGTCTATGCGAATAGTTACATTTGGTGGCTTATCTATCTCTGTAATAGTGAAAGGACCGTTACAATGTCTCAAGCTTGTTTCCCGCTTCGTTCTTTACTAAAACTTGATCTCCAACACAGAAGTGTGTGGGTCTGCGATTATTGTTTAACTTACTTTGTCTTTTAACTTTCGATTGGATTAAATTGTATTTTGCCTCATTTATGGCTGTTTGGAATCTGTATTTTATTTCCGCGGTATAGTTATCGAAATTATAAAGTGGCTCTATCGCGTTGGTTAATGATGAGGGTAGAGGGTTCTATTTTCCAAAAACTAATTCGTGTGGGGTATATTTCGTTTCGGTATGCACTGTGTTGTTAAATGCAAAGCACCAATAGGGTATCCATGTTGACCAATTGTCTTTGTGGTTAGCTAGTTGAATGCGTAAATACGCTCCCAGATTTTTGTGTGTGTTTTCTAATGCGTCCAACGTTTCGTGGTGGTATGCAGTTGATTTCAACTGCTGTATGCCTAAAAGAGAGCAAGTTTCCTTAAAAATTGTAGCCATGAATTCTGTTCCCTGGTCGGAAGCTATTTACTCGGGAATAGCGTACCTTAGTATAAAGTTCTCGACCAGAGCTTTGGCTACTGTGGAAGCTTCTTTGTTTGGAATGGGATAGGCTTCGACGAATTTCGTTAGTTCGCATTGGAGTGTCAAAATGTATTTGTTCTCCTCCTGATCTTGGTTCAAAGGACCTACTAAATCCACAAAAATCTTTTGGAAGGCGTATGACGATGTGGTTGTGACCTTGATTGGTTCTTTGTTGGATATTGAGTGCTTGTATTTCTGGCAATCACTACATCGTTTCACGAATGATTCAATGTCGTGCTTTAATCTTGGCCAAAAGTAAAATCTCTTGATTTTGTTGAACGTTCTATTTACCCCACTATGTCCTCCTGTAGGTAACATGTGGTAGTCATTGATAGTTAGTTGCTGTGTCTCGTAGTCTTCAATTCTTTGCACTCCTCTAATTACATTTACCTTTAAATGGTTTGGCTCTCTCTTGCTCCATGGAATAATATTTCTCAGGAAGTCGCTGTTCCTGCAGTTATCTTTGACGATATATATTTCTTGTATGTCGTGTCCTGCGCAGAACTCTTGGAGTGTAGTCAACAAGCGCATGTGCTGCTGAGGACTCGTTGTACCTACAGTCTCCTTCATAAAAATTGTGAGAGCATCTTCGTCGTATAGGAACATTCCCTTGAAACGCATGCTTGTTTCGTTACGACGTTGGAGTGAATTGAAGATTGCCTTTTCTACCACTCGAAGTTCAATAGATCCCGCTGGTCTTTTCAACAGTTCCACAACCCCGGGGTGATCCGCCCTGGAGCCGGTGGAATCTGTGGCTGGTGGTCTCGTACTGGTGCCATCGGCAGCTGACTGCCTTGACTGGTACCTAGTCGTAACAAAGATGCTGTCGGTAGCTCCACTACTAACCTTCTTTAAGTCATTGGAATCTATTTCTATTCGTGATAAGGGGTCTGCAACTACGTTTTCGGAACCCATAATGTAATTGATGATGAAGTCAAATTCCTCTAATATTAATCTGAATTTTGTAAGACGACTTGATGGGTTGGTCATACCAAATAAATATATGAGTGGCCTGCGGTCTGTAAAGATCTTAAATTTTCGACCATATAAGTAAGGTCTGAAATGCTTAACTGCCCAAACAACAGCTAATAATTCCTTCTCAATTGTACAGTAATTCCTTTCTGATTTGTTCAAGGACCGACTGGCATAAGCGATTGGCGTGTCGTTGCTGTTTGAGAGTACCGCTCCAATTGAATAGCCAGATGCATCAGTTTTTAGGAAAAACATGTGGTCTGCATCAAAATTTGGGTATTGTAGAATTGGTGGTGTCTGAAGGGCTAGCTTAAACTTTTCGAATGCCTTTTGTTCCACATCGGACCAAGAAAAGGGTATGTTCTTCTTTGAAAGGTTGTTCAAAGGGGTCGCGATGTTGGCAAAATTTGGAATGAAGCGCCTATAGTAATTAGCGAATGCGACGAAACGTTTGACATCCTTTTCGTTTTTGGGGACTGTGTATTCCAGTAAGGCTTTTACATTGGAAGGGTCTGGTGAGACGCCGTCGGCGGAAATGGCGTATCCCAGATATAATATCTCTTTCCTCAAAAAGTCGCA
Organism: Melolontha melolontha; assembly: GCA_935421215.2. Lineage (NCBI taxonomy): Eukaryota > Metazoa > Arthropoda > Insecta > Coleoptera > Scarabaeidae > Melolontha > Melolontha melolontha. Next base: position 29,039,783 of record OW285243.1, on the reverse strand, counting down.
TTTGCTTGGGCTAAGTTTGAGATTCACGCTTCTTAGTCATTCTAATACCTTAACCAAATTCAGATTATGTTGCCAAAGATTGTTGCCGAAAACTATGAGGTCGTCTAGGTATATGAAACATTGTGAGTAATTTAGTCCTGACATCGCTATTGTCATGGCTCGAGAAAAAGCACTACTACTCGTCTTTAGTCCCATCGGAAGTCGGCACATTTGGTATTGATCTTTGCCGGTTGTGAAGGCTGTGTAAGGACGGCTTTTGGGTTCTATCTCGATCTGATGATAACCTTGAGCTAGATATAAGTGAGAAAAATAGACTGCACCTGAAAGCGAGTCTAAGATCTAGTTAATCGAAGGTAGTGGGGATTTGTCATCGACTATTTGCTTGTTTAATAGGCGGTAGTCGATCACTATTCTCCACTTCTGGTTTCCGTCTTTATTCTTCTTTTTGGTACTAATGGTGATGACCATGGTGATCTTGCTTTTTCTATTATACCGTCGGACAAGAGTTTGTCTACTTGTCTGTCGATCTCATGTTTTTGGGCGTGTGGCAATCGATAAGGTTTGGAATATATTGAATTTATTTGTGTGCCTACCTGTATGTCTCCCCTGTATATATTTGTGTGCGTAAGTTTGTCTGAGTCTAGGTGGAAAACGTCGCAATATTTTGCAAGTATTTTTTGCATTGCAATATTTTCTTCCTTGTTTAAATGTGATGTATTTACAGTTCGAAGAACTTTGTCGACGCGATTGACGCATTTCGGACCGTTATTACTGAAATTGCAAATGTGAAAGTTGTTTAGGTCCGCAAATGTCGGAGAAAAATTTTTCAATTTCGCGTCGCTATCTCTCGTATTTAATATGCGCACAGGCACTATGTCTTCTTGGGGAGATACTACAGCGCCAGCAATAAATAAACCTGGAGCTACTTCTTTGGGTAATATTACACAGTCGCCTCGTGTATTTACTTTAAATTGTTTAATTATTTCGCAGCGAGCTGGAATGTTTGTGACCGCGTTTCTGTCTGAGTGAAAAGGTAAGGTTATTCTTCGACCTTTTATTAAAAGTGCAAGATTGTATTTTTCGTAATCTAGTACTGCATTGTATTTATTTAAAATGTCTGTTCCGATAATGCCATCGAGTGCATTATTTATACTATTCAAGACCGCGAACTTATGCTTGAACTTCGCTTCGCCTAGTTCTATCGTAATAAAAGATGATCCAAGTGTTTTTGTTTGACCGTTAATACCTAATATGTTTACTTTGTCAGCTTTATCAATATTTATGTTTTGATGTATACTATTTACAAATATAACACTAATTGAAGCGCCGCTGTCAACCAGAAACGTATTGGTCTTTATTATTAAAACGTATTTGAATGTAATTTAGGCCGCCGAGGTTAAAAATGCAAGGGGCTACATTAGTTTTTAGTTGACAGTCTTTTGAAAAAACTGAAATTCGCGTTTTCCCTCGTTGTCGGGGGTTGCCGTATTTGTAATTGCTGAGAATACTCTATTGTGGCAGCCGCGATTATCACGCCCTGGAAATTTTCTCTTATTGTCATAATTGTGACTATTACTACCGAACTGAAAGCCAGTTCCGTTGTTTATGACCGGGTTTTGATGTTTGTATTTTCTGTACCGATTGTCCCTAACGTGTGAATTTATATGCGGTGTAGGCTTTAATATTGGATATTCAGTGTTAAAATCTACTTTCTTCGATATATATACAATAAATTTTATTACTTTAACAAAGGACGATTCGGAATCACATACTTAGGTTTATGACACCTACTAATACTTAATTATGTTATTATATTATTTATTATTTATTAGTTAAGATTAGATTTTTAAGATGTTATCGTAAACTAGTATTGTTGCCGTAGATATAATTTCCATGAATTAAATAACACAAAAATTCCTCGTTGTAACGTCAAACAATACACTATTCAACCAATACGACTTTAATATGTAATAGTTAGGGGTAGTGGTATATGTTTACCTACTTGCAAAACAGGACAAAATAAATCAGTATGAACTCAAACACAGCATCAACATAACAATAATTTTTTAAAAGGAGACACCAGTTTCAACAGCAGTTTCATGTTAGTATAAGTCGTTGTAGATCCAAAATAAATGTATCTAGTGTTAATAAATATATTTAGATGAAAGTATATTTATTCATTTAACAAACAGTCACCGAAGATTTAAAAAATAAAGTGTATACAGCCTTACAACCTGTGCACGCTGAAGCAACAACGGGGTTGTGATTCTAGTAACTGGGGTTGAAACATCACCGCCAGAAATCGAGCCAACATCCACCATAACATTGGTACATCACACTCACAACAGTTTTTCATGCATTATGTATTTTTTGCCCCTCTATTTAGTTGTACTGTTGGGCACTTAATAAACCGTTATTATTATTATTATTATGCCTGCTATGATCAAAACATTTTATTTTAGTATAAGTAATAAGAATAATGAATGAACAGAACAAACACTGAATTAAATTTTGGAAAACATATGAATAGCATACAGTAATAATAAGAAAAATAAATCCTGAAATCCTACATCAAGCAATGTATTTCTTTGTTGGTGAGTTGAAGAGTCTAATAACCTTTTCCAAAAATTAGAAAAATTGAATTTATTTCTTACTGTTACTGTATTCTGTTTGAATTGTTAATAATTGCGCAACACAATATTTTATACGTTATTATTTTCACATCAAATAAAATAAGTCAATTAGTAAAATGTACCTTATATAGAGCAAAGCGATTTAGTTATATCCTATTTATACCCATTATGTGTCATTTTTATGTCCTATAAATATCATTGTGCTTATTGTTCAGGAGCAGGTGTTTAGTTTATGCGAATACATGTACAGTAACAGACAAAAGTAATAGCGACCCCGCCTGGGACATACCTACAACATATAAATTGATTTAGTGATGAGCTAATATTTTTACGTAGAAAAGAAAAGTGCAAATACTTTTTTTCTCATGTTTAACGAATTAACGAGTTTACATTTAACAGTATATGAGAAATTCTTCAATACTTACGATATCATACACAAACGATAAATAACGATTTTATATATCTGAATTCGACATCTCAATAATGCAATATAACTACATATAAGAAAGGAAATGTATGACTTAAATTTAATCTTATATGCCTAGATTTCGATATCACTGAAACAATTATCACCTACTCTGTTCAGTGAAAAAATAGAGAGGAAATAGTTACTTCGGTGAACCATTTAATATTCTTAGGCCTTTACTAATAAAGTTCCTAATAACTATTCGACAAATAAATATAATTAGGTACTTTTATTTGTCGAATAGAAATTTTCGTCTTTCCAATCGCAACAATTCGACGAATAGTTATTCGACAAACAAATCGCGAAGATCGCAAATAGTTTTCAGAAGGGTGAGTAACAGAGATAGAGGTGACGTGTTAGAAAGAGACGAGAATACACTTGATTTTAGTGATGATTCATAGGTTGCCTATATGACTATCCTTGAATGTTGTTAGTACGTTATAGGTTACATTTAAGTTCTGAAAAATATTCGCTATGACTTTAACAATCGAAAAAAAACGCGAAAGAATCAACGAAAATATTCATTTTCAAAGGAAGTTCATGATGGCAGATGAAGAGAGGAAGTAACAATAATTTATCTTGAGAATAGAAATCTTATTATTAGAAATATGTACAATGTAAAAAGAAAAAATCTGCAATTATAAAATTAAATACTAAAAAGCAATTTAATTCTTAATTTATAATAATTTACAAAAATCTTTAAAATATTTATATTTTGGAAAAAAATTATTGTTTGGCGAACTGCATAATCTCCTCTATCCTGTCTCTTAATATCTACAAAAAGAGGTTAATGATGGCAGGTGATGAAAGGAAACAGGAAGACTTTATCTTGAGAAAAGAATTATTATTATTATTATAAATACAATGTAAAAAACAAAATCTCTAATTATAAAATTAAATACTACAAAGTAATTTAATTAAAAATTTCTCTTATCTTTTCCAATAAATCTAGAACTGCTTCTTTGAACAGTCGAAACCTTTCCAGAAACTAATAATTTGTCCATTTATCTAAATTCTCATCACGAAAACGTACATTATACGTAATATATCTTCTACTTCCTCAAAAATCTCCAATGACACAAAAATAATTTAAAATAAACTAAAATATTTATAACAGAACTTGTTTACAAAAATTTAAATGTCACCCAACCTAGAACATCAACAGAGAATTATTAGATTCGGCGCTGCTCGACACATCTTTCGTAAGTATGTTATCGGCGTAGCTATTTGGTAAATAACTTTATATAAGGAGGTACCAGGCAGGCGCGGCTCGTGATGACGTATTTGGGAGTGCAAGTACAATGATGCGAGTGCCTCGTGTGTTTTCGGTGTTTACTAAGAAAACGTTACAGTTAGTACACGCGAATACACGAAGCACTCGCATCATTGTACTTGCACTCCCAAATACGTCATCACGAGTCGCGCCTGATTAACCCAATAGTTTATTAGGATAAAAAGCCGCTTCCATTTACCGAATAACGGTATTAGTAGGTAAGTGGAAAGACAGGTCTAGCGTGCATTTACTAAATATCTTTTATTAGGAACCTTACTTGGAGGTGGAAAGACTGGCCCTCAACATTATAACTCGGTGTAGAAAAATATAAGATTTGTTTCAACTCGCTAAGAAAACCGTAAAGTGACGGTCCGGTACATGCGCATTGCAGAAAAAGCGTTCCAACTACATTTTTGATCATATATTGAACGGTGCCAAAAGTATTACAACTAAATCGTGCACAAACTAGTCACGGAACGGTCAAAACATTTCACAATCTGAAACATGTACCGTTTGTACTGACATACGTATTACATACGTCATTCTGTGAGAACTGCTGTTGGCAATGGCAATATCATACAATATCGTAGGACACAACGAAGTTGATTATTAGAATGACTACTGTTGGTAATACTACAAAATAGATTGATAACTTGAACTAATAAATTAATGAGGCAGTCAAAAATATTAAAGAGCTTGATATACTCTTTAATACTTTAGACAAAATGTATTCCTATTTGGAGTAGTATAGTTCGTTGTGACCTACTACAAATTTATGGTAAGTTCATCACTTCTATTGGAACGTCTTAATCCCACTAGATGGTCTGAGAGGTGTTGGTTTTACTGTTAAAAGTTGAATATCATTCCTTCAAAAAGGAGAACTTTTTGCATAGAGTAATTTTTTTGGTAAAATTAATTATAAAAAAGTTAATATTATATGCATTATATTTTGACCGATTTGATGGAACAATGCAAACAGTTATAGGAAGATTAACAATATAGTCATCCCAAAAATGTATACAATCCATACAATCGAAAACCCTGAATGTTGATTTGTATACCATAATTAACTTCTTAGTCAAGTCTTTTACTAAATTTTATATTATTCTTTTTTAAAACGTTTGCAGAAATATGCCCAGCAGGTCTACTATCCATACTACTTTTCTTGTTTTAAAAAAGGTATAATACCCCTTACCACAATTAATAATCGTATCCTAGATACATATTTCTACAACTAAGTTGTCATCATTAGCAGGTAAAAACCTCTAGTTAAAGTGTCGAATATGGGCACACTAAAGCTAACACATAGAAACGCGCACAACTTTACAACGGCGTCCACGTATACACTAACTATAAAATAAAAATGTTTTTATTGTTTTCTTTTTGTTATTATTTTCATTTAATGATTCATAGCAAACTTTTCCACGAAGGACGGTACAAAATAATAACAAAAAAATAATTTTTCTTATCACTATTATTTAATTTTTACATCCTTTCTCAGCATTAAAGATTTTCCTATCAACCGTCAAACGGAGTACACTGATCTACATCCTATCCGGTCCGGCTTACCACAGGGAAATATCCTAGGATATATCCTTTATTTATTATTTAAGTGATTTACTAAGCACAATATATACAACGGTCGGCACTTTTGCCGATGACACTGTGATAATTGCATCCCACTAAAATTCAAATATGTCATCACAATTTCTAGAAAACAATTTAAACAAGATCTAGGTTTGGCTTAGAAAATAACGAATAAAGATCAACAAAAGTAAATCAGTACATGTAACCTTCACGATAAGCAGAAACATCGGTCCTAAAATACCATCAATAATAAAGTGCTGCTATACATAATCATGCTTAAACTCGTTTGGATGAACGTGACCCAAATATGGAGCTCTGCTGCCAACTTCAACATTACTTTCACTTAACGGTTTCAAAACAAGGTGATTCGAGCAATGGTTGATGCGCCTTAATATGTACCAAAAAGGATTCTACAACGATTCCAATAGTTTCTGTGAATAATTAAGTAATGCTATGTATGTCATCGTAAGGGATTAATTGTGCATCCAAATGTGCTTACAAATCAGTTGCTAATACCCAGTCATAAACTTTTAAACACCTTCTACTCGTGCAGTGCGACTTATTAATACAAATCGGCCAACGAAATTAGTTTAAGAATATTGGGGTATAGTTTACGGAAACAATATTCCTTCATGTCATTATTTACTTAGTCAGTGCTGAAACATATTACCTCAGGGTAGATCGCTTGACGTTACGTAAAAATAACATTTTTCTTTGTTTATTTAGTACTTGCGCAAATGTTTATTTATTTCTTTTTGCATATCTTTTGTTATTTCTACCCTTTAAATAGTAATAGGATTTGTTCGGCAATAAAGAGTATTATTACTAGAGACCGGACGCCTCAGGCCGAAATTACGATGGACCATATAAATAGCCTATAACATCGATAAGTACAACACGCACTAATCATTCGGTTAATCACACATTTGTTTTTTGTAGTTGCATTGTGACGCAAATAGTTCAATATTACACTTAAATTCCTTTCTTCGTGGGCGTAGATAGAAGCGTGAGGAGTTTTAATAGTTTATTTTATTTATTAATTTATATTTCGTAAGATACCTAAATAAAATACGGTGAGTTAGTTTCTTTTTTTTAATTGTTTTAACTGTTAATTACATATATACGTAAGTGTCCAGTGAATTTCGTTAACTCTCAATAACTTACGCATACATTTTTAATTTTTATTAATTTAGATCTAGAACATCGTTTAAAGTACTTTCTCAAATATGACATGGAACAACGTCGGGAGTGGCATCGTAAAACAATGGCGAGTTGGATTAAGGGTCAAATTGATTGTATGTCCATTGCCAGTGATTTCAAAATTTATTGCAAAGTCTGTAAAATATCGTTAAAAAATTCAAAGAAATTGCACGTAAAACACATACACAGTTATTAGACCCAATTTTAACGAAGAACTCTGTGAAACATTAATGGCGACAAATATTCCATTAAATAAACTTAACAAACCCACCTTCAAAACATTTCTCCAAATATAAACTGGTGTAAATGTTCCTGAGGAATCCACCTTACGCAAATATTACATTTATAAGTGCTACACAAAAGCAGTAGAACGCATAAGAAGCCGTTTTTAAAATCAGTACGCTGTGTGGTAAATGTTGCAGCTGGTATACTACATCCAACTATTCCATATAAGGCATATGTTTACGAGAATATGCACCAAATGCTTCATTCGGACGACAGGTACAAAGAAAAAATACTTTTATTTGTTAGTGACAGTGTTGCATATATGTTAAAGACGGGCATACTATTGAAGGAAACATATCCTAATATGCTGCATATTACTTGTGTAGCACACCTCTCCACATAATCTGTGAATATATCATAGACACATTTCCGAAAGTTGATAGACTTGTATTCGCTTTTAAAAATGTTTCCAGAAGAGCACCATTGAGAGTAGCTCTTTACATGGAAAAACTTCCATCTTTGTCACTGCCTCCCTCTCCAGTAATAACTAGATGGGGAACATGGTTGGAAGCTACTAGTTCTTATACGGAGAATTTTGATAGTTTACAAAAATTCGTTACATGTTTAAATGACGATGCTCGAAGTATTTCTGAATGCAAGGAACTAATACAAGTTCCAAATTTAAAGAATCAGTTGTACTTTCTTTAGGAACTCTTTGGAAATTTGCCAAAACTAATCGTTTATTTTGAAAATCAAGATCTCAAATTAAATGGTGGATAAACCTCATAAGATGTGGCTATTAATAATTTGAATAATTTGAAAGTGACTACGGATGTGGCCTTCGGCAAAAATTAGAAGTTTTTAATAGAAATCTAGATTTAATAATATTGCGGCAATTGTGTATGGGGACAATGACTTAAAATCTAACTGCTAAATACGCTGAAATAAAAGAATATTTCCAATATGCACCTATAACCAGTTGCGATGTAGAATGGACGTTTTCTATCTACAAGGATGTATTTCATTCAATGAGAACAAATTTTATAGAAGAGAACCTTAAGAAAATATAACTAGTTAATACTAATACTCCTTTACTACATTTGGACTAGAAAATGAACAAATAAAAATGTATTTATTTCGTATTTTATAGGTAACCACCCTTTTGTTTTCCAATTATATAAATAAAATTACAAACTCTTTAAAAATATAAATTTTCAATAGTACGTCCGTGGACCATGAATGATGGGCCTCTCCGGTCCGGCCCCTAACAATATCCCTTCATGTCATTATTTACTTAGTCAGTGCTGAAGCGTATTACCTCCGAGCAGATTGTGGATGTCTTGACGTTACATAAAAGGGCTATGTATCACAATTTTTCTTTTTTTATTTGAGACTTATCAAACATATGAAGACTATCTAATCTATCTACTGATAAATTGTTACTATTGTTATTAATATTACTTTTCTTATTATGCAATGTATGGTGCAGCGACGCAAGGAAATTAGTGACCGTTTAAAAAAATTTTATTGAAACGTAGACCAAACCCTATAAACATAGGAACGCACGTGCAAAGCTATTTCCATTTCAATGCTCTCCAACCACGCGCGTGTGTGTGGTCATTTCTATATCGATATTGTGGCTTGCACTTATTCTGTAAGCATTCTTTTTATAGGTTATTGATTAGACGGAATCACTTGATTTATATTTTAAATTTGTAATGTCTCGAGGTTATTTGTTTCTTTAATGACTTTGACTTATTATTTATTATATTGATATTCTAAGAAGTAAGATGTTTCTAAATTTTTAGATTATTAAAATTCAAATAGAATGTAAAATGTCATTGCAATAGATTTAAAACATTTTAATTAAATGTTCTTATTGATTACTTAAAATGTACCTTCGAATATTCTTCTTAAATAAAATAGATTCTTTAATCAATCGTCTTGTCAGAAAAATTGTCATTTTTAGAGGTAAAACTGCATGTAAAACTAAAAATATTTCTAACAACATACCTATTTTTATTGTGTAAAAGGATTACAGTGCTTCTAACACACAAAAGAAAAGGAACAGACAGTCTTATAATTGTTTCCAACATTGTGTAACTGAATATATAATATTTACTATTGTAATATTATTTAATGGTTAAAAGATAGGCTAGCAGACAATTTTAATAGACATTTTAAGCATTTACTTCCTACTCAATGTACATAAAGATCAATTTACCAGTCAAAATAAAAGTATTCTGGCGTTGCAATAGTTGCTCACACCTAAGTGAAAATGTTGTATAACACAACTAAACTTTGTCATTCATATTATGTTATGTCGTTACGGATCCTTGGTCAATTGCAATGCATTCGAAAATTTAAACTCTGATGTTGTGAACGATGTTACAGTTAAAGGACATTTCTAGGCGTGTCAGTCCGGAATTTAAATTCCGGATTACCTCCGATTCACTTTACTTCCAACACTGACCCCGAAAATAAGGTCTTTAGGATTATAAATTATATTAAAATGAATTTTAGGGAAGTTGATTTTTAGTAAAATAAATAATTAAAACTCGGAATGTAAAACTATTTATGTGTAAAGTGTACATTGCTTCTATATTTAAGAAAATTGTTACGTTTCTTAAACATATTATTATGCTTTTATTAGCGTTACAAGCGTGCATATAGTTTCGACAAAAAACGAAACAGATTCTATAAAATGTAAGTCAAGAAGAGTTTGCATATAAAAAGCTTTAATATTTCTGAAACTTCAATGTATATTAAGTAACATTTGTAAATTAAGGTGTGCCGAAAAATTCCTTACGTCCCGAGTAGCCATGGAATGCAAAATGCATTGCTGTACTTAAATCTGTTCAATGCAGTTTTCAAAGTCACATAGAAAATTTACATTTATTATGTAACAATTAATATTAGGTATGTGAATATTAAGGCTGCAAGGGATAATATATTTTATTAAATTTCTTACAGCAGAAGTTGAAATTGTTGACCATTAACATTTAAGCTTAAGTTAATAAGGCGATTCATATTTTCATGAATCAGAATATCTTCTTTAATTCGTTGACATTGTCTCTTAATGTTGTTCTATAAATCGCCTATGTTTAAAAAATTGAATTTTTTTTATAAGATAAAATAATCTGGAGGTGTTAAATCGCAAAATCTTGGAGAAAATAAATTGTTACTAATAAGTCTCTTATCGAAATACTCTCCCGGATATTCCAAAGTAGCTTCCGCAATATGCAGTCTAGCAGAATCTTCTTAGAAATAGTCAGTTTCAAATTCATCAACATTGCTCATAAACGATTCAAGGATATTGTAGCAATAATTTTCTCGCTTTTAATATTACCACAAAAATATTGGATCAATGATTCCTCTTCTAGACATAGCTATCTATACTCCAACTTTCAAAGAATATGGAAGTATATATAAGTTATATAAATGTATATTTTGAGAACGAAAATATTTAATCCATTTAGATGAAAAAAAATGTTTTATTCGAAATTTCGCCGTGATTAATATTGTGTTCATAATATAGTTATACATATATATATATATATATATATATATATATATATATATATATATATATATATATATATTGTAGTGATGCAAGTTATTCATATAGAGCTGCATCTAAAATAGGAAGAATAAGACATACAAAGTGAAAAAGGGTTATAATATAATGGTTATATAATTAATATTATTAAGTCTTAGTAGTATCGAAGTGCATATGTATTTTTATAACGATCATTTCATTCTTGAAATTTCTATATTTATTTTCCTTTCATTATTTACTTTTATTATATCATATTCAAATTTTCAAATATTAGCGCGAAAAACATATTCAAATCCATATGCATCTTTGTATTATATCGACGCTAGTAAGACACGCCTACAAATTGACATCTCGCTATGTTTACATTTATCATGCGCAGTATGCGATTTGTATCATTCAAATCTATCTTAACCTAACTTGGTAATTTATTATATAATTTTTAAAATCAGTCAGATAATCAAAATTAATCAAATTCTTTTTATATAAAATTGTTAAAAGGGTAAATCATCGAGACTTTTGATATCAATAGATAGCGTGTTTGGTAATATTCAGACAAGTGCTATCGGGATATTCGATCCTGGAATTTAAAAAAAAATAAATAGACGCATCTTTTTAGACCAAGCTTTAGAAATCTTTTAAAAAAAACCTAAATTTAAATTATAAATTCATCTAAAAGTTATTAAAAGTATCCAGAATATTAATTAACTCGATCGACAAGAGAATTACTACAAGAATTTTCGGTAATAACGAACTTTCAAACAACATAGCGTCACAGACGTAGTTCTACCGAAAACGATAGAAAATCAAAAGAAAAATATTCAAGAATCCATCGCTGAACATCAACAGAATAGTCTAACGTACATCTACAACGATACCTGAAATCCTACAGCCAGAAACGAGCGCAGGGAGTAATTAGGCACCGGAGACGAAGTCCGAAGAAAATCTTCGATAGCGTCATCGCAAACAGCCACCCACGCGGCCATCGTTTTGTACTGCACCCGAACATTTTCGGATCGCCGAGAATCTTCCCAATTCATACATACGATCTACAAATATACATCAGGATCATTATTATAACAGGTTTTCAGATAATACTTATTTATTTTTCCAAAAATTAAATTCTTTAAACTTTTATTTAACAATATTCTCGAATTATTTACCTGATCTATTACGTCCTGTCCTGTTTTTTATATTTAATTAAACAAGCTATTTAAAACTTAGATATAGCAATAAAAGGGTACTCACCATTATTGTAATAAGATTATTCACATTTATATTCATATTATTTATTAGTTTAACACACATAACCTCTTTTCACATTAGTAACACCTTGTTGTTCATGCGTATATACAGTTTCGGTAATATCACATTTGTAATACGTTATATTTTTACAGTTTCCTTTAATTTAATAAATATTATATTTTTAATTTACATTAATCTTTTATTTGTTTATATTTGTTTGTAGGAGTTATTTTATTAAGCGTCAACATTAATATTATTCATTTATGGAAGCAACCACCGAAAATTCACGACGAGCCTGAGATCACCCACATTTAGTAAAGTTTGTTTAAATAGTTTCTTGCTTTCCGACTAGTTGGCTATTTGAGATAAAGATAGCGCAGTCTGAGGTGAGATTTTATAAATTAAGGCGCCCAACTAATCTTTTCAAATACATAATTTTTATCTTACACTTTTATTTCATTAACATTTCTTAATCTCACCACAGTCAGGGGCTGGCATTTAACAATATATATATATATATATATATATATATATATATATATATATATATATATATATATATATCATAGTTCATAATATATTAGTAATTTGAAGAGAATTGTTTTTGTACAGATTTCTAGAAGGTGGATGATACTGTAAACAAACAAACTTATCACCTTGATCTTTTCGAGGTAGTAAACTCGTGGTATCATGAATTAGTTTTTTAAACCTGTTTCTTAATTAGGTTAGTTACTATTTCCGAGTCGAAAAAAAATGTATAGTTCCTTTTCATATCTGTTCTTTTGTAAGCGGAAAACTTAACAACCGATGAATAAGAAAATTAAAGGATGCCGTCGTTCGTTAGGAACTACGATTTGAATCCGCGGTTATAAACTTGTTAACATTGGTGTCTTTTGGAAAAATATCTACTGCTAACTGCTGTTGAGAACTGCTCTTGTTAAAAATGATTGTTATGTTGATGTTTAAGTAAGACTGTGTGTGTCTTGTGCTAATGTTGAGTTCATACTATGTTTTAATTAATTTTTTTAATGTTATTACTTCATGGAAATTGTGCCTACAAGCAATAATGTTCAAGGTTTACGATAGAGTCTTAAATAACTAATAAATAAAATATAATTGCTTGTTAAGTATGAGTAGTTGTCATAAACTTATGTAAGTAATTCGGGTTAATTTGTTTGTACAGTAATTTAACCCTATTATACATATTTAGTTAACCGTGGGTGGTAAGACCAAGTATCATCCCTTGAATGCGTTCACTAATAAGTTAATAAGCCCAGGCAATAATAGCAGTCTGATGTATAACACAATAAATAAATTTGAAAAAAAATTATTAATCATCCTAGGTAATAAAAGAGTGGTTTAAATTAGAATGTAGGTAATAAATAAATTTTGTAAATGTAAAAAATATCGCTTTCTTAGAATTTAACGAAAGCTTTATCATTTGAATGTCCTAATAGAAGTATAATATAAAATGGTTTAAACATGAAAATGCACTTTAAATATTTTATAAAATTGGAAGGATAGTAAATGGGTCTTCTACGGGATCATTGCCTTCTTTTTACAGAAACTTTATGCATCGCGATGTATTTTACCTTAGTTTACCTCATTTTAACAACATACAAACCTGCCCAAATTTTTATAAACCAAATAAATAAACACGATTTAGCAAAAATATTTGTAGACACCACTACTATAGAACATTTTATTTTAGTAATAATTTATGTATTTGGCTATCTAGGTCTTATATATTACTAAATGTTAATTATTTTATCTAACTTTACACGGTTTGTACTTCCTATGTAAGTTAGTTTCGTATTCATGTGTATCTACCAGAATAAATTGATTTGCATAAAAAACTATCAGTATATGTGAAAGCAAACAACATTGTTAACATTTTGCCTATAGAATATATCGATTGCAATACACTTAACAGTTACCAGCGCAATATATTAAATATAATATTTATATATTGCCTACAAAAGTTAATATCCTTGAAATGTCTCGGTCACCAAAAGTCCGGCAAGTTACTAGAAATGTTTTCTTTCATTTCACACATTTACTCACTGACATTTATAAGCATAAAACCCGGTAACGTCATAAAATATGGTAACTAAATTCCACCAATTACTACCCTTTTTACTTTCCAATTTAAGTGTTTAACGGCTACTGAAAACTGACTTAAGTATATGGGAGTGATAAAGTGTAAAACCAACCAAATTTTCTATGCTATAAAGTAATAAGTTATACTAAACGGCTTATTTCTTTAAAGTATTGGAAACACCTCAAAAATATTTAGACAACAATGTCTGTATATTATTTTGAAGAAATGAAATCCTGTCTAGAAATTAAATTACTAAAAATGCTGTTATTCAAATGAGGTTTCAGATTAATATTTATTATATTTTAAGATGGCATGACTTTCTTATAGATACTATAAATGTGCTTTCGTAGAACCCAATGTTGCGTTGTATTCGACTCTCGAAGGACCATGTATAATTTTGTGTCTGACCTGCCGCTCACGGGGCGTAGCTTCCATATAAACTGATTATTTATTTTGATTGGTGGCAGTTATATTGAAAGTTGGTATGTTTTCTGGATATTTGATTTATTTTACAATAAATACTTAAACCTAATTTCTTAAGATAAATATCGCAACGTAGCACTTATTGTAAACTTAAACTTAATTCTTTACTGTCTGTGTTCAGACTGTATGTCTTGTTCCGTACTGAGTTGTGTTAAGAATGTCAATGTTGTGTTACAAGTCGATAAGAAATATATCGCTACCCCTACCAATACATAACTAAAATGTGCGTATACGCTTAACGTCATTGTTGTGGAATATACGTACATTATTACTTCTAGGAAATTATAATTACATGGAACAATGTTTATGATAATCTTAAAGATCTTACTAATATATAAATATAACAATAAAATAGAATTCCTAATTAAGTATTAATATGGTGTTAATGAATTTCCATCTGTTCCATTCATTAATAATAGATTTTTATGGTATATACATATTCGAAAATTGCGAGCCTATTATATATATTATTAAACAATGGGTGACCATATTAAGAATCTATTGGAAATCATTGACTAATAGCCATAGGTAATAAAGAAACGGTCTGATGTATAAAGCAGGTAATAAATAGACTATGAAATATAAATTCTTGAAATCTAAGAACATATTATAATTTTGAATATGTTAATAAAAGTATATTATTAATAATCAAATATATTAAGACTGTGTATTCTCAATTCATTTGGATTACTATCTTTTTGGTTTCTATATGTATTAAAATAAATAAAAGCTTCTTTACATAATTCTTTAATTAGTTGAATATATTTTTCTAATTCATTACCACTAGATAAAAATAATCTGAACTTACTGCAGGATATCGTACATTAACAAGCCCCAATAGGACCGAAACGCGTCTGTACGTTCCGTTGATGGACGTGGCTTTTCACGAATTTTTAATTATCCTAACAAGCAGGAAGGTCGAAGTCTCGGCGTGTTGTGTTCAACATATTGGTAAAAACTTAGTTTGTCGAATTGTAGTAATTAACGCATGACATAAAGCGACATTTGCATGTAAAATAAGATTTAATATTCATTAATTCTCATTTACAGTAAGTTCAGAATGTTAACTATATATACGCAAAGTATAGAAGTGAAAAGTTATATCTGTCTTCAGGATACCGTACATTGACAAGCTCCAATAAGAGCGAAACGTTTTTCTATGTTCAGTTGATGGATCTGCTTCTCACGAATTTTTAATTATCCTGGCAACTGTAGTTAAACAGGATGAAGCATGTAATACGCATGTCAGTACAAACGGTACCTGCTTCAATCTGTGAACTATTTTGACTGTCCAATGACTAATTTGTGCTGTTCAAAATTTGGTTAGAACACTTTCGGTATCGTTTTATGTGCGGTCCAAAATGAAGTTGGAAGGCATTTTCTGCAGTTCACATCATTGTACAGTTTTTCTAGTGAGTTGGAACAACCCTTATAACTCATCCTGTCAGGCTATTCAAACAAGCACACCATAGTGTATTATTCAAAATTAACTGTACTACAACCATCTACGGTCTAGTTCCAACACATCTAATAATTATATTAGGCATCATCTTGTCAGCTTCTTTTATACACAATTATTTGTTAGAGTAGATTCATTTTCGAAAGTCCTAACAATCAAACGCTGCTTTGTTTAGAGATCACATAAATAAATCGAATTCTTGTTATGTGTGAAACGCTACAAAAGGTAGGAAAAACAATTGATGACATCTGTCTTCTGATCAGGTATTAATTTAATGTGGTATCTACCGAGCATATAGTTTCCGTACGCAGAAATGACTATGCAAGACGGCGTTTATCATTTCCATAATAATGCCTGGTTAAATCGAACAAACATAATATTTTTGTTAATAGGACTCATTTCTGGGCGTCCTATTTAAAGCTAATTCTTTAAAAATTCACGGCCAAAACAAAGTTCATTATATCAGCGTTCTACGGTTGCCAATGAACAAGAAAGATTTAATTATTCGCTAGACGAGATAAAAAACTACCGTCCGAAAATATTCGCACTTAAATTCCATGACATTTCAAGTAGTATTTAACACAACGCTATATCTGTGACTTTAAACTCATAAAACAATTTGAAATGTACCAATAACATTTGTATCAATAAATCATTCCCTACGGATTACACTCAAAATTAGATAAACATTTTTCATAGTATAGAGTAAATACAATATTCTAAATACAGCTATGCACGTAATTTGTCAATTAAACTTATTTAGTTATTCTCTTAACAAAAACAAATAAAGTTTCCTGGGGTTACCACTAAAAGACCTGTGACCATATTGATATTTTTCCAAATAACGAACCCAAGTTTTTATAGTTCATTTTGAAATGTATTTGTCACCATATTTTCCTATTGTGTGTCTAAATTAACAGTAGACAGACACAATGACTCGAAACTTCATGTCATATCATCTCTATATGTGCACTTTCAATGCGTGATTTTGCGTATTCTCTATAAACTGATTTATATCTGAGGGACACACTTCCTTCTGAATATTCCGAAAACATTTGACCAATCTGGCTCCATTTTATTGCGCGCCTAAGCAAGATACTTTTCTCGATGATTTTCTGACAGCAACGTTTTGTTAGGGTAGTACGCTACGAGAGATATTTGAAATATTTCCGGCCTTATCGACATAAAGTATACCTAGATAAAGTGTAGTATAAAGATAGATCTCGACATATAAACTGTCAAAATTTCAAGTCGTACTGGTCATTAGTTTGTCTATGGTACGCTTCTAAAGTTGTAAGTTCATATTGACGTTCAACAATGGAGAAACTTGAGTATCGCGCAGTGATAAAATTCCTTCATTTGAAAGAGAAAAAGATTCAAGAAATAAAAGATGAGTTAGACTCTGTATACGGTGTGAAAAATTCCTTTTATTTACATCGATAAAATATTGGGTGGTCAAGTACACATGTGGTCGTACGAGCATTTTAGACAAGAAACGTTCCGGACGTCCGAAAACTGTTACAACTGACGAAATAGTCGATATAGTGCATCAAACTGTGATTGAAGATCGTCTACTAACTGTTATGGATATAGCTAAGGCTTGTGGAATATCATCTGAGTGAGTGCACAAGATTTTACGTTAAAATTTAAATATGAGAACATTATCCGCGTGATGGGTACCGCGCTTGTTGACGATCGACCAAAAGCGCATACGGACGGACATGTCGTACGAATGTCTTAGCCTGTATCAAAAAAATGCGGCGAAATTTTTGCGGCGATTGATAACCGTCGATGAAACCTGGGTACACCACCATATGCTCGAAACCAAGCAGCAGTCAATGCAGTGGATTGCGGAAGGAGAACCAACTCCGAAGGAAGCAGAGGTCGTTCTCTCTGCAGGGAAAGTGATTGCGACAGTTTTTTAAGATAATTCTTGTAGACTACCTTGCAAAGGATTCAACAATCAACTGACAGTATTGAAGTAACCAATGAAGTAAATTGAAGACCACAATTATGAAAAAACGTCCATATTTGACAAAAAAAGATAATCCTGTTTCACCAGGATAACACTAGGATTCACACGTGCTTGGTTATAATGTCAAAATTGAACGAATTGAAGTGTGAATGCTTCCGCATCCACCCTATTTGCCAGATCTAGCTTCCAGCGACTTTTTCCTGTTTCCTAATTTGACAAAATATCTCGACGGTAAAAGATATGGGTCAAATTGCAGACGCTGTTTATCAGTATTTTTCAAGTAGGACAATCAATTTTTTTCAGGCGGGTTTCAAGGGATGGGAAAAACATTTCAAATATCATTCGTAAATAACGTCACTCTCACATAATTTATTCCGTAAAGACACCAAAATTATTCTTCGATTCTTCTTTACCAACGTTGCTTGTCCTTGCACTGTTAATTCACGCTTTTTTAGAGAAAGTTCATAAGAACCCTATCTTGTCTTGTTCTGGTTGCAGGGGATCTGCTTAGACGTGGGATAGCATCTACTGTCTTGATTTATACTGAATAATTCATAATCCTACAAACGCCTGAGAATGTTTTGCAGCTATCGTTACAGTCACTTTTTCCCTTTTTGGATGTGCAATGTGCATACAATTAACATCAAATGATATCTACTTCGTCCAAGGACTGATAATCAACTAATATTTACAATACGCCTTAGGGAAGTGATCCCTGTACTTGAACCATGTCCCCAATTATTCCTTCGGCGTTTTTCTTAGCGTTTAATCATTACACAAACCGTATTTGTTGATAATACCTCATACGAAATGGGAACTCATTTCTCACATTTACAACTATCTTTTTCAACGATTTCGAGTTTTTCGCATGTATTCTAAAATCACAAAACATAATTGAACGTCTAATGAGTTTCGCAATATTTGCGTGTTATCTTTACTATGAGCCTCGTTTAACCATTTTTATTATTTCCTACTGAAAATGACAATTGTGTTGTTGAAGTACTATATAGGATACAAATATTAGTATAGTAGTGAGCTTTGTGTCTTTTTAAAATTTAATTTACTTTAAAGTGTTCTAGCGTTGGGATTAAGGTTGTATCTGGATGTGACCACGTGGGAGCGCCAAACTGTTATAAGATCGTCGCTTGTAGCTCGTTTCGATCCTTTTCGGGCTAGCTGGAGCATCCTAGCAATACCGTAAATGTTTAAATAAGTATTGTGGTGATGATGAGCATCAAAAGTCTAGGACGTCAAAAAATACTGAAATAAATATACTACAACTTATTAACTAAAAGAGAAAACAACGTTAGTTATCCTTAAAGTTTTTATTAAATATTTACATAGGAAATTGAGTGACTTAAAATGCATTAAAGTGATTAAATAAAAGTAGAAATATAACGACGAATAAATATTTCAAAATTAACACACAAATATACTGAAAATAAATTTAAATTATTTGGTTAATTAAATGTGAATTAAACGCGATTGAAATAAATCTCTGCATCAAAGAATACAGAACTTACCTGCGAAAGCGTGGGTCACGATCGGACAACATGTGGTACTTGGATAAGCACGAAGAAAACGATGTTTAAAATGGCGGTCGGACTATGAAGAAAGATGAGTTTGATGTAAGAGAACACTCGCGGTCGAAAAGTTTCGTTGTTTTATGACCCATAATAGAGAAAGGAATGAAGACGACGATGTCTAGAATTAAGAAATAATCAAAGACGCGAGCTAAAATATTGCGATATCGATGAAATAAATATCATTAAAATATTTCTTGTAAAAAAAGCTTAGAAGTGATATCAAACGCTACATGACTTGGAAGAGAAGACGTATGTAATAAATTAAATAACTTTATTTAATAATGAAATACGAAACGAACATTAGATAATTGAGTTAACCATTCAATCAGGTAGATTTCTAAGTGTCGATCAGTTGATACGTTAACAAAAGAATTGCAAACGAATATATACAGAAAATGTCTAAATTTAAATTAATGTTTTAAATTCGAGATATATTTGTGAAGAGATAATATTTAAAATTAAAATTAAACATTCTTATAGGAAGTCTAACACTAATAATAATAATTACGTGTTATAGATTACCTTCGTCTGCTCCTAACTGATGTACAAAACCGTAAACCGATTCCCAATTATTACTTAAGACATCAAAAGTAACGCTCTGATAGTTTATTTACACATTTAAAAGACATTCATTTTAGTTATTCTTCAATATCTGAGAAAAATAACTTCATGTGATAATAATAATCTAGAATAGAACACACCGAAAAATTAATTAATTTCAAAGAAAGCAAAAGTAACATCAGCATTAAAAAGAAAATAGGAACTCACTTAAGACTATCCAAGCCGATTTTCTTATATTTGTAAGTATTATCCCAGAATTAGAATATTCAATTTTGTTACATGTTATGATAGAGAAATATTTCCTGTTCTTTCCCATAATCGCAAACAATAAATATGTATAACGACTTTTATAATAACTGTGGCATAATCAACCACAGTAGTTATTTTCACAGATTTCAGAACAATTAATTATATCTGCAATATATTTTCTAATGAAATTGTTCTCTTTCACTATAATACTGTTAGAGATCACCGCAGCCAATTTCTTATATGGGCTAATGAAAAGCTTCTGTGTTTGTATCGGCTAATGAAAAGCTGCCGTGTTATTTTCCGCTAGGAAAAGTGGCTATTCTAAGTCTCGGCTAATGAAAAGTTGTTGTGTTATTTTCTGGTAGCAAAAACGGTTATTGTGAGTATCCGCTAAGAAAAATTTCATCCGTAGCCATCTAATTACCTGAACCTAGAAAAACAACGCAATTGGATTCAAGGGTCATCGATCACGCAAGGTAATGTGTGTAGAATATCATTTTTTGTGACAGAGTCCCAGAAAAATTAATATAATAGTTATTTTGGAGGACCGCATGGTGTCCTAAAACATGGTGTTCGACTCACCATTTTATTTATTTTTTTTTTCTTGCGTCCATATAAAATTAACCAAGTTCATTACGTATATAACTCGCTTAATCACTTTTCTAATTCAAATTGCAATAGTATTTTTTATATAGTATCAATCTCACATGTCTGATTTGTTTTAAAAGTAAGAAATTTGAGCAAATTAAATTTAATATATTTTTTTTATCAGTAATGGAATCCTATGTGATTTTTTTTTATATATCTAACTTTGTTTAAATAATATATTTTTCACTTAATTGGTAAATTATCGCAGTTATAAAAATTTTCTTTAGTTACATTTTTTTTTAATTCTTAAGCATATATTTTTGCATATACAGCCTGAGCCTTTATTGTTATATTACTATATCTGATTGGAGTATCTGATTTTGTGAATACATTGTGTATTATTATTTTTCACATTATTAATTTCTATCTGTGTGTAGCACCTAAAAATTTATTGCATATACTGAGTGAAACGAACCTGTGTAAGGTACATTAAAGCTTTGATGGACTACCTATGCAATAATTTATAGTATAGAATACGATGTTTATGTGATCTATGATATTCCAACTATATAAAAATATTTTGTTGGCTCAATATTTTATACCTCTCTGGTATATTATATATATATTTTTTTGTATTTTCTTTGTTGCTTATATAATAAATATAGTTGTTATTGTTATGAACTCTGTTTTTCTTTTCTTTATTTTTTTTAATTGAGAATCAACTTATCCGAAATTACTAAGTTATCCCACTTACTACGGCAGAGTCTGTGTTCTCTGTTTGCTAAAGGTAAAACATGGTGGCGCCCTTTTTTATGTAAGAACCTCCCCGCAACTCGCCTCTTAACTGAGTTAGCCCTTTAGCCAAAAGATCTCCGGGGCAACCATGAGTTGTAGGTAAGTTGGGTAAGTTTAGAGAGATATTTGTAGGCGCAAGTCTACAATTCTCCAGTCTAGGCGGTCCAATCCACAACCCAATTTTGGAACTGCTAATTTCAAAATGTCTTGTTGTAACATTTTTTCGCATAAGTGGGCCAGTGCCTCCCAAAAGGCACGATAGGCTGGCTTCAGACTTGACAGTTCTTTCGTGACCAAATAAAATATGGGTTGTTCTTCATTTATTATTTGGAGACTCTTCCCAATTGCTGGTCGCTGCTTCTTAAATTTTTCGATTCTCCCAAATCTCTCTTTAAATTCTCTGGCAATTCCTTTGGCCATTCGCAGATCTCGGGCTACGCAATGAGCAAGCGCGTAGTCTGGCGGCATCGTAAACATCGTCTTGCTGTTTTTCGATGGTGACCCCAAATCGAGCTTTTCTCGAACCAAAATACTCTTCCATAAAGTCTTCAAAGGCTAGTTTCTGGTATTGGCTATCCAATTGGTGCAAGTCAGCGGCTTCGTCTTGCTTGTCTCCAGAGTATGGGACTAACCGATTAAAATGTACGACTTTTGGCTTAGTATGAGGTGTTCGCCTGATGCGGTATATCGTACATCGTTAATCCGCTTCAACACCTCGTATGTCCCCTGCCAATTCTGTTGAAGTTTTGGAGATAGGCCCCGTCGACGTTGTGGATTATATAACCAAACCCGGTCGCCTTCATGGTAACCACTCTTCTCGGCGTTGATGTCGTAGCTCTCCTTCATTCTGCCACTAGCATCTTGGATATTATGTCTGACTTGTTCATGGATATTATCTAGTCGTCTTCTGAGCGTGCTGACATAATCTTCTCCGGCAAGATCTTCACCAGGCTTGCTCCCAAACTTTAAATCACAGGGCAATCGGAGTTCCCTCCCGAATAGCACATTTGCTGGTGATTGGTCAGTTGTCTCTTGAACAGAGGCCCGATACGCCATTAGGAATAATGGTAAATGTTCGTCCCATACTCTCTGGTGTTCGGAGACCATTTTGGATAAGTGTCTGATCATGGTCTTATTCATTCGCTCTACCATCCCATCTGATTGTGGATGCAAGGGAGTTGTTCTCGTCTTCCGTATGCCCCAAAAGTCCACAAATCTTTTCGAATAGACTGGACTCGAAATTTCGCCCTTGATCGGAATGAAGTTCCAGGGGTACACCAAAACGGCTGACGAACTCCTTCACAATCACGTCTGCTACAGTTCCAGCTTCTTGATTTGGTAGAGCATATGCTTCAACCCATTTGGTAAAGTAATCCATGACCACTATTATGTATTTATTTCCTTTGTCGCTTTCTGGAGAAGGGCCGGCAGCATCTATGGCGATCGTTTCAAATGGGCTTCCTACATTGTATTGGCGCATGGGTGCACGTCCACGCCTCTGGGGACCATTGCTTCCGGCGCAATTAGCACACTTTCGGCACCATTCTATCACATCTCGTGAACAATTCACCCAGTAAAACCTCTGGCGCACCTTCTCCAGTGTTTTATGGACTCCAAAATGTCCCCCAGAAGCACCATTATGGAGTTCTCGCAATACCTCTGATATTTTTTTCTTGGGAACCACCATCTGCATCTTCCGCTCGCTTCCATCGTGATTTTCGACCTCACGTCTCAGGAGATCGTCTTCCATGGTTAAGGAATCCCATTGTGCCCAGTATGACTTCAATTCTCGTGAATGGGGCAATTTCTTGCCCGGTCGGTCTTTGCCCATTTCTCTTCCAAGCCCTGAAGACTGCAAGATCCGGATCAGCTTCTTGATCTGTGCGCAACTTGTCATGTTGCAATTGGTCATAAACCACGGCGGTTTGAAGATCGTTGGCCGATTTGTCTTCTAATCGGTTGCAATGTCGACAGTCTTCTGGACAGGGCCTTCTGGAAAGAGCATCTGCATAACTATGTTTGAGGCCTGCTCTGTGTTTAATGTCGAAGTCATACTCCTGTAGCCTCTCAATCCATCTAGCTACTTGACCCTCGGGATTCTTAAATTGTAAGAGCCACTTTAAGGCGGCATGATCAGTGCGGATCTGGAACTTCTGCCCATACAGGTACTTGTAAAAATGCTCTATTGTCTTAACTAATGCCAATAATTCTCTCCTGGTTACCCAGTAGTTCCCCTCTGGTTTGGACAGAGTCTTGCCGAAGTATTCAATGACCTTTTCTAGTCCGTCTTGGATTTGATAGAGCAAGCCACCAATCCCGACGTAACTGGCATCCGTATCTAGAACAGACCTCCCAGATGGCAGTAGATAGTTTAAAACAGCTGCACTGATCAACGTACCTTTTAACAACTCAAAGGCCGCTTGGCATGCGTTGTTCCAAATGAATGCTCGATTTTCTGTTAGGCGAGTAAGTGGTTTTGTAATGTTAGAGAATCCAGGAACGTATCGTCGATAATACGTGCATAATCCCAAAAAGCTTCTTAGCTAATGTTTGTCTCTGAGTACTGGCCATTTTTCCACATCTTTTACTTTTTCTGGAGCCACAGCAACTCCTTTTCCGGAAACCACATGTCCAAGGTAATTTACCTCCTTGCGGAAAAGGTGACTCTTCTGTGGACTTAATCTCAGGCTGGCATCTCGCAACCTCTGGAATACTACTTCCAAATTTTTCATGTGATCTTCAAGGGTCTTCCCTACCACAATCACATCATCGAGATATACCAGGCAGGTATTCCAAGACAGTCCCCTCAGTACAGTGTCCATGAGTCGCTCAAAAGTAGCTGAGGCGTTACACGGTCCAAATGGAATGACTGTAAACTGCCAGAGTCATGTATCTAAACTGATGGTAGTCTTCTCTTTGTCATTTGAATCCATTCCCACTTGCCAATAACCGCTCTTCAAGTCGAGAGTGGAGAACCATTTTGCTCCTGCCAAGGTGTCTAGCGTATCGTCTATTCTTGGGAGAGGATAGCTGTCCTTTTTGGTCACACTATTCAAACGACGATAGTCCGCACAGAATCTGGTAGATGCATCCTTCTTCCTGACAAGGACCACTGGTGAAGCCCATGGACTATTCGATGGTTCAATTACTTCTTGGCCTTTCATATCTTGTATAATTTGCTTGGCTTCCTCACGTTTTGCCAGTGGTAACCTTCTTGGTCCTTGTCGAATTGGACTTGCATCGCCGGTATTTATTTTGTGCATTACAATATTGGTTCTTCCTTTCGTACCAGTTTCAGTTTCAAATACGTCTCCATAATGTTTAATTAGGCCCTTAACTTGGCTTTGTTCCTTCTTGCTCAATCCTTGACAGGCGGAGTCGATTATCTTGGACAATTTCTCAAGAACCTGCACGAATTCATTCTTCATCGCCTCTACACGATGAACGACGGCCGACACTGGCGAACACCACCCCAGAATAGTACCCTTCTTCAATGAAACAGGGTAATAGTTCACATTCATTACCCTTATCGGTACAGTCTTCTGAGTTTTAACCAGCATTTTGGCAACTACTATTCCTCGGCCCACCTCGTCATCATCAGCCTTTAGTTCCAACATTGTAACATTTCCGTCCAAATAGTCACCTTCCATACCCCGTCAAAAATGTCTCACTTCTTGCATCCAGAACAATATTCTCTGCTGTAATTATTTGTACACTCCCACAATTTTTCCCATGAAGAAACAATCCCTCATTATTTATTTTTAAAGTGCCTTCTTTCATGTTTAACTGGAAGCCGTAGGTGTTTATGATGTCTAATCCCAAGATTATTTGTTCTTCTATGTCGGCTACA
Source organism: Melolontha melolontha (assembly GCA_935421215.2). NCBI lineage: Eukaryota > Metazoa > Arthropoda > Insecta > Coleoptera > Scarabaeidae > Melolontha > Melolontha melolontha. Next base: position 29,013,951 of record OW285243.1, on the reverse strand, counting down.
AGAACACGATGTCGGATTGATGTTGGTCCTCTGATAAAATTGACATCTATTTCACCTGCCACAGAAGCTGCTTCTCCAGTAGCTGTCCTAAGTCTCCATTTGCTAGAAAGTAATTCTTTATTCCTGGAAATCAAATCGGGCCGCACGACGGTTTTCGTCGATCCAGTATCTAGCAAGCAAGCATAGGTCCTTCTTTCCATAATAGCGTCCACATACAGGCCATTGGTTTGATTTTGCAAGGATGCGATTTGGGCAGTCCTTTGGACTTGCGGATTCTCAGCCGATTCTTTCTTGGTCCTTTTACCACATTTGTTCTGAATGTGACCGTTTCTTCTACAATTCCCGCATAGCTTCGCACTTTTATTTTGGTTTGATTTGATTTAGGCCTTGACTAACCACCTGCTCCATGAACTCATCATTTTTCTGTTGGTCGGCAGAACAGCCACGAGCATGGTTCCGAAAAGCTTGTTTTGCAGTCTCAAACTCAAGTGCGTACGCCAAAGCATCGATCGAGGTTTTCGGTCGTTCCAACCTTAATGCTTGCTGCGTATCAATATCTCGTAGACCATCTATGAACGTTTGGACAGCTAGGTGTTCCATGAAATTATCTGGCGCCATCGGATATGCCAGTCGCACCAGACGAGCTACATCTGCCTCAAATTCTTGAATATTTTAGCCTTTCTTCTGTGATCGATTCTTCAGTTGGGTATGGTATACTTGCTCCAAATGTGCATGGCCATATCTCATCTCCAACCGCTTGATGAGTTGGGAATAATCTTTACGTTCCTCAGGAGGCAATATCTGCAAAATATCACTAGCATCACCCCTCAATGCTATGATTAAAGCAGTAGCCTTCTCGACAGAAGACCATGCGTTTGCTTCTGCGGCCGCTTCGAATTGCGTCAGGTAAGTTGCCCATGACGTCTTTCCATCAAAGGTTGGTGGCTTTATTCTGGTATTTGAAATACCCACAAGTTCTTCCTTTATTTCGATGGGCCGTGGTATAACTTCTTCGTTGACCTGCTTGGGATCAGAATGACTCGTGGTAATGGGTAATTTCGGCTGAGTCATAATTGCCTCTAAAAGTCTAGAATGTTCTCCAATTTTCTCCTCTACAACTATGAAAATCTCTTCCTTTAATGCTTCTGATTTTACCTCTAGTCACTGTTCTAGAATTTTCTCCACTTGTTCCAGACTTTTTTCGAAGCTTCTAGAATTTTATAGTAATTTATTTTCCAGATTTTTCTCGAGAATTCTAGCGGTTTCTAGGTTCCTTTGTTCCACGTGGGCTTGCGAGTTGATTAGATGTTGTTCCAGAATTTGCAAATTGTATGTTAGTCGTTGTTCCAAACTTTTCACACTGTCCAGATTATTCTGTTCCATTTGCTTCATTTGAATTAACAGGAAATTCACGTCAGCATTGCCGCCTGGAACTTGGATGAAGTAATTCTCTGTGTCTTCGCCTTCTTGGATCAACACATTTTGAAGCCGTTGCTGGAGAATTGCCTTTTTGCCGGTTGTATCCTCACCCCTCTCCTCTAATTCTCGTTTTAAATCAGTCACTTTTAATTCCGTCATTTGCATTCTATTAGCCATCACGATATTTAAAATAACGTCTTTTCGCACTGTATATTTATTTAAAGAAATACTTAATTAACACTTAATTGTTTACTTAGTTCGTTATTTATTAAACCACACACCCGCCACTGTAAAGTTTGTCTTTTCGGGTTCTTAAATAAAACTATCGATAACTTTAGACACACACTATATTAATAATAAAACGTATAACAATATAAACACTAACTACTAACAATAAGCACATTTATGTATTTATATTTATATAACTTTAATCCGCGATGATTCGGTATGGAATGGTATCTAAATTCCTTCTTCGACGGCTTATATATATATATATTCATGGATTCTTCATCGTGTGCAAGAACTTGGCCTATGCTCATCGACTTTATGGAAGATTTTGCGCAACGATCTTGGCATACATGCCTACAAGATTAAATTTGTGCAAAAACTGAAGCCAACCGACCATCGTTTTCAAAGTCAGTTCAGTAATTGGGCGCTTGAACAGTCGGAAGTCGTTCCACTGTTTTATGGTCAAATTGAATTCAGTGATGAGGCTCACTTCTGACTCAGTGGCTTTGAGAATAAGGAAAATTGTCGCATTGGAGCGACACTAATCCACAGGTGACTTATCAAATACCCGATGGCATAATCGGGCCATGCCTCTTGAAAAACGAGGATATTCGAGCTGTCACCGACAATGTTGGCCGGTATAGAGGTATGTTCAACGATTTTTTATTCCCAGAAGTGCATGAACATAATCTGGAAGAACCTTGGTTTCAGCAGAACTGTGCTACATGGCGAAACTATCGATTAATTGAAGGAAATGTTCGGCGATAAGAAAATGAGCCTGCACACTGACCTTCAAGATCATCTGATTTGACGCCTCTAGAATATTTTTTGTATGGCTATTTGAAGTTATTAGTCTACGCAAACAAGCCAACAACTATTGCAGCCTTGGAAACCAATATCGAGCCCACCAATCGTGACATTCGACCCCAAACGCTCAAAAAAGTAGTCTAAAATTAATGCTCCAGGATGACGTGCCTCAGACACTCCCTTGACGGCCATATGCCCGATATCATCATCTATCATTAATGTCATAAAACTATCGTACCGATTAAAAACAAAATTCTCATTTCTCCAAAACTTGTCTTTTTTATTTCAATTTATAATCCTACACCTCTTAAAAAAACAGACTTTATTAACTTGAACATTTTCCAGTTGAATGTATTTATTTAAAATAATTTAAATAATGACTGGTAACAGAGAAGGGAGATTAATAGGGTAAAACATGTAACAATAGAATATGTAAATAGAACTGAATAGAATATGAAAAGCACGAGCTAGTAATGCATTTATTGAACTAATTGCTTATTGAAGACAGCGCCTTTATCATAAGCAATTCAAATTTTGCTTACAAATGTAATTGGAAACAGCAGAAATAAAACATGTATTACGAGGGCTATGGAAATGTGTCTGGAAACAAAAAAAAAAAACACATAAAATGAGACTAATCCATTTTTGCCTACACTTAAACCAACTTGCGAAGCTTTATTTTCACTTTGAAGTTGATAGTTCGGAAACCACATCAGACTCTCTCAATAGCTACTTTTCAGATAACGAAAATGACGCATTTTATTTTTGAAGTTGGGATATAAAATTGAATTACATACGTCGAAATGTCCGAGAAAGCTCTAAATATGCATAAAAAGTATAATAGGCCTTAAAATTCAAAAAAGGCGTAGAAAAACTTGGTCTTATTCTATTTATTTTTATCTGATTCGTACAGATTTTTAAATATATTTTTCATGCTTTAAATTTTAGACATAAGCATATTTTCTAAAGATCTGGTCTTTAATGATAACGCCGATTTTCTCTCAGCACGTAAAATTGTTGATTTTTTAGCCAGTACAAAAAAAGCCTGATTTAATGACTTATTGTGTGTATTCATCTAATTTATCAATTTGCCTTTTTTTCCAAAATTTATTTAAACCACTACACATTTGTTTCGTCAATGAATTTGTACTTTGTAATTCCGCGTTATGCCGTTTGACGTGGGATACCCCGTCAAAACAAACATCGCTGTCTACACTTGTCATGAAGACAACGATGGTTGTTTTGATGTTCGTGATAATAATAATAATAATAATAATAATAATAATAATAATAATAATATTGTTTATTAATCCAACAGATAATAAAATCCATTAATAGGACAAAATAAAATAATTCTACATAGCATGAGGCGATACATATTGATACATATATTCATAACATATATACAATGTGTCCGGGAAAATGTGGGAAATCTCTCAGATTCAGATAGAACATTAAAAAATAAGATGACAAGCTACCATAATTTTTTTCCTAGCGGCCCTCCCTACGGAGATACGGCCTCCTAAAGGACGCCATTGGAAATCAATTTTTCTTGAATAACTTTTAAACTACTTATTACAATTTAATGAAAACTTAGTATGGTAAACAGTAGTAAGTAGTAAGGACCTCTTAAAATACTGCCCTTAAATTTAAATTAGCTTGTTTAGTTTACCAGGTTGTATATTTTAATGCTTACATTTTTAACACCCTGTATGATAAGGAGTTAAAAAAAAAACAAATTTGGATACCTTGAGCATTAAGCTAAAGAAAAGGTACTCTTGTTCATTGTCGATAAAATGAACCGTTTTCGAGAAAAAAAAAGAATAAAATAATTAATGTTTTATTTATATTAAAAAGAACCATGATTTCTATTTTTTTTTGTCTGCAACAAAGTGTGATACAAAAGTCATTCCAGGAATAAAAAAGTTTTAGTTTAGGTTATTTAATCCGACAAAATTACAAAGATTCTTAGAAATGCAGTTTTGTCCCAGAAAGGCACCTTAACAAAAATTATGTTTAGAAATGTACTCACTAAAGCTTGCAACGATTGAACCTAAATACGCTAATTAGAAATAATCAATTAAAAACTTCATAAGTGGGTTCAACATGGGCTCCGTGAACTCTGATACACTCGCGGGCACGACGAATAGAGGACTGCTGTACTCGCCACAACAACCCAGCATTGTTTCTTATCACATCACAATGAAATGTGATTCTCTGTAAAAGTTCCTCCCTAGTATCAACCGGAGAGGAATACACCAAGGTTTTGAGATGACCCCACAGGTGAAAATCCATTGGCGTTAGGTCAGGAGACCATGGAGGCCAGGCAATTGGACCTCCTCTGCCTATCCAACTGTTTGGATAGACGTTATTCAGGTGGTCGCGTACAGCAACGCTAAAATGAAGTGGGGCCCCATCATGCATAAAATACATGCTTTGGCGGGTTGCAAGTGGCAAAATGGCAATACGCATGGTCCAATCAAAAAATTGCCAATTATTCTTGCCCAAACATTAATTGATTGGAACTGATGTTGATAATGATGAACGACAGTGGCATGAGGGTTTTCATCAGCCCATAAATGCGAGTTATGTAAATTTACAATACCATATTTGGTAAACCCTGCTTCATCGGTAAAAAGAATACTGCTAATAAAGTTTGGATTTGTTCGTTTCTGATCTAACAGCCAGTTTGCGAACTGGATTCTACGAGGAAAATCTTCAGGAAGTAGTAGATGCACTTTTTGCAGATGATAAGGGTATAACAACTGTTCTTTAAGTACTTCATGAATTGTCGTTTTTGACGTATTAAGCTGCGCGGCTAATCTTCGAGTGCTTATTGAAGGAGTATTACCTACAGTATCCAAAATATTTTCCTCCAATTGCACCGTACGTACTGTTCTTCTCACACCAGCATCAGTACTTGTTTTCGCAAAACTTCCTAAAACATTAAAGAAAGTCAATAATGTTACCTTATTAACTGGAATCGCCCACCAGTCTCTCTTAGTCGTTGGTCAAGTCGCTGAAATGTTTTCTGATTTGGAATATTGCGATTAGGATATCTTTCTTCAAACAACCTTCTTGCTTCCAAAGCATTGCAAGATGCAAGACCGTACATAAGATGCATATCTGCATACTCACTAAATGTGTATCCCATTATCAAATTAAATTTACCAAGATATTCAAAATTCAATAAATTAATATCGAAGTAAAGGATCAACGTGTTAACAATATGAAAGATTACAAGATTTAAAATTTACACGGCAATGCAAGATATTTATTAATTCGTGGGTACCATAGTAACGTTTGTAAAACAATGCGTTTTTTAGTACTGAAAACAGTTTTTTTTCAGACTTTTGTATCACACTTTGTTGCAGACAAAAAAAAATAGAAATCATGGTTCTTTTTAATAGAAATAAAACATTAATTCTTTTATTATTTTTTTTTCCTCGAAAACGGTTCATTTTATCGACAATGAGCAAGAGTACCTTTTCTTTAGCTTAATGTTCAAGGTATCCAAATTTGTTTTTTTAACTCCTTGTCATACAGGTGTTAAAAGTGTAAGCATTAAAATGTACAACATAGTCCGCCCCTGGTAAACTAAACAAGCTAATTTAAACTTAAGGGCAGTATTTTAAGATGTCCTTACTACTGTTTATATATTAAATTTTCATTAAATTATAATAAGTAGTTATTCAAGAAAAATTGATTTCCAGTGGCGTCCTTTAGGAGGCCGTATCTCCGTAGGGAGGGCCGCTAGGAAAAAAATTATGGGAACTTGTCATCTTATTTTTTAATGTTCTATCTGAATCCTAGAGATTTTCCACATTTTCCCGGACACATTGTATATATATATATATATATATATATATATACATAAATACATATATAGATAATTATTTCTTGACCTTTGTATATTATAGTAGATTTATATAGTCAGCGATTTAAGGTCTGTTTTGCTTTAATATGTATATATTTAAAATAATCTCTTACATGTTTCGGCACATAAAAAAGGTATTATGTGAGCTGTAAGAGAAGATGGCCGAAAACCATTTCATAATAATTTCAAAGCAACAAATAGTTGGTTATCACGATGAAAAGTAAAGCATGGTATAAAATTTTAAAAAATTTACTGTGAAAAGTGCAGTGCTGATACAAAAGAGTGGAAAACCACAAAAATTGCTGCTTTTCTTGACAATTTTTGTGCAGATGACATATTCAGTGCCGAAGAAACCGGTCTCTATTACCGTGCCACACCAGGTGTCTATATGTTAAAAACACATTGAACTGTCGGGATACCAAAAAGCAATGGACATTACAGTGTTATGTTGTGCAAATATGTCACATACTGACACACGCATAGGGAAAAGTGCTAAACCTCGATGTTTTAAGAGATCTAGAATAGTTAGGATGCAGAATTACAAGTGCAGCACATCTTCATTTTGACAACTTACAAAATATAAAACTAGAATTTCATCCTCCCAACACCACATCATTAGTGCAACCAACGGACATGGGAATAATAAAAAATCTCAATACGTTGTACCGTGGGTACCTATTAGTAAATTACATAGATGACAATTTATTAACAAGTTCCTCCACTGCCAGAGTATGTTAGTGCAAAAATTAACCTTTTGCAGGCAATACAGTTTTTCACTTATAGTTGGGGAGCTATAAAATCTAAAACCATACAAAACTGCTTTGCTGTCTCTGGCTTTAGTCTTTTAGAAGCCTCAGAAAATTTGACCGAATCAGAAAGCGACGTTATTTCACAAGTGACCATTGGTAATTATCAGGAATTTTTTGCAATAGATAACAATTTACCATGTTATGATGAAACTGAAAACTATGAGGATATAATTGTTGAAGGTATTCAATCAAAACGTCAAATATTAGACGAGGATAATTACTCTGATGATGAAAATCTACCGGTGCCAGTAACTAACCAAGAAGCAGGAAAATGCGTCACCATGTTAGAACGTGTTTTATGCAGGAAGGCAATTATGAAAGTCCTATGTCCGCACTGGATACCTGTGCTGATTTTGTACAAAAACAATCATACAAACACGAAAAGCCAGGCTACACTTCATGAATTCTTTCATAATTAAAGTTCAGTTGCCTTTACATGTAAAAAAATGTATTTATCTTTTATTGCATGTATGTATTTAAATGTTCAATTATATTCTTATTATATAGATCCTATCAGAAACGTGTTTTTATTTAATGTGAAATTAAACTGCAGGAAAAGACACTTTTGCTGTAGAACTTCGCTTAAGTAGGGCAGTCGCTTAATTGGACCAAAATGTTCTGGTCGCAATGTGCCCCGATTAAGCGTAATTAACTGTATTATGAAGCCGGTCGTTACTCACTTAAAATTATTTAAAGTTTAGTTTTTTGTCTATTATGTTTTGACTAATTGATAAATATGTAGATATTCACATAAACATTATATTAGTTGAATTAAAAATACAAAATCGCGAACAGATTGATAAATATCGTCGAGTGTATTATCTGCTCTAAAACTAGTCAATTACGTGTACATTATCTTTTGTGGCTCTATAAAATAATGAACCATAAAATTACAAAACTCGTATATAATTTTATTACCGTACACTGTACAAGTAAAAACTATTATACACACATTTTTCTTTAGCAAGTGTGTGTTGAAGTGAATTAATTACATTAACATTTCCGTAAATTAACCAGACATAAAACATGCAAGATTCGGAACTACGCTTTTTAATATGAGCATGATTAATCTTCAAATGTGTTTTAAGACATCCCCAATTTCCCATATATACACCCGTTTAAGACACAAAGCTCACTAGATTCTTCAGGGAGTGCTGAACCAGGGTCACGTTCACCAAGGTTGGTAACTCGATATAAAATCCTCCAGAAGACCAAGAAGGGGGCAGTCACAGTTTGCCAATCGAAGTAGGCTGTCGTAGGCATTTGTTCTAACATTATGTACAGAATTGTGAGTATTTAAAAGTCGTGAAACACGTGCTAAAATTTGATAACTTATAAATAATAAGTGTTGCGTTAAAAATTATTTTTAATGAAAAATTAATCAAAAAATATTAAAGTGTATTTATTCAACATTTTTAAATAGTTTTCTTATACGTATTGTTTTATTTCCAGTGCATCCTTGCAGCCATATTTGGCATAACAATAGCCCAATATCACAATGACCCGAAAAACGTAGCGATATTAAAAGAGCAAAGGTACCTGAGTGGCGACGGAACTTTTGGTGCTACATATCAACAAGAAGATGGTGTACAATTCAAGGAAGAAAGTGACGCATCCGGGAATCGCGTAGGAAGTTATTCTTATGTGGATCCGAATGGTCAAAGAAGAACAGTTTCCTACACAGCTGGCAAAGATGGCTTCCACGCGACCGGCGATGGTATACCACAGGCACCACCAACATCGCTTCCTGTAGCTCCACAACCGTTATACAAACCATTGCCTCAGTATAATTCGCCAGATTACAAAGAACCCGAATACAGACCTGAACCTGAATACAGACCCCAACCCCAATACCAACCACCCCAGCAACAATATCAACCTCCTCAACAACAATATCAGCCACCACAACAGCAATATCAACCACCACAACAACAATACCAACCACCACAACAGCAATATCAGCCACCACAACAACAATATCAGCCACCACAACAACAATATCAACAACCTAGCTACACAACGACCCCAGCCCCGCACAGATTTTATCCTCCCGGAAAGTTATCTTTGAATAGATCACCTGATGGTTTTAGCTATAGTTTCCAAAAATCTTAATTTATTATACTAATAATCGATTTTTTTTCGAATTTAATTTGTACTACACAGTGATATTTAAGTAAAATTAAATATGTTCGTGTACATAAGATAATTGTTTATATGTTATTTATAATAAAAGCAAAAATGAAAGTTAGTCGATCACCTTGATTAAAGATTACTGTTGTGTATGTGGGATCCTGTAATGATTATTATGATCATAAAAAGCGCGATTGTAATAATTTCTATTGTTTATTATTGTCGTTATATGCATGTAACCATAAATAAATTAAGGCGAATAAATTGCGAATTTGTAAACAATTAGTTTCGTATTTCTTTGACATCCTTTACTTTCTTCATGACAATCATGACAATATCCGCTACTGTGGTAGACACCTACAGTGTATATAACACATCTAAACACTTCCGGATAGTTGCACACACGACCTTGAACGTTATAATTATAAAAAAAAATCTTGAACCAGATTGTCTGAGGTGTGGCTAAAGGCAACAAACAAAGGTAAAAGGTGCTCGTAACATTCAAAAATGCCAAATGTTACCTATTGGAATATATTAGTGACATTCACGTAGAACTGGATTCTTGTGAGAAAATAATGAATCAGATATATATGTAATAAGTTCATACAATAATTTAAAAAAAGTATTGTGCTAATGAATGTACGTGGTTTCTTAATAATTTATAATGGCTACATAAAGACTACAAAAACTCGTTTTATTTTACTTAACAATTTCTAAGTAAACGAGAACTTTTATATATTATGAATATCTAATTCAAATTAGGTGGTTATCTATCTTTAATTTCACTTTACATTGATAACTTTCATTATACGAGGGTGATTCGTAAAGTAAGTTCCATTTGGTTAGTAGAAAAACACCAATATATGAAAAGGTTTTTTTATTATATACGATTTAAAGCCACTACTTTCAAATATTTTTCTACGTAGTTGTCTTTAAGATTCAAACATTTGTCATAGCAATGAACTAGCTTTTTAATGCCCTCTTCACCGTTGACTTCTGTAAATTGGTAATAATAAAAAAATAGGATTGGAATGGGTACCGGAAAGAAGACATATTAACATAGTAAGCAACAGTTGTCGAATTAAATAACTAATAGATATAGTTATTATTTTGTTATATTGATGTCATATCGTTAAAAGAACAAAAGAAAACCATTAAGTAATATAATTCATGCATGGTAGCAGAGCTTAGTTCAACACAAAAGGTTTTATGTAAAAAAGAATGGTTCGAATTATATAGAAAACAGAGGATGAAAAGTACAAGTTCCCACTTTGCAACGAAAATAATTTAAGCATTTGTAAATTTAGAATAATACATAGAAGAATACATAGCATTAATGAAACTACATCAGAAGTAGAAAAAAAGGAAATAGAAAAGCTTTTGCAAGAAAGATTTTTAAAGGAAAGCAGCGTAAGAGCATTTTAATACAAAGAATAGCTGGTAGCCACTTAATATGTAAAAGAAAATGGTACACAATGTGAAATATGGAACACATTAACAAGTATCTTTGAATGAAAAGGAGTTGGCAGTCGATTATTACTGAAAAAAGGATTACTAGCTATGGAACATCTAATTTAATGGCTAATAATTTTTTATGAAAATAACTTATTCCAAGAAGAAGAATATATTTCTGAAGAAAATCTTGTGGACTCAAGTGAACAAATCCAAACGAGTTGTGAACCTATTCAAGAAGAAAATTGTGAAGTAACAGAAGACAACCCAAATGAAGAAATAAGTGAACAAGTGGACCTAGAAAAAAAACACCACAATGGTTGGAAGATTATGATACTTCGAACTCGGAGAAGACCTGATGCAGAACGATTGGTAAAAGCAGTGAGTAACGAATTAGAGTCACTGAAAATCAACAACACATGGACACTTAAACCTGAGAACGTCAAAGTGATTAGCAACAAATGGCTATTCAAACTGAAGCATGATGAAAATGGAAACATTAAAATATAAAGCTAGAGTAGTTGCCCGTGGGTTTGAGCAAGAATATATTATTATGAAGAAACTTATGCACCAATCGCAATAGCGTTCAACATGTATTTTAAGTAATATTTGTGGACGATATAATAATCACATCACCACAGTTAACAGTATTAAAGATGAATTGAAAAAGGAGTTCGACATGGAAGATATGGGCGAACTAAAATATTTTTAGGACTGAAAATTGCACATAATAGAAAATCCGGAATAATGGAAATTAGCCAAAGAAAATACTTAACCGACGTTTTAAGAAAGTTCAGAATGGTAGATTGCAAACCTGTATCAACACCAATGGAGCCAGGATTGAACATTACAGCAGAACAACAAGATAAATAATTGTAAACTATTCATAGACAGTTGATAGGATGTTTATTCTATACAACATGTTCGAGGCCAGATATTTGCTTCGCAGTAACATATTTGAGCCTATTTCAGCACAAACCAAAATATGAAACATGGACATATTTGAAAAAAGTATTAAGATATTTAAATGGAACTTTTAATGTTAATCTAATACTTGGCAGAAATAAAAGCGAGTGTGAATTACGTGGTTACGTAGATGCTGATTGGGCTTCTCACAAAATGGATATAAAATCGACAACTGAATATCTTTACTACATACGGTTGCCTATGCTCATGGGCCTCAAAGAAGCAAAATTCAGTATCATTCTCATCGACAGAAGCAGAATATATATCGCTAAGTGATTCTTGCACTGAAGTGCTATGTTTGTAGAGGATTCTACAGGAAATGTGTCTGGAAGTGAACGAACTTGTTGAGATCTTTGGAGATAACCAAAGCTGCATTAATTTATCCAAGAATACCATCATGCATAAACGAACTAAACATATAGACATAAGTCATAACTTTGTGCGCGATTTGGCACAAGATGGAACTATCGAAGTGATATATGTGAACAGGGCCTCACAAGTAGCTGACATCATGACCAAGGCATTACCGGGACCAAGACATCGTGAACTGGTGAAACAACTATGTTTGTTGTAAATGTATATTTTGAGTTATTAAGGGCAGGTGTAAGTTGGTAATAATAAAAAATAGGGTTGGTATGGGTAATACTGGAAGGAAATTAAATAAGTAATAGATATAGTTGTTATTTTGTTATATTGATGTTATATCATTAAACGAATAAAAGAAAACCATTAAGTGCGTACGATCTTATTTTATACGTAATCCTTACAGCTTCCAAGCCTTTCTTGTCTGAAAATATAGTGACCAAAATTTTTCTTGTAGAAAAAGTTTAGGCGAAAAGCAGGCGAGTTAGAGCGACCCCACTGCATTAATTGTCTTTTGGTATCAACGTTAACATACGCGACCCAAGTCTCATCACCTGTTACGATATTCCTGAGGACATCTTCATCTTCAACATCGTAACGTATCAGAAAAGCTCGTACCTATCCCATTATATTTGTTATATGGTCTTCGGGAATAAATTTTGGCACCCATCGTGAACAAAATTTGTGGTAACCTAAACGTTCAGTAACAACCTCGTACAAAAATTTATGTGAAATTTGAGGGAAAAATGCACTCAGTTCTGTGATTGTGATTCACCGATTTTCGCGATTTTTTCCTTCGACATTAATCACAAGTTCGTTTGTCACAATAGTTGATCTCCGTTCTTCATCGTGGACATAAGTTCGTCCTTCTCGAAATATATGGCTCCATTTTCTAACCATACTGTCGCTTATGATATTTTCACATAAATAGAACAAAGTTCACGATAAATCCCATGAGTCTTCATATTTTTACACACAGAAATCGGATAACAGCACGCAATTTACAGTTGGCGGGGTTTTCAATTTTAAATGACCAAAATAGCACAAAAATATGTCCGAACGATTCTCTTACTAGCACTGCCAAACACACACTGAACCAGACTACACCGCAGCGCTGTGATAGCGCCCATATCCCAATTTTCTGCTCACGAGGCTTAAAGGGAACTTATTTAACGAATCACCCTCGTATTATTGTCACTTTACACAAAGTGTCACAAAACAACGTTTAAAAACCTTAAGGGCGTGTAGTACTTATTACTTTATTACACATAGGTCCGTAAATCAACTACTTACCAGATAATAGCGATTTTATTGCAATAGCAGAATCTATTTTTTTCTTGGTTTTTAAAGTGCTTTTATATTTTTTTATACTCAAGGCTAACACTTATTAAGAAGGATGTGCTAATCGATTTTGTTTGCTGATCTGAGTGGTCTTAATGCCAAATATTTTATGACAGTTTAATTTTGTGTCTGTGCAACTTGTTCCGATTACATTTATTTATTTAGCGTATGGTCTACACGGAAAAGATAAAAACACTTATACATATATCTGTAAAATACAAACAAATATACTGTGTAAATATAAGAATTCTGGTCATTTGGTTCTTATGAGAACCATCTGGTATATCGCCAAGCATACTTTTCTTTTTCTCTCTCAAGTATAAAGCCAGGATCAAGATTTTCTAGACTGGCTGCCAGCACTCTAGTTCATTTAGCGTTACCCAGGGTGCACCACGGCGAGGCGAACTAGACTACACCACGATTACAGTGGTCACTATTGAAATGCTAAAATGAGCGACATGGTGTTTATGTACTGTCGTGCCAGTTGGAATGTTACAACGTCTAAGAGAAACTGGTTCGTATCAGAAAAGGTTGCATGGTACTGCGCAGTAGAAACAGCATGCACACCGGAGGTAGAAAACCAAATTTTGGATATTCTTGAAGAAAATTCCTAAATAAGTGAAGAAGAATATCGGTTCAAGTATGTAGAAGCTTATTTGGAGAACTGTTTATGAGCAGCTGCTATACTCCTACCATATTCTACTGGTACAAACCCTTACCACTCCGGATTATCAAGCGAGAAGGACATTTTGTGAATTTGTAGCTTTTACGTGAAGCTGATGAACCGAAAAGACTTCGTTGCAAGCAGGTTTTAGTTACAGACGAAGCCGGTTTTATTAAAATGTAATATTTAATTTCCTCAATAATCACGGCTTGTTTAACGAGAATCCTCAAGCATAGTTAAATCCAGACATCGACAGCGTTTCATCTTTAATATCTGTTTAGGCATGATAGGGGACCAGTTGTTAGGACCAGTAGTTGTAGGACAACGGTTATCAGAACCAACATACCTCAATTTCTTAGATAATACTGAACCAGAACTTTTGGAAGATTTACCTGTAAATTAGTGACGCAATGTATGGTTTATGCAAAATGGAGCTCCACCACATTTTACGCTTGCTGTTAGAGAACATCTGAATAATGTATTTCCTGGGAAGTAAATAGGGCGTAGGTCCCATGTTATGGCCTTCTATATCTTCCGATTTAACTCCGTTGGACCTGAAGTTATTTAAAAAGTTTAGTGTACGCAATACCGATAAAAGATTTACGGCAAGGAATAGAACGATGTCGCCAGATAATTCGAGAAAAGCCCGGGTCTTTCGAAAAAATGCGGGCTCCTTTTAAATGAAGGTATAGATCCTATCTCGATACGGACTACATTTTAAACATATTATTTAGTTGTAATAATTTTCATTGTAGAGTACAAAAACAGCTTAAAACTCACGAAAGAATATTTATTCTGCAATTCCAATAAAATCGCTAATATCTCGTAAATAGTTGATTTTGTAACCAATGTATCTTAAAACTTTTAACCTTATTTTCGACCGTACTACATACCCTTAAGATTTTTAAAACTTGTTTTATAACACCCTGTATATGGGTGTCATAAAACTACATACATAACACACACACATAAATAAATATGTAATTGAAAACTACTGTACATTTGGACAACGTACAGCCGTTTTCAATGATTATAAAGCAATTCCATTGTTAGATTATACTGACCAATATAATTTTGGATATTTTGTATAGATATTTATGTTAAAGCAGAATATATCAATAAAAAATGCCTAACATAATATATTTACAAGTAATCTTCTTTATTCCCTTTTCGCATAAACAGAACTCAACGGTTTAATTCGTGGTCAATATTTACTACTGAAGAATAGACGTTTGTTAATAAGCATATCAAAACTTTAGCAAACAGAAATAACATTCAAAATTTAATAAAAGCCTAAAAAAAACGAATGACTTGGCTTGATTGCGCTGTGATGTTAATGAGCTGACGTCTAATCAGAGTATTATACATGCGGTCAAGTAGTTGTTGATTGATGTTTGTTTATAGACCCCTCGAAAGCAAGTTTAATGCCAATATACTGTGCAATTCAAACGGCCTTCTTTCTATATTGGTAGTTCGTACTGAACTGAAGATGTGAAGGATACACGTAAAAGTACGTAATTACATTTTAAAATAATTAAGTATAATGCTCGCTTATGGCAAATTTATAGTGATTCGAAAGGTAATGGCCTTTTTTCAATCTCCGCAGTAACATTAAATAATACTGTTGTTGTTTAAGTTCACGGGACAGATATGCTACCAATTAACAGTACTTTAGTCAAAATTAGACAAATTTTGTCTCCTTTATAAATTAATTTGTGACTTAAGAACAATTTTTTTAAAGTATAGCTAATGTGTGTTCTGCTTTTAAATTTAAAAAAATTTAAATTTTAAATTTTAAATTTTAAATTTTAAATTTTAAATTTTAAATTTTGAATTTTGAATTTTAAATTTTAAATTTTAAATTTTAAATTTTAAATTTTAAATTTTAAATTTTAAATTTTAAATTTTAAATTTTAAAGGATACAAAACTCACCAATTTATTTCGTGTTAAAACACATGCCCAGTGCAATATGCATGGTCGGAAACATGTCGACCCTTCACTACAGGGTCCGAATAGCGTATCTCGGAATCTTAAGTTTAAAATTTTAAATTTTAAATTTTAAATTTTAAATTTTAAATTTTGAATTTTGAATTTTAAATTTTAAATTTTAAATTTTAAATTTTAAATTTTAAATTTTAAATTTTAAATTTTAAATTTTAAATTTTAAATTTTAAAGGATACAAAACTCACCAATTTATTTCGTGTTAAAACACATGCCCAGTGCAATATGCATGGTCGGAAACATGTCGACCCTTCACTACAGGGTCCGAATAGCGTATCTCGGAATCTTAAGTGTAACTAAATGTCTTGTTATAGAAATAAAATTTTTTTATATTATTTCGTTTTTAAAATTTGTTTGGTCAGGCCATGTGTTTGGGAAAATAGGTACAGTGTGTTTACAATGGGAAAAAGAAAATTTTTTTTGTTTTTTTTTGTGTGGGTGGGGTTCTTCTATTGTTTAATGAGCGGATAATACAGTTTTGAAAGTACATCAATCTCGTTTCGGTCGTTGATTGTTTTGTTATTTTTGAAAATGTGAATCATTTCTAATACCTCCCTAGCCTTTGTATTTTTTTGCTTGGTTATTATTTTTATATTTTCAAAATCAAAATTGTGTTTTAATGTTATCTGGTGTTTTTTTAAAGCTGTCTGATTTTTTGCGTATTTGTGTTCTTTTAATCTTTCCTGTAGTTGTTTGGCCTATGTATACTTTGTCTTTGAAGGGTATGTTATATATTGTATGTGATTGTTTAAGTGTTGGTGTTGAGTCTTTTAGTTTTGTGTGTAGGAATTTTAGATTTTTTCCGCTTTGATGTGCTATTTTAATATTAAATGGTTTAACTATATTGTTTAGTTTTTCGGATAATCCAGTTATATAGGTGTTGGTCTGAAAACTGGATTGGTGAGATTTAAAGCCCTGTCCACTAACGCAGTTACAACATTTTTTTTGTGGGATAGGGGTTAGTTTGAATAAAAGTTTACGTATCTGCCGGATGTGATTGGTTTAGTGTACCATTTTGTTTGTGCGTTATTGTTTGTTTTTATTAGTGTTAGGTCTAAGTAGTTTATGGAGTTGCTTTTTTCAATTTCAATGGTAAAGTTTAAATTTGGATGGAAGTTGTTGAAGCTATTTTGTACATTACTTATTTCCTTTTCTGGTAACATCATTATGCAGTCATCGACATATCTTTTGAAAAAAGTTGGTTTGATTTTTAGGGATTTAAAAACATTTTCTTCGATGTGTTCTAATACTAATTGGGCTACTACGCTCGATATAGGTGCTGCCATTGCTAGTCCTTCTATTTGTTTGAAATATTTATTGTCGAATTGAAAATATGTGGAAGTCAAAGTTAATTCTATTGCTTCAAGAAAATCTGTTAATGGTAAGTCTGTGAAATTTTTGATGGAGTCACATTTTTCTGTAATTACTTTTTTTGCTAGTGTTAAAGGTATATTGGTGTACATTGATTCTACATCCAAGGAAACAAGTTTTTCGTTGTTATTTGTTTTGATTTTATCAATGTATTGTTTGAATTCGAAAGTATTTTTAATATAATATTTATTTTGACCTATGACATTGGTTAATGTTTTTGTTAGATATTTTGATAGTTCATAAAACTTTGAACTTTGAATGGCTTTGAATGCAAGATGCGATCGGCCTTAATGGGATATTTTTTTTATGTAGTTTTGGTAAGCCTTATATTTTGGGTGGTAGTGCATTATGTATTTTTAATTTGTTTGCTGTTTTTGGTGAGATGATTTGTTTATTTTCCCATTTTTTAATTAGTGTGTTGTTTATCTTTTGATATTTTGTTGTGGGGTCATTCTTTAATTTAGTATACGTTTTATTGTCATTTAGGTGTTTTTCCATGTTTTGTATATATTGTCTTTTTTCCATTATTTTTTAGTTCTAAATCACTTGAAAAAGACTTAATTATATACAAAAAAGTCGAACCGTCGTTAGTTAAATAAATTGAATTTCAATAATGGTCGCTAAACCAAAAAAAAAGCTTATTATTTTAATATATACATATATGTATATGCGTGTATAACAACATGTAAACACGAGAATATACTTTGGAAATTAGCCGATATAATTTTTTAAGCAATTATTTGAACGAAGTCTGACGAAATAATATATAAATATATATTCTGTCTTACACGGCACTGTTAAGTTGAATTTATGAAGTAATACACACATAGCAACGAAAAAAACAACATCTTCTCGACGAATGCAATCGAGCAAGCAAATAGTGGGGCTGTTATAACACGAAGACTATACCTGATACGGCCACAATGTTTTATCGGGACAATTGGTCATTCAATTGCTTCAGTCCGCTCTCTGGTAATCTCTTTATTTCTGGCTCCTGTATTTCTTGTGATATTCATATGCTTCCATCTACTTCAATCTCGTTCCCTTTGTCATATTCTTGATGCTCACGCAATACCATTACTTTTATTTTTATTCACTTCACTAGCACCGCGAATTTATTAATTATCAGTCAAATCAAGTTTTCGTTACACTAGTTATCAATACCATTAAGTACCAATAAGTGAATTCTGGATATAAATAAATATTGTTTAATTGTTTTTGTTTTGTTAATTTTGACATTTTCGTTTCTTGAGAATAATTATTTAAGCATAATGTGACTTTAGAAAACGTATATAATAAATTTTACATAAAAATGAAATAAAATGAGGTTTATTGTCAATTTATTTCAATAAAATATTTTAGACCGCTGCGCTATGCTGTGCAACCTTATCGATATTCACTTACATTTGTAAAAAGCATATTGAGGCAAAATTCTTACAAGAAACAATAGACTCACATCAAAAGCTTTATCAACACTTTATTTTCCAGATAGATAATCCTTTGAAGCATATTTAATCGATCCATTAATTATCACAATTATAATAAATATTCATGACCGTGTTGGTCTAGTGTAGGTCACTAGACTATGAATCTGTATAGACCAGGTTCAAACCCTAGTCTAGTCAATAATATCGATGGCGTTCTTTCGGTCCAAATTCGATTCAGGCTGATCAAATATGAGTACCACGTGGAGGTAAAACTCTAGGATAATAATAGCGGTCGATGCGTAGCGCTAGCCACGTTACCATCCTAGTGTAGTATGCGGCTCAAATTGAAACAAGCCTAGTAACATGGCTTGTTTCAATGCCCAAAGGTTGGAAGCCTAGTGCGGGGACTATTATTATTACTTATAGATATTATTTTGTGTGATTTAGAATCAGTTGGCATATCTGCTGCCTATAAGGAAAATATAGAACCACCAACGAATCTGATATTGGATGACATTCATAATGTTCCATCTATATTATATATAAATATATACCATTGAAGATATTTCAAAGGAAGCAGATATTAATTCTAGTAAATGTCGTAAATTAAAATTTACTACTTAACCTACGAAGTCGTATATTGTGACAGTTTCATACATGCAAATATGATTGACATTATCAAATGTCATTTGGATTAACGTTTACGGAACAACAAACACATTCTAATATATTTGCGCCTTATTCTATCAAAATTTCAAAGTAACCTCGATTGACTTTTCAAATGAACACTTGTTAGTTGAAACAACAGTTCAAGAAAGCCCTTGCTTCAATATTAAAAAGAAAATTACTATATACAGGCTGATTCATTTTCGGCCCTCACCATGGGGATCTCTCTTATTATTGGAGATAGAGTATAGGTTTAAATTTGGCAAAGTTGTTAAATTTTGTGTTTGTTATAAATCCGTAAAGAAAATAGACCTGTGACAAATGACCTTCGATATTTAAAAAAAAACGCGAAAACCCCATTTTCTTCTTTTACTTGTAGTACCGACATTTGGCCTTGTAGAGAAAAAATAAAAACACATCCTTGTGGCGATCTCTAAACCTCTATCCAGTGGTGTACTCTAAATTTTTATACAACGCTTCCTTTCTTTCTGGCCATCATCAACTATCAACTATCTAATTTCTTATAGGCGCCATATTGGATTTAGACATCTTCCGAAAGAGTTTTTTTTTCTGATTTCAACCATGTACACATGCTGACTATAGTTTTGACATTAGGTTTTATTTGAAAGAATAAATTATAAGATTAAATAAGGTAGCCTTTGGAATTTCAATCTGTCAAACATTTCATTTATTGTTCATTAATAATACAAAAATGTCAAACACTAACGAAGAGAAACGAGATATGATAAGTATTTTTTATTCTTCGAAACGAAATTCAACAGTAGCGAGTACAAGATAACAAAAACATTAATAAAAATACATAGAAAAGTAAATAATAAACAATTACAGTAAATGTTCAATTATCTGGCCATCTTCGGTAATGCACAATTGGGCACGCCTTCTGGCATTTTGTACTGCCCTTTGTATAGTTCTTCTAGGAACTGCATCGAAGGCATTCTGAAGTCTGTCTCGTAATTCTTCAATGTTTTATGGCGCATCTACTTTATAAATATTATTTTTAACATATCCCCATAAAAAAAATCTGGCGGACTTAAATCAGGTGATCTCGCAGGCCATTCAACAACTCCCCTATTTCCAATCCAACGGTTTGCAAACTCTTGATTTAATAAATTTCTAACAACAGCTGCATTGTGTGCTGGTGCGCCATCTTGTTGCCACCATAAATATTGTAATTGATTTAATGGGATATTGTCGTCAAGATAGTCAGATACGTATGTACGTAAAATGTTTAAATATCTTTCTCCATTTAAATGTTCTTCATACATAACTGGTCCTAAGAGACGATTTGCCAAAATACCCATCCAAACGTTTATTCCAAAACGATGTTGTGGTCTTCTAGCCCTGTTTTGTCGGGGATTTTGTACTGCCCAATAGTGCTCCGTATTTCTGTTGAACATTCCAGAATTTGTAAATTTTGTTTCATCTGACCAGATGATTTTGCTTAAAAAATTTTCGTCAATTTCTATCCTTCCCATTAACCAATTACAATATTCTAGCCTTCTCAAATTATCTCCAGGCAGTAAAGAGTGACTAACATGGATCCTGTATGGTTTAAACCTACTTTTATGTAAAGTTCTCCAAACTCTGGACTGGCACAAATTTAATTCTGATGCTACTTCGCGTGTAGAAATTGATGGTTTATTATTTATCTATAAAAATACAAGATTAACATGAAATTTGAAAACACGCTTTTAATTTACCATTTGTAAAATATCCTGTCGATTTTCATTTAAATTCCTGATGTCTTGACCATTACGCGGCTTAGTAAACGATCCATTCTCGACCAAATTTCTGTCGAGATCTAGAAAAATGGTACGATGAGGCTGTTGTCGTTCTGGATATAATTATAGATATCTTGTACTCGCTACTGTTGAATTTCGGTTCGAAGAATAAAAATACTTATCATATCTCGTTTCTCTTCGTTAGCGTATGACATTTTTGTATTATTAATGAACAATAAATGAAATGTTTGACAGATTGAAATTCCATGGCTACCTTATTTAAACTTATAATGTATTCTTTCAAATAAAACCTAATGTCAAAAACTTTAGTCAGCAGGTGGTACATGGTTGAAATCAGAAAAAAAAACTCTTTCTGAAGATGTCTAAATCCAATATGGCGCCTATAAGAAATTAGATAGTTGATGATGGCCAGAAAGAAACTAAACGTCGTATAAAAATTTAGAGTACACCACTGGATAGAGGTTTAGAAATGGCCACAAGAATGTGTTTTTATTTTTTCTCTACAAGGCCAAATGTCGGTGCTACAGGTAAAAGAAGAAAATGGGGTTTTCGCGTTTTTTTTTAAATAACGAAGGTCATTTGTCACAGGTCTATTTTCTTTACGGATTTATAACAAACACAAAATTTAACAACTTTGCCAAATTTAAACCTATACTCTATCTTCAATAATAAACGAGATCCCCATGGTGAGGGCCGAAAATGAATCAGCCTGTATATATATATAATTGACAAGTACGGATATTGTGATATAAATCATCCGCAATAGGTCAGGCGACAGTCTGGCGATGACATCATGCGCCGAACATGCTAGCTATTGCCCGGAAAAGTCTAGAAGCACTGGATTATTCTCGAAGGTGTATAGACCTATATAAGAACTCGAAATGGAGGGAGACCATTCATTCAACGAGTAATCGTCGTCGTGTTGATATTGTTATATAAATTAGAAATAAGTATTGAAATAAGTACTGTTATTATTAATATAGTGTGTTTTAAACTACCGTTAGTTTTCAAATGAAACAGACATGCAATATACATATCTGTAACTGTACACATGGACAATACACCTCGTATTTTCTCCATTTACTTCTGCTTAAGACACGTGTTTCTGCCATCTATAGGCGTCGTCAGTCAAGCTAGTGAAGCAATGTAATACAAATGATACGAATCTTTTTAAAAACAAATTTGTATCCGTATATACATTTACGCTGAAATCGCCTACAAGATATAGCAAATTTCGTCCTATAAGGTGGCACTATTTAATAAGTGACATCTGACTGACGAAAGAGACTATGCCGAAAAAGGCGACCTTTCGCTTGACTAGCTATGCTAGTACATAAGCGAAAAAATACGTATAGGTGTAGTCCATTAATACGAGCCAGATGGCGGTAAATATACAAAAAGGTTTAACTATATCAATACGTTATTGCACGTATTACGCATTTGTTACAAATGAAACAGACATGCAATATACATATCTGTAACTGTACACATGGACAATACACCTCGTATTTTCAGCATTTACTTCTGCTTAAGACACGTGTTTCTGCCACCTATAGGCGTCGTCAGTCAAGCTAGTCTCGGCATAGTCTCTTTCGTCCGTCAGATGTCAATTATTAAATAGTGCCACCTTATAGGACGAAATTTGCTATATCTTGTAGGCGATTTCAGCGTAAATGTATATACAGATACAAATCTGTTTTTAAAAAGATTTGTATCATTTGTATTACATTGCTTCACTAGCTTGACTGACGACGCCTATAGATGGCAGAAACACGTGTCTTAAGCAGAAGTAAATGCTGAAAACACGAGGTATATTGTCCATGTGTACAGTTACAGATATGTATATTGCATGTCTGGTTCATTTGTAACAAATGCGTAATACGTGCAATAACGTATTGATATACTTAAACCTTTTTGTATATTTACCGCCATCTGGCTCGTGTTAATGGACTACACGTATACGTATTTTTTCGCTTATGTACTAGCATAGCTAGTCAAGCGAAAGGTCGCCTTTTTCGGCATAGTCTCTTTCGTCCGTCAAATGTCACTTATTAAATGGTGCCACCTTATAGGACGAAATTTGGTATATCTTGTAGGCGATTTCAGCGTAAATGTATATACAGATACAAATCTGTTTTTGAAAAGATTTGTGTCATTTTTATTACATTGCTTCACTAGCTTGACTGACGACGCCTATAGATGACAAAAACACGTGTCTTAAGCAGAAGTAAATGCTGAAAATACGATGTGTATTGTCCATGTGTACAGTTACAGATATGTATATTGCATGTCTGTTTCATTTGTAACAAATGCGTAATACGTGCAATAACGTATTGATATACTTAAACATTTTTGTATACCGTTAGTTTTATTTAAGCAAACCCGAAAGACAAGTATTTTTACAATAATTTACTACTATAGTCTGGTTTTAAACTAAGAGGAGCATTTTAAATAAATTATGCTCAATCCGCATGCATTTGTTTCACAAATAGGCTTATACTGCCGAAATGTGCAATAAATTGTATTTTGACGGATCGATGTTAAAAGCTAACAAGCTTTTAACATCGATCCGTCAAATTTTGTCTTAGCTTTTGTGTTCCCATAGATCTATTCAATTCTATTGATATATGGTATTGATATTGATATATTCTTAGCCTACTATTGAAACAATTTAAAGTTAGAATATTCTATAATTCAACCTAGTCTCCTCTTAAATTATTACGCTTAATACAGCGTTCCTCCAACGCCTTTAACCTTTCTAAAAAAGATTCTTCTTCTTCTTCTTGGTCTGCAAACCAGCCCTTCACCGCTTCTATTACCTCTTTGTTACACAAAAATTGACGTCGTATTAAACTTTTTTCAGTCGAGGGAACATTTAGTAGTCAGACGGGGCTAAGTTTAGGGAAAAGGGCGGATGTTCTAATAATTCGAACCCTAGATCCCGAATTGTATTCATGGTAATAAGCAATTTATGTGCATGCAAAAAGAACACCCCTTTCGCTAACATGAGAAGAAGAAAACAAGTTCATTATTGATTAGAGGGATCGGCAGTCAGGAGTACATCACGTCAGTGCCACGAACGGAGCGAAGACATCATAAATCCCTATTTAACATTTTTCATACGCAAGTAAAACAAATACTTACCAAGTAAGAGTAAATACATCTTCTTCAGAAAGAATATTTTCGTTTATATCGAGAGTTGAAATAATATGATATCACCAATAATTGTTCCATATGTTCATGTGTTAATAATTGTCTGTTACTGTAAATTCAATTACATTAGAAACGACCGTTCATCATCCGGTGATGAAATAGGGGCACATTTAAAGTACATAAAGTTTTTTTAGTGGCGACACATTTATCCCCGATTCGGAAAAATTTACTTCTTTACCATCAAACAACGCAACAATTCGACATTCTGGATTGTTATTTAGCAACTCCAGGTAATTAGGAAAGGAATCGACGAAGATCATATACAATATTCATGGTATTAGTTAAGAATATTGGTAGAATGGTCGGTGTAACTTTTAAATGGGGGATGGTTACAGGTATTCTGGAATAATGTCCATGAATATTGGCCAAATGTACCTGAACTGTTGGGTCCATAAATACTTGTCAGACGTGTAAAATAGAAACTACCTTGATATATATAGCTCCATTTGTTATAAATAATAACACTTTTTAACGATTTCAAACACGAAGTTACGTTACGTGATATGAATTCTGCATTAGTTGTTTCGATTCCCTTAGATGCATATAGATGTATGGATATTGCCGTGTCGCTGTCTGTCACATATTTACGCAATAGAACTCAATTAAATAACAAAACTAAACAATAGATCGGCCCGCTAGAAATTTATTTAAGTTCCCTCCTGGAATGTATCCCTAACTGTCGATCCCTATTGATTAGTTTATACAACGTGTTTCATAAAGAACTCCATCTCAGTACGCATTGAGTAACTAGTATCTGCAAATTATTATAAGCCACTTGCCTTTTATTTATAACTATTTATATTGTCATTTCGTAACTAGCAATATAATTTTTTCTTAGAAATATTTTTTTACTTAATAAACAATACTACTAAATAATGTACGCATTGCAAGAAAATATTTTTATTGTTAAAGCATATTTCCGAAGTGAACAATTTCTTAACGAAAAATGCCAATATTCCTACGTGCAATCTAAGCGACAGTTTCACCCGCAGTTTCTTAATAGAATTGTGGATAATACCGTCTACATCATCTCATCACATTCATCTAGTCGTGGAGAAGTTTCGGGATACAGGATTAAATTTAGCACTTTTAAAAGATTTCTTCCCTCATCGAGTTATGAGCAGAGGTGTTTGGCTAGCGCGGTCGCCAGATCGTCAGATTTTTCTATTTTCGGATTGCTAAAAAATGAAGTATGAAAGACAAGAATTAATAACTTAAATGAATTGATGAATACAATTACAATTAAATGTAATAAAATAACACCAAATATAGTGCAGAATATTTTTTAACAACATTAAACGTCAAATTGCATATTCAGCAACATAGTGACCATTTTAAACACTTGTTATAAATTGTAATAATTAAAATTTCTACAAATTAGTATATTTACTTTAGTTTTTCAATTAATACCGATTAATAATTTAAAATTTTCTTATTAAATAAATTAATAATCTAATTGTACTTGTTATTAATTTCATCACCATATCTCTCGATGATAAATTTTGACAGTAACAGGTGGATAACATTCATACTATTTAATATATATTCGCATTTCAAGAATGCAGAACATCATAATTTATGGAAGAAATTCATGGACAACTAGACGTAATTCTTTTTGAAACACGTCGTACATATATTTAACATTGATTTTTCTAATTTACTTTGTACATATAAAACTAAAACGCAATATTTAAACTAATCACATTTATTTTCACATTATTTTTATAATAATAATAGATTAATAAAAACTAATTAAATTTTCATACAAAAAATTAAAAAATAACTTAGAGTTGATTAGGTCTATTTTAGTTCGTGTCCAGGGATTCGAGATGGAGTTAAAAGCTGCCCCAATAATCAATAATTAATTATTATACATTCTTTTCTAAGTTATACAATCTTTGGCTTCAACCTTTCCTATTAAACAGAAATCTAAACAATGTCAAAAAAAATTTTTATGTTTCTGTCAAATTTAAATTCTAGCGAGAAATAAATAAATGTAAAAGCTGTTTCAAAATATGTATGTAATATATTACATAAGTCATGACCTTTTTGATGTACAAGTTCAAATTTGGTAAAGGACGAATGTTTATAATTTTAATTTTATATGAAATAGTTGGTCACATTGACATTTAGCAATTTGTAATTGAAATACCGCCAACTACGAATTCTTTTTAATTCTCATTAACGTTACTTACATTTTCTTTAAAATGAGTGATATAGAAACATTCTATTTTAATACGTAATGTGCGCAAAATATAGTTAACTGTATTAAATGATTAGATGATATCTGATAATATATTTAATTGTATTAAATGGTTTCAAAATTGTAAAATGAAAAAAAGCGTAATCGAAATGAAGTTGTTTTCAACACTATTTTGCGTTTCATAGTGATTTCAATACCAAAATTTAATTTTTTTTTAATAATAGCTTTTGTATTAATACTTGCCCTGCCACCTTGTATCTAATAGCTTTACTAAAAGAAATAACACCTTTACAGATGTTAACATTTTACAAATTCCATTCTAGTTCAAAAGATGGTGCCATTGGTACTTTAGAAGTTATGTAGTAATTGAATTTTTTTTTCATTCCCAATTTAAAAATAAAAATAAATTGTCTACTCTTTAAAAAAGAGAAATATAAGTTCTATTAAGATTCTAGTTCATATCTCTTGTTCATCTTTTAGTATTTTCGGATATACTTCAAAATATATTCCAGTTTATAACTTTAAGTAACAGATTAATAGTTGTTAATTCGAGCAGACCACTTCCCGTGCACGCCTTGAACGGCGGTATGGGGGTGTAATTCGTAATATATTAGAATATGCGATAGAATAGGGACGAAACATGAGCTTGTTACCGATATAAGTATAGAAGTAGAGACATTTATTCTATCAGAAATAATTAAATATACATTTGGTTTTCTGCTATTAAAGTAATATGCATAAACACACGAAAAATAAGAATAGTACATATTATAGCAGCGTTGTATGTACCTATAAATAAAATGGAAAATGTATGAAATCAGTGATTGTGTGCACGATAGAGGATTTAAAAAAACACTTACCGTTTTAAGCGTCTTCCAAGGATTGACAAACCGGAGAAACTCGATTGTATATTTTCCACATCAGGTGCGTTTCTAAGGTTATTTCTGAAAAACATGTCCGCCGTGAGGAAAAATATGTTTATATTCGGAAAACGAACGTTCTACATCTACTGATGTTATATTCGCATAATCAAAATACTTTTTTAAGCAACTTTACGCATCTCTAGACGTGCCCTCACAAATACGTGTTAAGGTGTCAAAATCTGCATTTCTGTCTAAAACACTTTCAAATTTAATTAGAACACTTTCACTTTTTTCGTTTTCTACAGCATACAGTTGTGCGTGAACATCTTTAACGATTTGCAGTGATTCCTCTAACGACAGCGATGCATTTTCTAATTTTGTTATTGCTTCTTCTAGTCCCAAGTAATTCTCACGAATACTTTGTAAATCCATTTTAATCTGGGCATCTTAAAATTTTTTCTGGCTTGTATTGATAGCTGCACTTTCTTTCGGATCGAATGATAAAACCAGGTCCTTAGTTTTTTCAAAATGTTCATGACAGTAAAACCCCGCCCGTAACTATGTACCCCAACGTGTCAGAATCGGCTGTGGTGGCTCAGAGGTATGGGGACACAATTCGTGAAATTTCCGAATACGTTTTGGAGATTTCAGTAATACTGCCTTTGTACTCGAAATTAAAGCATCTACCTTTGGATAACATCTACGAACCTGTTCTGCCACAAGGTGTAGAGCATGGAGTTTACAGGTAATATGCAACAAGTTAGGACAATATTTTCTAAGAGACCGGCCTACAGAACACATGGTTGCGGCACCATCGGTCATAAACATTAATACTTGGTCTTTCGAAAGTTTAAATTTTTCTAAAGTATCTAATAGCACCTCTAAAATTGTTTCGGCATTACATTGTTCTAGTCGTCTGGATGCTAATAAAATTGAAGACGTTGGTTGATGTGGTTCCATATTACACGCCATCACATTAACTACAGTTTTTTGCTGTCAGTTGTTTCGTCCACACATAACCACAGTTTTTTATTTTTCAGATCGTCTTTGATTTTATTTTCAACCTGTTTACGCACCGATGGTAAATTCTTTCGTAACGTTGTCGTTCTCGGTAATGTTTGATTCGCGTATTTATTCCAAAATGAAATAAATGAATCATTACTTAACAAGGTAAACCGCAGTGTACACACAATCATAGTTACACACAGTTCATGTATAAACTGTTGTCGATTAATTTTGTTATTATTGTGCTTCGAACTGCTTACGTGTTCTTTACAATGTGTTTTTGACCATCACATTAGATATGTAATGCACACCAAACATTTAATTTTTGAGCCATCGTATATTAAGTCCGGGAAATCCATAATAAACTTATTCACTTCGTCTGACAACGGTCGTTTTCTTGATTTTTGTGTCGACGACATTTAATTACGTATGCTTACACTTACATGCAGTCTAAGCAAGTACCAAACACATACTGAACGCTTTTTATTAGTTCTGATGCAATACAATCATCCTCACATCGGCGCACATGGCGCGCTCGGAAATTGGTCTGCTCTAGTTGTTAATAATAATATTTTATCAATTTTAATATTCTAATAAAAACTTCTAGATTACATAAAAGCGTTTTTTATTATTTTTATGGACAATTTACAAAAGAATTTCAAAAAATTATATTAGAATATGACTATTTATAAATTGAAAGTTTTTTTCAATAGTCCAAGTTCACATTTCTTTAGACAACCTTGCGATATATAGCTTGCGAATAATATTATTTGGCGGTAAAACATCGAACGACAATAATTAATGACTAATTGGAATTTTTTCAATAATAGTCTCTGCCTAATTATACAAAAACCGGATTAGTAAAAATAAACTATCAAATTATTCGTTGGCGTATTTTTATTCAAGCGAAATTATATCGTGTGATCAATTGGAAAATTCATCTAGTTGTTTTTTATACCTAGTCTAATCTAGCGATTCTCAACCTTCTTAGCTTCACGACCCCCTAAATAGTAAATGTATATAAAATTAATATTTCGCGAATTTTGACTGAAATTCTAAATGCAAAAAATTATTTAATATTATACAGTCACATTGCTCTAATTTTATACATTAAGAAAATACCGACAGTACAAAAAATGTAATACGACTTTTCCTATTATTTTATGCCGCTGCGTGTGTTTATGAACATGCATATAATGTGCGTTCAAATAAATTTTACCTCTAGTAGTCCATGACAATAAAAATGTTTGTCGTAACTTGTACTATTTACATTTGCATCAGTTGTCAATTTGACAGACTATTCTGATGTATACTTAATTGGCACTTTTTTTAAATTGCTTTGTAACTTAAAATTGATTTAAAACTATTCAACACAAATCATTCATGGTTGAATCTTATTTTCGAAACGGACGTAAGATTGACGGACAATGGCACTATTTTATTGAAGAATGTTTAGACGAATTTAGAAATGTTTCCAAACTTCGCCTTTGATGTTGATAGTTTTCGGTACACAGTTGCACTAAGGTTTTCAGAGAAACAGGGAGTGTTATACGGAAAGAAGGCAGTGGCCGGGCGAAAAAACGTACGGAAGAGCTAGTTGACGATGTAACGCAAATTATGAATGATGCACCACGAACTTCCATACGAGTATTATCCTCAACGAGTGGGTGAATCAATTGGCACCTGTCATACAATTTTGAAAAAAGATTTACATTTATTTCCATATCGCATGACCTGTTATCAAGAAATAAAAGAAATTTACTATCCTAGAGGAACAACATTTTGTCAGTGGTTCTTAAATAATTTAGATAATGACTTTCTTGATAAAACTTATTTTTCTGATGAATCATGATTTTATCTGAATGGATATGTTAACTCACAAAATATAAGGATGTGGAATACTGAGAAACCACATGAGTTTTATGTTGAAACCTCACTTCATCCACAGAAAATTGGTGAATGGTGTGCGCCTAGTCGAAGGAAAATCATTGACCCTATTTTCTTTAACGGTACCTTAACAGGAGAAAGGTATCGACAAGAAATTATTATGCCATTTATTGAACAGCTTAATGAAGAAGAAATAAATTAGGGTTACTTTCAACAAGACGGAGCCAGAGCGCACACAGCTGGTGAAACAATTAATATGATACGGCAAATTTATCAAAATTGGTTGATAAGTTTAAACACCGAACATGAATTTCCACCAAGATCTTTTTTCTGTTTTTTTTTTCTGTGGCCTTTTTTAAAGAACTCAATTTTTCGGATACAGATGCCTGATCTTGCAGACCTTCAAATCAGAATTGCTGAAAGAATTAACGAAATCGATGACAGAAGAAGAGAAGTGAGAAATGTCTCGAACAAGGTGGTGGCCACTTTCAACAATTTTTATAAAATGTTACTTGTTTGTTGCAAATAAACGTATCTCATTTAGTTAAATATTTTAATTTTATTATTTTGACATTTATCATGTCATTCAAATAGTTCATAACCAACAAAATTCATATTAAGAACTTAAGTAAAAAGCTAAGATATACGTATAATTTCCATGGGCAACTTCGAGGTAAAATTTAGTTGAACGCTCGTTATAATGTGTACATACATGAGCGATTTACAAGTTCCAACTTGATGTGTACGTGCTCTTTATAATTTGGTCTCCTTCTATAATTCTCGCTGTGAGAGCATGTTTGAACATGTATATGGATGCGTTTGAAGAAGTCGTACTGTCATCAGTATAAAAGAGGCGCTTGCGATTGCATAACTTCAGTTAAGTTTCGAATGCGAGCCTTGCGTGTCTGGTGCTTTTATTTTAGTGTCCGGTTAACCGTGAAACTGAATTGTTTTTTTTTTAATTTCTTATGCGAAATGGATAAACTTGTGAAAAAACGAAGTGAGCCAGCTACATCCAGTGAATTGATTGGTAAGAAGACAAGGCTGTTTGTAAAATGACGGTTATTTAAATTATGGTTTTACCTCATTGGATGGAGAGCCACAATGCGTTGTTTACTTTCAAGTTCTCTCCGATGAAAGCATAAAGCCATCAAAATGAGTTCGACACCTGGAAACTAAACATCCGGCTGATAAAAGAAAATCCTTGGAATTTTTCGAAAGAAAATTACATACCTTGAGAAATCAACAAACTTCTATTTGTAAGTTAAGCCATACTGATAGAAGTGTACTTGAAGCATTTTATCTCATAGCATTAAGAATAGCTAAGATGTCCAAACCCCATACAATCGCCGAAAACCACATATAGCTTCCTCCAATTGATATGGTCCGTGTTTTAATAGGTGTGGAAGGAGCAATAAAAATGAAAAAATTTCATCTTTCTAACGACACAATATCAAGGCGAATCGATGACATCGCTGCCGATGTTCGCCACCAGATAATTCAGCAAGTGAGTTCAAGTGAATTTTTAGTATTCAGTTTGATGAATAAACAGATGTAGCAAACATGTCTCTTGTGTTTTGTGAGCTATGAATGTGATAGGGACCCAAATCAAAGAAAATATGTTGTTTTGCAAAACAGTACCGGGTCATGCAACAGGGGAATGTCTCTTTCTTGTTTTTGAAGCTACTAGAGACTATAATAATATAGATTGGACAAAATTTATTGCAGTATGTAGTGATGGTGCAAAAGCGATAACAGAAAAGAACAGTGGATTAATGACAATATTAAAAGATCGTCTTATACCAAGGGCGAAATGGACGCACTGCTTCCTTTACACACATTTCTTGTCGCAAAAACATGCCGAAAAATTTCAATCCAATTCTTTGTGAAGCTGTAAAAATAGTTAATTTTATTAAAAGCCAACCGTTACAGAACAAGCTGTTTGCTAAACTATGCGATGAAATGGGTGAAAATGAAAAATCTCTTCTTTTGCATACAGAAGTTAGGTGATTATCGCGAGGGAGAAATTATAGAAGCGGCTAATAATGCATTTCTAATTTAATTTCCCCCAAGTCGAAACACATTTACGGGTTCACTGGAAAACTAAAAATCCAAGCAAATTATTTTCTGAAGAAGTCTTTGGTGCTTATTTTGTAGAATTGGCTGAAGGGAAGAAATCCTCAGCACTTTGGGCCCAATACTCGATGCTCAGAACTACTGTTTCGATTAAAAGTGACGTCAATATTTCAAATTATTTAAAGTTACGCTAATTTTTAAAACTAAAATCAGATGTGTATCATTCAAAAAAATCTTAAACCTTTACGAAAGAAGAGATAGCCGAATTTATAATTGAAACTCCTCATGTTTACTTGTTTACAAAGTATGTACAAAAAGAAAACTTTATAAATAAGATTGGCGAATATTGAAACCACCGAAGACATAATTATAACACTTCTAGACACCCAAAAAATGCCACAAGAAAGTTTGTTATTCCTCAGGAATACTTTGAAATGTACAAAACGTATCTATCACTCCGTCGTCCAAATTTAGAAAATTTAAGATTGTTTTGCAATTATCAACCTGGAAAGTACAAGGCAATTTGTTGACATAAATAAAATTAGCGCAATACCAAAAACCATTATTTATTCAAAATTAAGCAATCCGCAAAACTACATAGGACATGCAATACGAAGAACTTCCGCCACTATGTTAGTTAACGCAGGAGGCAACATAACTATGTTGAAAAGACACGGCGGATAGAAATCGTCGGCTAAGCTGAAAGTTACATTGTTGAACCTTTATATGCGAGAAAAGATATAATGTCCAAGTTATTTACCGATAAATGTATAAATACAATTGACACCAATTGCACAAATTGTTCTGTTATAGTTAATGTACAGAGTTCGTCAGTGAAAAACTCTAATATTCATTTGACGTTTAGGTGAGGGCGCTGAACTTAATGCTAAATTGTCAGTCATTTAACGCCATTTAGTAAACATGGAACAGTGGTCTGGTGCTCATCGTGCTTACTGTGTTAAATCGTTTTATAAAAATGGTGACTCCGCGACAACTGTGAGAAGGTTATTTCGCAATATTCCGCGTCATGGGCGGATTCCGTCTATTCACGCAATTAATTTGTGGGTACAAAAGTTTAAAGAAACTGAATCTACTTTAAATTTAAAACATAAAGGAGCAGCAAAACGTGTTAGAATGGATAGAGTTCGAACTGCCGTAACATGTAGTCCAAAACGTTATGCTATTAAACATGCATTAGCATTAAATATTAGTGAAATGTCGATGCGTCGAATTCTACATAAGGACTTAATTCACTCCTCTAAAATGCAAGTTGTCCAAGAATTAAAAGAAGCTGATTTGGTTAATCGAAAAGAAATGCAGCGTTTGGATAGGGATGAAAACTTAATTCACCATATCTTTATGTCGGATGGAGCACATTTTCATCTTAACGGCTTAACTCAGAATAACCGATTTTGCAACGCTTAAAACAAGCTTCAGTTACAAGAGAAACCCTTGCATAGTCCTAAGGTGGCATTATTGGACCAATCATTTTTTAAGACAATCGATGAAATGCTACAACTTTTACTGCAGTTCATTAAACAAAGATAGTCACAACATTTTTTTTGTTTTGCCGGCTAGATCGCCTGATTTGTCTTTTCATTGGGGTTGGCTCAAGAGCAAGGTGTACGTTGAGCGATCGCAAACGTTAGAGGAAATAAAACTAAATATTCAAGAATAAATTGCACTATTACACCGGAAATGTTACGGCGAGCAATGGAAAATTCTCGAAAAAGTTTACAAGAATGCGTATATCGTAATGGTGCCCACCTGTCAAGTATTGTTTTTAAAAAATAAAATGACAAGTCTAACTTAACAGAAAACTGTAAAAACATTAATGTTAAAATAAATAATTCTGTAGATACAGTAGGTTTAAAATTTCCCGCTTCACTGACGAACCTTGTATATATATATTTAGTGTTAATAAGAATTAAAATTTATTTCTTACTTATTTTATTGGCCGTGTCATAATATTAAAATAATAGACTCTTTCTTGGTTTAGCGAACTTTATTGAATTTCAGTTTTTTACTACGACGTTTCGACTTTTTTTATAATTAAGTTTTTTTCAAGTGATTAGAACAATTTATTTCGTGTTAAAACACATTTTTGTGTAATATGTATGGTCAGACATGTCGAACCTTTTTATAGATAGGGTCGAACTGCCTTTCTCGGAATATTTAGTGTTACTGGTTACACTAAATATTCCGAGAAAGGCAATTCGACTCTATAAAAAGGTTCGACATGTCTGACCATACATATTACGCAAAATATGTGTTTTAACACGAAATAAATTGTTCTAATCACTTGAAAAAGACTTAGTTATAAAAAAAGTCGAAACGTCGTAGTAAAAAACTGAAATTCATTAAAGGTCGCTAAACCAAGAAAAAGTCTATTATTTTAATATATATATATATATATATATATATATATATATATATATAATATTTTCGTGACCTTGGTATGATAAGGTAAACTTAATAAGTCGGCGATTAAAGGTCTGGTTTATTACTTCAAAGTACATATATATATTTAAAACAACCCTACATGTTTCGGCAATGATGCCTTTGTCAAGGATATAAAAAATATAAATGACAGAATATTCTGTCATTTATATTTTTTATATCCTTGACAAAGGCATCATTGCCGAAACATGTAGGGTTGTTTTAAATATATATACTTTATACTTTACTATACTATACTTTATATATATATCAATATATTTTAAAAATTCGTAGAAAAAATAATATATGCAACTCGTAGCTGATAAAATTTTAAGGTCTCGAGTTACTTTTTTCAACTCGCTATCGCTCGTTGACAAACCACTCTCAACGTTAAAATTTTATTTCAACCACTTGTCCCATAATATACTATTTTTTTTTGTGATTCGTGATATTAACAATTAAGTATGCAATTTTTTTATACCATTTTATTAATGGAAATTGTTGAAAATTTAAGATTATAATTTCATAAATACTAAATCTTCAAAAATAAATTGTACCTAACACAGTCTCTTTTTCAAAGGTTTTATTCTATCACATTTTTACCATAATAATAAATCATTTCATAGATCACAGAACATTGCCCTTAAAATAACAATTATGATTACGGAGAACAAAAAATATTCTGTTTGTGCAATAGCTTCGCAAAATTTAGAGAAAGTTCAGTGATATCATTAAAATAATTATGCGCGTAAGTATGTATAAATATGTACTTACATATAACTGCCCAGTTTTAATATTAGCATATTACCTTGTATACATAATGCTATTATCCATGCTAAAGCATTAATTATTATTACTATTATTATTATTAATTTATACAATTCTGACACTTATTTTTAATGTAATTTAACACGAGGAATATTTCATTTAATAAATATGGAATTGAAAGACAAACTATGTATACGAGGGGGTATCCACAAGTAAACGAACTGATGTCGCGGTTGGCGGAGTTTTTATACTACCCCGTTTTGCCGCTAGGTGCGTATAGAGTACCATTCACACCACTTAGTAAGCCAAGTGTTATCGCTAAAAAAGTTATGTTTGATCTGTGTGAATGTTTCTGTATTAGTTGTTTTGTTTGCTTATAGTTTTTGAAATGACTGCAAGAACTCCAAAAAAGGTTAAAAACCTTTTTTTTAAAAGCCTACAAGATTGATGCTATTGGGAAAACTCAAATGTTTGAGTGGTATGCCCGTTCCAAAAGAGGTCAAACATCAATTAATGACAAAATTCACGCGGAAGATAGATAACGGGCCATTGAAGAAGTTGAAGAACTATCTGAAGTGACTTGGAGTTCAGTTTAGTGAATTTATTGGAATATTTGGGGGGAGGTTGCTGCCAAATTCGTACCTCAACTGTCGACTGCTGTACAAAAACAAGGTCGAGTGGAGGTATACTGTACTTCGAAAGAAGAGCTCAAAAACGAGCTTCTTTTCCAAAGTCATCGCAGATGATGCATTGTGGTGCTATGGTTACAATCCTGAATCGAAGCAACAAATCCAGTGGAAGACTTCTTCAAGTTCGCCTCGCCCCAAAAACCCATTAAGTAAAATCTAGCACCAAAATAATGCTAATTTGTTATTTCGATGTGAGAGGAATCGTCCATTCAGACCTTGTTCTACAGGGTCAGACACTTAACAAAGCTTTCTTCCTGAAGTTTTGAAAAGATCTCGCATTGGGGCGGAAGAGGCCTGATTTGTGTCTGTCAAAAGACTGATTTTTTCCACCACGATAACGTCTCTGCTCACACAGCCCTGTCTCTACACCAGTTTTTGATACAAAAGGCATGAACCTTGGTTCCCCTACCCCTATTTACTCGACCGTGTCCCCTACACCGTCTTTTTATTTTCCCGAATGAAAAGAGACGTGAAGGGAAAGCGGTTTGGCGACGTTGCTGAGGTAAAGAAGAAAACGACGGAGGCACTGTCGGGCATCACAGAAGACAAATTTAAAAAATGTTCTGAGCAGTGGAATAAATGCTTCGACAAGTGTATACTTTGAAGGAGATTGAAGGCTTTTTGTATAAATTTAATTAATTAAATAAATTAAACAAAAATAAGTTAGATTTCTCTTGGGTACGCGTCGTATATACACTCACAAAATTTAGTACGTATCACTCGAAGGATAATCTAGCTACTTTATTTTATACTACTACGGATAACTCTCGCATATTGATAATAAGGAAAGCGCTAAAATTCCACTTATATACTATACAAGAACAGAAACAAAACAAATACAATTGCTTTACGCAGTTCACGATTCAAAGACGTCATCAACAGAATTTTCGGAATCACCGACACAACAACAATAAACGAAGCCTAATATTTATATAAACATCGTTGTGAATGCATATTTAAGTTGGCGCGAATGTTCAGTGTTGGCACATATCCTTCTGTCATATGTTGCGTCTTTTTACTCTTGGTTTGCAATGCCGAAAGCGTTTTGCAGCCAATGCAAACGACTTGTTGCATCCGCAATTGCAAACTGTGAAACAGAACGTGATAATGATGGACTGTTGCTGCCTTTATCAGCTGTGAGAGAATTAAAATCGTATCTGTATTTTGCTATAATTTCATATTACATATTGCACTTATAACCTAAATATTGCAAGTTCGACATAAGCGCTTACTACCCTAACCTAAAATGTAAACAAATCGATTTTGCCAATAGATTTTGCAAATGATTTCACAACCTTGTTTTGACATCATTGATGACGTTGCACGTCTTCGAATCGTGAACGGCGTATATAAACATAATTAATTTGTTCACAGTGAAGAATAAATGCAAATACAAGCCTGCACTATTTAGTAGAAATCCTATGTAATATTTAACATTCAAAAGCGATGAAATGGAAATGTTTATTGGCTAACCCAGAGTTTGAACCCGGTTCGTCACATCCATAGTCTAGTGACCTACCCACTAACTAGACCAGAACGGTGTTAAATATACAGTTAATAAGATAAAATCGTGAGCTCTGACATTGTCGCAAAACTAACTACATATATTTCTTAGGAATAGTTTTAAAAATAATAATATACACCACACGATGCTAACATCCCTGTAAAAGATTTCCTTTTCTATTCATAATCTATGCTCGGGTATTGGTAAGCGCCAGTATTGAATTAAATTTACCACACTAATTCCTACCGTATTTTGTCCTGTTTTTCTCCCTGCTTCTAGATTTTCAAGTTATTTTGAGTTTCGTCAATCCAGAGTATCATTCAGAGTCTCACGCCAGCAACAAGAGACTCAACAATATGAACTCAAACACTGTATCAACATCAGTACAAGACACGCAGTCTTCTTCATAACATTAATATCAAAGAATAACATTTTAACAAGCGACACCAGTCTCAACAGCAGTTTCATGTCAGTATAAATCGTTGTAGATCCAAAATAAATGTATAGAATGTAAACAAATATATTTAGATGAAAGCATACTTATTCATTTAACAAACAATCACCGGAGATTTAAAAAGTAAAGTGACGGTGAAACAACATCGAGGTCGTGATTCTAATAACTGACGTTGAAGCATCACAGCCAGAAACCGAATTCATCGCAAATATTTGGTCCATGAGCAATCAACCATCAACATTGATACATCACCCCGAACAAAACATTGGTTCTTCGTGCCGGTTTGCCAGCGACAACTCAAGCAGCTATCAACACAACAGTGAGTCTCCAATTAACTACCTTTTTTTCTTTATTCTTCACCGATCAATATCTTAAAATCCTATTTACTTCAAAATGACGACTTCCGCATTAAAAACCTTAAAAAATCAAAGAGCAAAGCTAATATCAACCTTATCGAGAACTGCTGAATATATTGCTTCTTAAGACAAAGGCATCAAGTTAGGAGCGCTTAATCAGCGCTACGATAAATTATAATCACATCTCAATCAATTTGATAATATACAAACACAAATTAAACACACATTATAAGTAGAATGCGAGGATAGGGAACGTGCAGATTTCGAAAATTTCGATATTTCGATATCGTAGGTGAAATTTGTGACCTGATATCTACAAATTTGAATCTTAATGTCGAACATAAACAAGCTTCGAATGTTAATGTGGAACATAAACCAGCTACAGAGTTATCAAATTCCGATATTCATTCAAATATACTTCTGCCTCGTATAACGCTACCTGATTTTTCAGGATCAGACTGGACTAGTTTTCATGACACATTTCATGATCACCGTTCATTATTAATATTTTTGTGAACGTATTGTGAACTTGTATTTTGTTCTTCACACCAGATTTTTAATAATATTTTATATTATTAAATATACTTTTGTATTATACAAAATTGGTGAGGTTTTTGCCTACTCAAGTATGTTTCAAATTATTCTGCCATTAAACTCTCTACTTATTACCAATGAAAATTACAGTATCACCTGGGAAATGTTAAAATCTCGTTATGACAACAAACGCATCATAATTGAGTAACATATTAAAGGAATATTAGAGCTACCCTCCATATCAAAGCAAAACGTTTCAGGGTTACGGCAAATTGTAGATGGTATTCTCAAATAGGCACGAGCATTAAAGTCTT
Source organism: Melolontha melolontha (assembly GCA_935421215.2). Lineage (NCBI taxonomy): Eukaryota > Metazoa > Arthropoda > Insecta > Coleoptera > Scarabaeidae > Melolontha > Melolontha melolontha. The sequence goes on along the minus strand of OW285243.1, from coordinate 28,974,360 downwards.
TGGTTCGTCTTACTGAAGATTGGGATGATTTATTTGTATATTTAATAAACACAAAAATTGATCCATTCACGAACAAAGAGTATGAGAATAACTTCACATCAGTAACAACAATTATTATTATTATTAACTTTAAATAAGAAGCGATTAAGAATCAACTTACTTTAAATTTATAATTATCTTTACATTAAACTTGACTAGGAATTAAGGTACAGTGGTTTGAATTTATATTTATATATTGTTAAGAGATTAAATAAGTTTACCTAGTAATCGCATACGGATTAAGAATCAATTTGCTGTGAATTTATAATTACTTTTAATTGTCGATAAGTGTTTATATAAAGCCAAAAAGATACCAAGAGAACAAATTACACCAGTATCGCAAATATATCGACAAGAGATGATGGTTGCTGAGGACAAATGTTTGTATTTCGTTACAAATATTCCACAGTTTACAACAATGAAACATGCATTATATAATTAGCGACACAAATCGGTAGGCATTAACTTGCTTCCGAAATAAACGAAAAACATAGATGTCCCCGACTTTATGAAAGAATATGTCATAATTGACATTGATATGGAAGACAGGATTCTTGTATTTGCAATGGACTGAGGCAATTTATTAGCAGGAGGTTCTTGCCTGCTATTCGATGTGAATTTTAAAAGCTGTAGTTCACTGTTTCGCCTATTATGTATATACAATTTACGTGGATATTGGTAGTGCAGAAGAAAGAACAAACATCATTTCTGCCGTATATGCCCTAGTACCCGACAAAAAGAAGCGACGTATAAACGATTTTTCTTCTTATTAACAAATAAAGTCAAGAATTTTTTACCAAAAAAATGTATTTTTGATTTTGATGTTGCCGCAATTAATGCTTTAGAAGAAGTTTTTCCGGCTACAATTATCAAAGAATTTAACTTTTATTTTAATCAAACACTTTCGCGTAAAGTACAAGATTTAGGTCTAACAAACTTGTATAAGGAAGACGATAAAGTAAAAAACCTCATAAGGAAATATACTCCATTAGCTAATCTGCCAGAAGATAAAGTTATAGATGGTTCGCTTTGTATAATGGAAAATTCTTCTATTAATGAAGCCATTGTTAAATTTAACGATTATTTTGTTGATCAATGGATTCATAATTCTCGCCGAATATAGACTTGCGATGGAGAACGTCATCGGACGGCAAATTCTGTGGAAGGATGGCATAACAGACTCAAAACAAACGGATCGGAAAAGTACATCCCAACATATTTGAATTCATGAAAATTCTTCAGTAAGAAATGCACTATTATAATAGTGTTTTTCTGCAAAATTGTGTTTGCATAAGTGCCTCTAACAGGGTAAAAAAATACTGTGAATTAGATACGCGGTTAAAAATAGTTGTAAGTGACCTAATTCAAAATACACAAAATCTTAGTGACACGCTGGACAAGCTGAAATATATTGTAAAATTATAGATAGATTTACTTTTAATTTTAATTAAGTATTGTATAATATAGAGATTAGACAAATGTTACTCAACATAGAGTTAAAGGTTCTTTTATTTTATAGTTTTTAATACATGTACTACTTTCTTAGTATATAATCTTCATAATATATATGCAATATTGTGCATGTGCCGTACATTTCTTTTAATATGAAATTAAACTGCTGAATCAGCAAAACTCGTTAATTTTGTTTTTATTTTTTATTTCCTGTAAAATATAAAATTAGCGCACTAAACGGGAATTCAAAAGAACATTCACTTCCCGTCTATAAACTGAACGCCCGAAAGGGGAAAATTTTGTGACACGCACGAAAATGGTCACAAATCATTTAAAAATCGTGAACATATTATTCATATTTAGCTAACAATGGTGGTCATATTAAGGGTATATTGAAATCGCTCACTAATAAATAGGGACCCGACACGAGAGGCCAATGACTCATCGCCTACGGGCGTACTATTGAAAATTGGTATTTTTAAAGGGTTCTAAATTTTATTTATATAATTGCAAAACAAACGGGTGGTGTTATATAATGAAACAGATATGCAAAATACATATCCGTCACTGTAAACATGGACAAACACCTCGTATTTTTAGCATTTACTTCTGTTCAATACATATGTTTCGGCCTTTTCTGGCCTAGTCGCTTTCTTCCGTCAGATGTCACTGATTAAATTAGTGTCGCCTGATAGAACGAAACTGGTTATAGCTTGGAGACGATTTTAGCGTAAATGTAGATACAGATACAGATCCGTTGTTTAACAGATCTGTATTAATTTGTATACACATTGCTTCACTAGTTCAACCGATGAGGCCTAGATGGCCGAAACATATGTATTGAACAGAAGTAAATGCTAAAAATACGAGGTGTTTGTCCATGTTTACAGTGACGGATATGTATTTTGCATATCTGTTTCATTATATAACAACTGCGTAATACGGCAAAAACGTATTGATAAATATCCCTTTTTTGTAAACGGGTGGTGATTTATAAAACACTAAACAGATTTTTATTTGTTCATTTTGTAGTTCAAGTTGAGTAAAGGAGTATTAATATTAACTAGCAATACTTTCTCAAGGTTCTCTTCTGTAAAATTGGTTTTCTTTAAATGAAATACATCCTTGTAGATAGAAAACGTCATTTCTACATCGCAACTGGTTATAGGTGCATACTGGAAATACTCTTTTATTTCAGCAGCTAGATTTTTAGGCATTGCCCCAAAGGACAATTGCCGCAATGTTATTAAATCTAGATTTCTATTAAAAGCTGCGTCAAACTTTTGCCGAAGGCAATATCCGACGTTACTTACAATATTTGTCAAATTATTAATAGCCACATCTAATGTGGTTAATCCATCATTTAATTTGAGATTTCGATTTTCAAAATAAGTGATTAGTTTTGATAAATTTGCAAAGTGTTGCTGGAGAGAGTATATAACATTAAGCCGAAATCCCTACTAGATAAAGCAAATTTCATCCTGTAAGGTGGCACTTATTAAATAAGTGCCACCTTACAGGATGAAATTTGCTTTATCTTGTAGGGATTTCGGCTTAATGTTATATACAGATACAGATCTATTTATAAAGATTTGTATCATTTGTATACATTGCTTCACTAGCTTAACTGACGACGCCTATAAGATTACAGAAACATATATCTTAAGCAGAAGTTAATGCCGAAAATACGAGGTGTATTGTCCATGATACAGTTACAGATGTGTAAATTATTTACATGTCTGTTTCATAATGAAACAAAAGCGTTGTACGTGCATTTAACGTACAGATATATTTAAAACATCTTTGTATAGAAAACTCCTATCGATTGTATGGAAAACAACGAAAATTCATATGACATTATGTGGAAGATTTGTTGTTTCATTCACACTAAACGTTCTTTTTTGGAATCGGGGTATTACGAATTCGGACGATTATACAAATTTGTGTGTATTGTATGTATATGTATTGATTTTTCTATCTATAGCATCATATAATATGTAAAAGATATCAATCCATAGTCATGCAATAATGCTCAGATATGCAATTAATACAAACTCTCTAAGTTATACTGTGTCGTCAACAGAATATAAATGACAGTAGTTCGCTAAACTAATACCAATAATTTACACTGTAGAACTAATGAAAGTTAAACAACTGGTGCTTTATTACACGCGCACGAATTACACACACGTAAAGCATATGTATTTGTGCATGTATATGTACCTAGGTGTATTTATATCATACTATTTGAATATACAATAACTTTTATAATAAGAAATAATGATAAACCTAATTAATAAGAAAAATCTCCCACGATGGTGTTCTAGACATCAACAGAAACAATTAAAAGAGAACGTGTAGCTCTTACATGTAATATTGTGATTAATTATATGTACCAATAAACTAAGTACATGCATGTCGATAACTATCTTTTGAGAAACCTTAAAAACAATAAAGATATTTCGAAAATATTGCTGTAAACTATGTTAATCTATCTAATAATATGCCGTTCATTAGTAAAGAGTTGATATAATTATTAAATTAATTTACTTAAATTATCTAATGCAAATATACGCGCTTGAAAATAAATCAATTACACACACTTGAAATAACAAATCAATTGTAATTATTTATAAAGTTTAAACAGCAACATTTTCATAAAGACATTATACAAAGTATAATGATTTAAATTTAAGTCAGTTTTTTTTTGTATTACATTGCTTTTTTCCATAAATTAATGCATTTTCATAATAACAAGGATGGTTCAATAACTACTTAGAAAGTCCAAGAGATGGCGCTAGTAATATGACAAAAATTTGCATTTAATAAGAATCATTTGTCATTAGACTGCTGTCAAAGGTTCAGCTAAATCCGTTGCGTTAGTTCATTTTTATATTCGATTGAAGCAGCAAACTTTGGTTCATTTAGAAAAATGGAAAAACATTGAGTTTCGTGCGGTGATGAAACACTCTCATTTAAGAGATTTAACACCAAAAGAGATCAAAGCCGAGTTGGATGAAGTTCATGGTACATCTACTCTCGTGTTTGCAACTGTTTACAATTAGTGCATTGGCGTCCGTTTGCCTTCTTGTTCTTTCATTGCAAATTTGTACACATTGCCGTGGTTAATTTCCATAAAAAAGTCTTTCTCAAGTTTACGGTACGTTGGCATGACTCCAATCTTATAAAATTTACTTTCAATAAATTTTATATTTTAGTTATAATGCCTCAAAGCTTGGGGCAAGAGAAGTATTCGACACGGTTATGAATTGACGATTTAGATGCTGAATTTCGTGAAATCGGTCTTGATTATGGATACTTGTCAATGTTTTAGAGATACAGGCAGTATTTCCAGAAGGAAGCTCTGGCAGTAGAACGGTTCTTAACGAGGATGTGGTTGAAGACGTTTGAGCACGTCTTGATCAGAGTCCACGAAAACCATTACGACAACTGACTCAACAAACAGGCATAAATGATTATTACGTCTAATTGTTTTAGTTTATTCATTTTTATAGTAAATCATGTCAAAACTTATTTACAACATTTATTTTTAGACTTATCTTATGGTTCGTGTCGCAGAGCTGTAACAATTAAATTACATTATCACCCGTATAAAATAGCAGTTGTGCCAGTACTACATGCATTGGATCATAATAAACGTATAGATTATTGTAACTGGTTCAGTGCGAATTTAAGGAATGACGAGCTGCTAAATTTATCCTATTTTTGTAATTTATCTGGATACATAAATTTCCAAAATTATGGAATATAATCAGCTCAAAATCCTCATGTTTACCACGAGACACAAATACACCCTGTGGAAATTGGCGTTTGGGTGGGTATGTTGATACGTTTTAAATGGACCACGCAGAATATATAAATTAAGCACGTGAATTTTTAAAAATGCGCTGTGCTCTTGCACATATCTTTTCGCGCAAGTCAAACCGACTTTCGTTATTGTCACCCAGGCGGTCTGGCCATTTCTCATTATTTTTCACTTTACCGTTAACCTTTGTTTCTGTTCGAGCTGTGTCTGGTTTTTCGACTGTAGCCTATTTCAAAGCCTTTATTATCCTACTCTTATTCGACTGGAATAGCGTGGAAAAAACGGATACAAGGATAGTAAGGAAAAAAATTGTATCTTTGTTGGGATAAGAGTCCCTATTGTGGAGAATACAATTCTGCTAAGCGGATAAAACTATTGTAATAGACGATTTCGTTACCATATATACTTGGGCCGTGAAAACAAAAAGAGAAACCCCCTTATTCAAGGGTAAGTTGCTTTATATTTTTAAAATAATGACTTTACGTACGAATCATATTTTATATTGTGCAAATTCTCTGTTCTTTTTTTCAAAATTTTCTATCAACGTGTCTACGTTTTATGGTAGACTCCTTTTTTTATTAAATGGAAGCTGATTTTCGCCTTTTGTTTTACATAATAGGGAAATAGTAATGCCTCAAGACGCGAGGAGTGGGAAAAAAGAAGAAAAAATCTAAGAATTGCCAGACGACCATAAATCGACAATCACATCTGGACAGTTTTTGTGGGTGTACTAATGAAGACATCTGGTCTGTTTGGGACACTTTAGTTTTTTTTTCTACATATTAAATTCTTTGATTCTTTAAAAAAATTGATTTACGAATTCTAGTAATTTGTAATAACATTTAAATAATCAATTAGCTAAATTTCTATCATTTGTAAAAAATTGAAGTCTACTTGTTAAGCCACCTGTTACCGATTTAAAGATTGTTTTTCGTATGTAAGATATTTCGAAATATCACCGTTTTATGCTGTATAATCATTATACTGAGTAATCGCCCTTGGTGGGTTTGACAAGATACTTGCAATGTTTTTTTTTGTTTGTCTGTAATTAAACATTTCACCTTTTTTTAATTATTATTAGACCTAGGAAACCATACTAAATTATACTACCAAGATCTCTTTATAAGTAAAATACAGCCGCTTAGCTGAGATTACTACCACTTCTAGTTTTCTTATCATTCCTTTTCTGTATCATTTCTTACTCTCTTAAAATTCCAATGCCCTATATTGGTTATACGTTTCGCATGCGTAATAGGTGGAAAAACTTTAAACAATGCGTTGGCGCCTCTTTAACTTGCGAATTAGATATTTAAACTTTAACCAATACCCCGCCCATCTTCGACAAGTTAGCCGTGTAGTCTTGAGGATACCAGGATCTAAGGTAGGTGGAATTTAGGAGGTAAGAAGGTTTAGCGTCTGGCGCATATTGGCAGTTTTCGAAGAGTGCGGCGAGCACTACCTTTTTATCGTAGCAATGTCGCGAAGGAGAATTATTGTGACAATTTTTTCGACGATACAACAAGCTGCGCGAACAAAAAGTGCCAGGGGCGTAGGTGATTTCGAGAACAGAGGTATTAGAGGTGATTTTTGAAAATCTTTATAATTGTGAAAATTACGTTTTTTCATAAAACTACAATATTTCTAATGAATTTAATTGATATTGGGGAAGCAAATTATTATTTACAGAAGTATTAATGTGAATCTTTAAATCTACCTCGTTATGAATATTGCTACCCCCCCGAAAGTCCGAGTAGCAAAACCCCAGTTGGAATTAGGACAAGTCCTAATTCCGCCCCTGGTCTCGAAGGCCCTTCGTAAAACTTGCCGACTAGCTCAGATCGAAATAAAGCGGAGGCGTCGTGGGTCAACACAACGCATAGATCTTATAAAATTGGGCACCACTGCGTTCGGTCAGGCAAGTACCGGGCTAACGCAGAACACCCACGGCCTAAAAGGCTTAAAAATAAACAAAGGGTGTTCGTCTCCTGGCACAACAAGTTATCAAACGCTTTTGCTCACTGGGTTATGGGGAAAACAATTAAACGCAAACCACAGATAACCTGTTACTAAATTTATTACAAGAGTCAAATATATCATAAAGTTCAACAACATCAAAAATAAGAAATCAAGTTACAACAAACCTTCAGGTCAAATCAAATCATAAAGATAAGGAAAACATCAACAGTAGTTAAATAAAACAAATCTAACTTGTGATCGTGACATACAGTATAGAAAAGATGGAAATTTAAATATACAAATCGAAATATTAAAAGAAAGGTAATACAGTGTACTAATACGTTATTCAGACGAGGTTAAGCCTCTCTATAAAAAATGTCAAATAAAACAAGAGGTAACAAAGTGGCTTAAAACAACAGTATATACCCACAAATTAGATAGCCATCGGGTATATCTACAAAATAATTAAATGTTTACAGGAAAATAAATTAACGGAGAAAAGCTTTAATATTAACTAAGGTGTACGTTAAATAATCAAAAGCACAGGTACACCTGTTACGTTAGCGCCACCCTGTATCACAGGTGTTTAATAAATGAACATCTAAAACTATTACGTCAAATTAACAATTATGAAATAAATTAGAACGCCAGTGTGAATTCAAACAGTAGTTCCTTACAGAAACGATTACAGATAAATTAAACTTAAGTAAGGTTTGACGTAACCCCAATTATAAAAACAGAAGCTCTACTGATGGTTCGAGCCTCGTGAATATTATAGAAAAATGCTACGGTTGCTGGATTTAACAAACAACCTTTTAGTTAATATAAATAAAGTGAGTATAAACGTATTTTTACCTTTCTTACTAAATTGGTGGGTGAAGCCCTTAATCTGTCTACTAAAAGTAAAAGGTTATACACAAGAATATCTTAGAGAAAGGTGAAGCCCCTCTCTGAAGTTCTCAAAAGATTGAAAATGAAATATAGTATCACACTATCGAAGATTCGAAATACCAGAGTTAATCTTGTCACCAAGATCACCTTAAAGACACCAAAAATTAAGCACACTTAGCTTGCACCGAAGATAAAGAAGCCTAGTTCCTCTGGAGTCTGTCCTTCTGGTCAAAACTTCCAGTAGGCTGCTCGGAAGAGTCTGTTTTTCCACCAGAGATTCTTGGTCCCAAAATGGCCGTAGCTAGCCACGTGGAAAGAAACTTCTTGATAATATAAATCAAATAAATACTAGTTGCTATTCCCTCGGAATTTAGCACTAATTACAGAACAATCCTACGAAGAAAATACGAAATAAGAAAGGTTTCAGTATATAAAAATAATTCTTACCGCAGAAAAGCTTCTTCGCACCAAAGAATTCAAGTTAGCGCCTGGATGTCTAAAGAACAAATATCCGAAGTATTCCTCGTGTTACGAACAATGGCCGTCGTACGTCACCCAAAATGTTCGGAAACATAAACGAAGGAAAATAAAAGCTCAAAATCTCCCAAACAATTGAAGACCGTCTTAAGAGTCCGACAGAACACATTTCGTCAATTAATTAATTAGCAGAAATCGGCAATTACATTACAAAACAATAACCTCTCATTTACAGAACTCTGTAAATGAAAGAAACCAAAATGCCGGACAGAGGGCGCTTCCAACGAAAGAATTAATAAATAATAATTTAAATCAGAAAATCAAGACTAACCAAAAAAAGAAAATGCGTCAAGTCGTTCTTACAATTCAGAACAAAAATTACCACAGCAAAAGAATGGGTAACGGAGTTACAAAATTCGAGAAAAAGCGAATTACGGCGTGTATAACTATGCGGAAAAATATATGTTTAAAGCTGCGTTAAATAATATAACTATAGAAATATCTGGAACCTAAATAGATGGCGCAAACTAAACATAGATAAAAATCATATGAAAAGAAATACAGGGTCGGTCAAAATAATCGAACCTGAAATAAAAATTTGGAGGAATTTATGATTTGAAAGGCTTAGGAGGCAGGATAATTAACAAACTAATACAATAAATTAGAATAAATCGTACATGATGAAAAATAAGCGGACCAAGTTGGCTTGAAGGGCTTAAAACAGAAGTAAATGGATTAAAAGTATACTAGCAGAACGCAGAGTGATTTTCTACACGTAACAATATTTCTGCTAGTATAATTTAAATAAAATTAACTCAATAAATTTTTCGCTTCATAAACTTTCTTATTTTAGAGAATTATTTAGAATTCAGCGTTGCAGTTTATTTTACATTTATAAAATCAGAATTATTATGATTTGAAATAGGTATTGGCTTATTCCAAGCTACAATAAAGATACATATAAATATTTCATGTTGTATAGAGAGTATATTGTTATAATTAATACAAGTTAACATCTGTAAGATGAAATTATTTAGAAAATTTTATTTTTGCCAAGTAATATTACAATACATATTGTTATGGATTTTTCCCTAAATAATATTTAAAATTTATTTAAAATGAATGTACATTATTTGTGGATATCTGTGTATATTTATTTAGATAAAATGTGCGTATGCAAAAACTTGATTTTTGAAGGTCGTCTTTATGTGAAAGCGATAGCGGGTGATATTAAGGAGGAGACCAGTTTAATATCCCGTACTAGAAAGGTGGCTTTGAATAATATATAATTAAATATATTTAATTATCGGTTAATTGTTTGAAAAATGTTTTTATTGATGTTGTAGAGTTATAGAGATAAATATCTCGTAATTAATTTTGATGTATTAAAAGTAAAAAGCACCTTTTCTTTGTCTCCATTAATTTTGTAAGTTTTTATGAATCCATAAAACGTAAGTTAAAATTATACGAATATTTATATTATATTTAATATTGTTATTTAAGAGATTTATTATTAGAAAGAAAAATAATAAAGAGTATTATTAACATTTCAATTATAAAAATTATAATTGTAAAATTTTGCTCGTTTGGAAGTCAAGGGTATTTTTTGTTACATGGTATCCCGCATGTGTTAGATTTTGATCGTGTTTTCAAGTTTATTTTACAGTGTGGTTCTCTGGGGAGAAATTAAAAATAAACTTTATTATTCAAGTCATTAGAAGTCATTAGAGGAAGTTTTTTAATCCACTTAGCTGTCAATGTACAGTGAATATATTTTACCTCATTGTGTCATTGTAAGATACAATATCTTTATATTTTATAAACATAGTTTTTTTTTCTTTTTTGATTTTTTTTGTCTTAAATATTCATTTAAATTTTATCCTGTGCTCGTTTAATTTCTAATACCTTTACTGCTGTTTTATTAAAAATAAGTAGCTCAGAAAATATAAAGATACATTATTGAGAACTTTTACTGGCGCCTTAAAAATTTTGTAGAAGACCACGTATTTCCTTTTTGGAACCCTGAGAAGTAAGAAGTCCCATTTTTGAAAATCAACCGGCTGAGTATCCTAGTTGGGAAGATTAGTTGTGGATGGTGGCAAAATAAAAGCAACAAACCACTATTCATAGCAATATGTAATAAAATACAATAACAGTATAATACATGTATGTTAATACCAGCATATATATGTGGTATAAAAAAGTAACAAATTATTCTATTTTTGCATTTGAAGTTAAAAAACATAAATACAAATATAACTTAATCGTAAGTGGCACGTAACTGTTATACAAACACCCCTAAACTGGATCAGATGGGATATAATGAACTCGACCAACCCTAATATGTTCATAGCGCATTATGACGTATGTACTATTCTGTAAATGTTTTCACTATACTAACAGATGGTCCCCAAGATCTCCCGTTCTTACTGATTAGACTTTTTTCTGTTTGGTTATTTAAAGAATAAAATTTTTCGAAATCGCTTGCACACATTAGACGAACTGAGGGAAGCTGTCAGAACCGTAATAGACGAAATTACACCAGAAATCTTCCAAAATGTCTTCGAAGGTATGAAAAGAAGAATAGACACATGTTTGCACAATACTGGTGGTCACATTGATTGTAATGTCTAAATAGAAATTAGATCAATTTTATTATAAACTAGGCTGTTACTATTTTATACGAAAATACATTGAGTTATTTAATATTTCTTTACATTTATTTTTTTAAATAAATACATAAAATGTATACATAATTAATTTGTTTTTATCAAATTTAATAGTGGGTATTTCAGATTAGATATTTGTATTGAATATGCAGGTTTATGTAATTCTGTTCGTCACTGGCGATTACTAAGTTGCCTATCTAAAAATAGATGTAAATTATATGTAACAACATTTGTGACGCAAATGAAAACAATTTTACGTGAGCGGAATTTTTCTTGGCTCCAATTTTTTTGCGCGGACAATGTTTCTGGATCGCACGATATTAGACCAAAAATCACTGTTATTTAGCGATCTGAACAGTAATCATATAATAAAACACGCTAATATTGGAGGTTTCGACAATTTCTTTATTATTGTCTTCAGTATAACGGATGTAGTAACTATAGGGGAATAGCCCTAACAGTTATGATAAGAAAAATATTAGCGAGAATAATAGAAAGCAGAATAAAAGGAAGTTTAGATAACACATTAGGGGAGACACAGTTTGGTTTTAGAGAAACTAGAAACATTCAAGATCCAATTTTTATGATAAGACAAATAATAGACAAGAACATTGATAAGAATAGAATGGTCAATATAGCTTTCATAGATCTAGAGAAAGCTTTTAATAGAATTAGAAGAAAGGAATTATGGAAAACGCTAAGAAGAAGAGGGATAGAAGAAGGTATTATTCAGGCTGTCTTTGAAATAAAGAGAAAACGTATTAAAAATTGAAAGATATAATTATATAGAATATAAATCACACAGTTTCCCAAACAGTTTTCAAAAATTTACTCTCAAAACTATTGTACGTCAGCTTTAAAATCGTCTCCGATTCAGTAAGCTGTCGATCGTTAACATGTGTACATGTTAACGTCTCCGGTTACAGGTAGATCGTTATCAAAATGGACATCTTACATCTTCCTTTAATACATCTTTTAATTCCCATGCAAACGTATAAATTTCTACTAGGTTATAGAAGCCTTACCATACAAAGCTGTCTACACAATGTTATCTTCTAGAGTTTTTATAAACATAAACAATGCAGAGCGTATTCGCAATAGCTTTCTTTTTATTTCCATATTAATATTTAATATTTGTTACTTCTCGTAACAAAAAAAAACCATTCACGTAATACAATGAAATAGATCATGATTTAAGTGAGTTTCGAAAGTTTATAAATAATCTATTTTGTGCGTAAATATATTGAGGCTATTAACCTTAGCATACAACAATGTCATAGCTTTTATAACATCGACAGCTGTTGCTTATACTATAGCGTATGTATATGTGTAATGTCAATAGCGGTATTTATTATTTAAACACATTCTGAATATTTTGAATTTATAGGCGGCACATAATTGAATTTTCAGGAGGTTTTTAATTTTGTTTTAATTTGTTGTTAGTGCTACGACTGTTCGTATTGTGTGTTCTGACCTCGTGCTTAAGAAAGAACAAAGTCTTAAACCCGTGGCGACACCTTCCTTATGTTGTTACATGTCAGCCTGCAAACTTTTTTCAAAAATTAAAGTTCAAATTGTAAGTAATTTTTTAATTTCCTGATCATGTCTTCAATTAATTAATTCTTTAACGCTTGTCATCTCAATTCAGTCAGAAACCCTGAAGAAGCATACCGAGATAGGATGCGAAATATCGGTTGAATGAAATCAAGAACTACTCACAATAAAATTGTTTTGCTGGAATCCTCAAGAACTCCTCGCTTATATATATATTGATATAGGGCCTTCTTATTCAGGTATGGTAAGTCCTGGGAACAAGAACTAAGATGAGATAAACCTAATAAATGTAATATTAAAATTTAAGCATCGAACGGATCTGTACATTTCAAATGTAAAAAATCAAGTTAATTTCGCGTATTTATTGCTCTAATTTACGTCATGTATCACATAAAATTTTACTTTTAATTTTCTGTATTCATTTTCATTAATACTTTTGTAACTCTGAAGATTTTTAACTTTGTTGATTTCAAATATTATATTTATTTTATTTATGAAATACCTGTACATGTTCAAATTTGTCCAAGACGGTGAAAAGAAACAATGGATAGTTGGCGTTACTTTTGAGTAGAAAGTCAAAGAAGCGTACGCGTGTATTTTTGCTAAGCTCCAACAAATATTAAAAATTGTAATAAAAACTTATAAAACCCATACCTAGAGTCCCATTAATCGATCCACCAGTGTCGCAGGCATCCACAGAATTTAATTTTGCGTACTAATTCCCGTTTTGGAATGTTAGAAAGCGAATTTTTCTTTTGCGAGAGACGCCTACCTGCATATTATCCTTCCCAACTGCCCAACGTATTGAAAAGTTTTTGATATCACATATAAAATACACACAGGTCCCAAAAATCCATTATTTTAGTGTATTTTGATCTATAAATATAACACCAAAATTATTTCACAAATTTATTCAACTACAATCGTTTAGATATATTTTTTATTTGATCATATTGATAATTATCTAGTATATGTTTTAAAAGGAAAAAACAGTTCCCTTGAGTTATTTTTTAAGACGATTTGCTATTTTTTTATGTGTACTGAATTCCAGATCACGTGACAACCGATTTTTGTAATTCATAAAACAAACACGTGACCATTCAGAGGTTAGTTAATTTATAATATCTATGTAAACACTTACCTTACTCAACATTATTAAACCATGTCACTTCCAAATCTCTCTTGTTTCTTTTATAGTATTAAATATCCATGTACTAATTTGATTCACTAGTAACGTAAACACATCTACATAAGTACCAGACTCACACGTATTTTAATTATTTATTGATAAGTTTGTTTAACCATATTGAGCTAGTCGGTGCCTAACAAATAGTTCTAATATACCAACGCTAAGAGATAATGTAGCAGAGATAAGCTAAGCAAGATAAGTACAACTTTAATTATATTCTTTTAATCGGGTAAATATATGTCATTACTCAAAGCGACATCTGTTGAATAAATAGACTTGATACACCTATTCGGAAATCGAGTGAACTCATTCATTTGCTGGTATATTTAAATACACATCAGCATTATTCTAAGAAATTTTACATTTATTTATATCTCTCACAATTAATTATCTATTTAGAACCCATACTGTTTTGAGATACTTACCTAATTTACATCATTTAACGTTGGTTTTGTTTAAAAGGAGAAGCTGCATTTAATATGTAGCTTTTCTTACCTGCCAATAACAATTATAATTTAGGTATACATCCAATAGCATTGCATTTAACATTTTGTGTATTACATATCATTACATTTCCCTTGTCCCTATCGTGGGGCTGCATCTTGTAAATTACATTTCATTTCAATATATACAGGGCAATCCAAATTAAGTGTTCACCATTGGTAAATTTGTTATTATTAAAGATACAAGATTATTTAAATTAGCAAACTAGTAGTACTTTTAACGCTCTTTAAGATGTAAGAATTAGAAAAAACAAATGAGCAGCGCGTTTTCGAGTTTTCCCGAAAATTATGTTTTTTTCAAATGGAAACCCCTGTATATTATATCATTTTCTGTTAGAAATTCAATTTTTAAACAAAAAATCTTATAAGAAATTTTTTACTGGAATTAAAAATACGTGAGTTAAAGTGAATAAACAAAAACAGCTAAGTCAAGTGCATTTCTATGTTTCTATGATAACGACGTTAATTCTTTCTAGTAAACGTCAAATATTAGTACAGTTTTATTAGTCTTTCACTCATAAATTTCATTTTGCTAGTTATTAATTTGACAAAAAAATTATTTTTACCCATGCAGAAAAGTGTGATATGTTAGAATCTTATTTAGTGTGCAGAAAATCCTCTAGGAGGGCAAAAGAACACTACGCTGAATTATATCCACTCCGAACACAACCAAATGAGCAATTTTTTCTGAGACTGTACCGAAAATTTAGAGGCAATGAGAGTGTTTTTGCCAAAACAAGAACAAGAAGGACTTTTATAATAAGCGAGGCCACGGAAATTCTATTTCTTGCATATTTTGAGGCCAACCGTGAGAATTCCATACTAGATATTATCAAGGAATCTGATTTGAGTCACGGTACTGTGCATAGGATTCTGAAGAAACACAAATTCATTCCTTGTAAGTACAAACCAGTTCAAGTTTTCTTGCCAGGGGATCCAGAGAGAAGAATGTTTTTTTGCCACTGGTATCTTAACTTTTGTCGCCAAAATGTAAACAACTTTCGTTATATTTTATGGACGGATGAATCAAATTTCTCAAATTCTGGAATGTACAATACAAAAAATCATCATTACTGGTCAAAGGAAAATGTTCTTTTAGTACATCCAAGACGCCCGCAAGTCCGTTACAGTTTTAATGTTTGGCGCGGTTTAATTGGTTCAAGGATTGTTGGTCCTTTCTTTTATGAGGGCACTCTAACTGGTGAAAGGTACATAGAATTTTTGACTGAAATTTTGAATAATTTCTTAGACGATATTGATCTCATAAGTAGACAGAATCTGCATTTTCAGTAGGATGGCGCACCTGCGCACAACTACAGAGGTACCCATCTAATTTTAAATACTATTTTTAACAATTCATGGATAGGAACAAATGGTCCTATTCAGTGGCCTCCCCGATCGCCAGATTTAACACCGCTTGATTTTTTTTTATGGGGTTATTTAAAGACAGAGATTTATAAGCAAAGGTACTAAAACGTAAACGCCCTAAAAATTGCAGTTAGTGAAAAGATAAACTAAATAGATGGTAGGACCATACTAAAAGCAGTTCGACAAGTTCAGAAACGTGTTCAAAAATGTATTGAACAACAAGGTGGTATTTTTGAACATCTTCTATGAAAAAATCAGTGATTTTTATTTTCTTTTAATGATATGTTTATGTATAAAATAAAGTTTATAAAAATTATTTAGCTGTTTTTGTTTATACATTATAACTCAAGTGTTTTTAATCCCAGTAAAAAAGTTCTTATAAGATTTTTTGTTTAAAAATTGAATTTCTAACAGAAAATGATATAATATACAGGGTTTCCATTTGAAAAAAACATATTTTTCGGGAAAACTCGAAAACGCGCTGCTCATTGGTTTTTTTTTAATTCTTCCATCTTAAAGAGCGTTAAAAGTACTACTAGTTTGCTAATTTAAACAATCTTGTATCTTTAATAATAACAAAGTTACCAATGGTGAACACTTAATTTGGATCGGCCTGTATATACACTATGTCTCACTAAGTTGGAACCATATGGAAAACTTTTTTATTATTAATTTTAGGAAGAAAAGTTATTCTTCATAAAAAGTTCTGTATGTTCCAAAATCTAAAATGCAATCATCGGATATTAAATTTTTTCAGTCGTATACGCTGTTTGTCAAAAAATATGAATTTTACTCAAGAGTAAAGTACCTTTATATTTGACAATATTTAAAATTCTTATAAATAAAAGATGATTAGAACTAAAAACTATGTTCAAATATGCAATTACATCCATTTACATTGAAAAAATTATTTTTTCTTTCTTGTCTACAATATCAATGCAAATTTAACTGTTGTTACATGTAATCTAGGATGCATTGACATACAAATGATTTGTTGATAGCAATGAATGTTTGACAGTGAGTTTCAAAACGCGTTAGAATTTATGACACATAAAAATGGTAGCGTTAACTTGCGAAGAGAAAATAGAAATTATTTTGATTGTGGGAGAAAATTATAAAACACATAGAGAAGCAGCTATTATTTTTAATAGTAGACATCCCAATAAAAATATTAATAATTCAACTGTTAACGAAAATAGTAAATAAATTAAGAGTACTGGAAGTATTAAAAATAATGTTAATGGAAAACGCCAAAAGCTGGTTGCCGATGAGAATACGCAGTTTGAAGTCATGCTGTCTGTGGTAGAAAATCCAAAACTGTCATTGCGCAAAAGGAAATCGTTGATGCAAGAAAATGTAAGTAAAGATACAGTGGCAAGAATTTTAAAATTAAATAAATACAAACCATTCAAACCAAAAATCATTCACACATTGAAAGAAAGGGATTAAGATAGGCGCTTTGTTTTTTGCTGCTCATCCAAGGAGATTTAGAAGAGGACCCTTTTTTTACGAGGCATATAATTTTTTCCGATGAAGCAACGTTTTCCTCAAATGGAACTGTCTCGTCACAACATTGTCGCTGGTGGTCTGACAATAATCCAAATTTTACAATAAAGGCTCATGACCAATATTCATTTAAGACGAACGTGTGGTGTGGCATTTATAAAAATAGAGTAGTAGGACCTTTTTTTCGACAATCTATGAATGCCAAACGTTATTTACAGTTTTTACAAACTCACATCAATGACTACATAGACGAACTACCCATACAAGAAAGTCAATGTATTTGGTTCCAACAAGACGGTGTCACATGCCATAGTACATACATTGAATGTTAGGGAATATCTTGAACATATGTTCCATGGAAAAGTTATTCACAGATATTCTGATCTTTTTTGGCCTGCTAGGTCCCCTGACTTAACCCCCCTTGATTACTTCTCATGGGGTTACTTGAAGCAAAAAGTTTACCAGAAAGGGCCGTTAGAAGATGTTAAGCCGTTTGGAGAGGATAATTTTAGAAACATGCCAGGAAATTTCTCAACAAATGATAAGGAATGTATTACGTGAATTTACTAATATAATGATTAAATGTATTGAACGAGAGGGTGCTGAGGGTGGATATGTCGAGGCATTAGTGGAATGAGTGAAAAATAAATTTCTATTTATTTCTAGTATTAAACACAACTTAGTATTTGTATGTATTTTCTTATTTGCAAAATAAATGCATATGCATTAATTACCTGTTTAAATTGCAAAATTGTTAGAAAACATTTAGAAACGAAAAAGTTATCATGTGTTTCATAATCACAAGAGATAAATGTTCGTTGAAAATGAAAAGATTGGTAAAAAATAACAAAACCAAATTTTTCAATGTAAATAGATGTAATTGCATATTTAAACATAGATTTTAGTTCTGATTAACTTTTCTTTATAACAATTTTCGATATTGTCAAACATAAAGGTACTTTACTCTTGAGTAAAATTCATATTTTTTGAGAAACCGTGTATACGACTGAAAAAATTTAATATCTGATGATTGCATTTTAGATTTTAGAACATGCAGATCTTTTTATGAAGAATAACTTTTTTTCCTAAAATTTATAATAAAAAAGTTTTCGATATGGTTCCAACTTAGTGAGACATAGTGTATATATATATATATATACAGGGTCAGTTTTTTTGAATATTTAGCATTGGGATCTCAGAAACTACTGGAGATAGAAAAACGCTTAAATGAGGAAAGATGCGCAGTTTTACGAGTTTGATTTAAAACTGCTTTTGTTTCTCCGATAACTTTCATGGCTTATTAGATATTCAAAGAAAACTAAATTTTACGATTTTCTTTAAACGTGCTTAGCATCATTAATAGTAATTTTAGAGAAAAAGTGTTCAGACAAAAGTTTTAGATAATTTTACGCCAAGTAAAACTATGTAGCTAATTTTTTTTTTTTCGTTCATCATTATCGAGTTATGACACAAACTTGTGTTTTTTTTAATGGAAACCATAGTTGGTTTTGACATCATTAAAAAGCTTATTTTTTGCTTATTGCAATGATATAAGGTTTGATATGGTTATTTTAAAAAATAAAGAGGATATAGACATTTCTATGATTGTTCACTTTTTAAGATAAAAACTTAAAAAAATGTTTGGTGTTTTGTAATTCAAAAACGAAAAATCTGAGTTACAATAGTGTTCGTTGGAGCAGTCGAGATAAATATACTAACATTGCTTTCACGTTGAGTCACAGAAGTGAGAGCTGTTAATTTTTACTTTTAAGTCAAGTTAATTGTCAAACATTGACAATTAACTATTAATTAATTTAATTGTAACTTAACTATAAGTGGTGCAAACGGCCGTTAATCATAAGTTTGCATTGGCTATGGAA
Organism: Melolontha melolontha; assembly: GCA_935421215.2. Classification (NCBI taxonomy): domain Eukaryota; kingdom Metazoa; phylum Arthropoda; class Insecta; order Coleoptera; family Scarabaeidae; genus Melolontha; species Melolontha melolontha. The sequence continues at coordinate 28,955,050 of OW285243.1, read as the reverse complement.
TTTTCTAACGTAGAAAAGCGTGATATGGTTGAATGTTACATTCAGTGCCAGAAAAATTCTACTAGAGCTGCTGAAGTTTATTTTGAAAATTATTTTGATCGACGTCAGCCGTCGCTACCTACTTTTAAGAGATTATGGGATAATTTAGCAGATTATGGTTCGTTCGTTAAACCAAAACCAAAAAAAGGGATGGATCAAGATAGAGAAATAAACATATTAGCAAGTGTCGCTCAGAATCCATCTACATCGATCCGACAAATTTCAACAGAAATGGGCTACTCTCAACGCACTATTGTCAGAGTGTTGAAGAAGCATAAATTTCGTACCTACAAATTATCAGTATCACAAACTTTACGTGAAGGTGATAACATCAGACGAATAGCTTTTTGTAGATGGTTTAAAGATCAGTGTCAAAACGATCCACACTTTTCAATGAAAATATTATGGACTGATGAATCTCGTTTCACAAATTGTGGAATGTTTAATAGGCACAATGAGCACATATGGTATCACACAAATCCACTTCACGTTGAACATAGACCACAAATTAAATTTGGGTTTAATGTTTTGTGTGGTGACCTAGGATCAACTGTTCTTCCTCCTTTTATTTTTGATGGATCACTAACTGGCAATCGTTATCTTAATTTTTTACAAGATTTCGAGGAAATGTTAGATAATTTAAATTTAAGAACCCGAGCAATGCTGCAATGGTTTCAACATGACGGAGCGCCTCCGCACAATCAACTGAATGTTAGAAACTATTTAAATTTGAACTTCCCTAATCAATGGATAGGACGAAATGCACCCATTGAATGGCCGGCTAAATCCCCTGATTTATCAGTTTTGGATTTTTTCTTGTGGGGTGTACTAAAGGACACAGTATACAAAAGAACATATGAAACAATCGACGATTTAAGAGAAGCTGTCTTAGTTGCTTTTAATAACATCGATAGGCATAAAGTCCGCAATGCTACAAATTCTGTTGTGAAGAGATGCAATTTGTGTATTAATAATAATGGAGATATCTTTGAACATTAATAATGTTGTGTGCCCTTAATAAAATTTCTTATAGTTTTCATTTTATTACTACATAAGATTTCAAAATAAGTTTTCGTTTGGTTTGTATTTTATCAGTTCGAAATTCAATTGTTTTCCATAAAAACTATAAAAATGTCTATATCATCTTTATTTTTTAAAATAACCATATCAAACCTTACATCATTGTAATCACCAAAAAATAAGCTTTTTAATGATGTCAAAACCAACTATGGTTTCCATTTAAAAAAACACAAGTTTGTGTCATAACTCGATAATGGTGAATGGAAAAAAAAATATTAGCTACAAAGTTTTATTTGGCGTAAAATTATCTAAAACTTTTGTCTGAACACTTTTTCTCTAAAATTACTATTAATGATGCTAAGCATGTTTAAAGAAAATCGTAAAATTTAGTTTTCTTTGAATATCTAATAAGCCATGAAAGTTGTCGGAGAAACAAAAGCAGTTTTAAATCAAACTCGTAAAACTGCGCATCTTTCCCCATTTAAGCGTTTTTCTATCTCCAGTAGTTTCTGAGATCCCAATGCTTAACATTCAAAAAAACTCACCCTGTATATTGCCCGCTTTTAATTTAATATTAACAAACATAGTAGGTCGATAATTTATACATATATATATATATATATATATATATATATATATATATATATATATATATATAATATATACATATGTATAAATTATCGACCTACTACGTTTGTTAATATTAAATTAAAATCGGGCAAGCTGTCTGTCAATTAAAACTCATTTATTTTTTTTATCTCTATATTTTACAACGAGTTTGTTGCTTCTTCAGAAGATACTACAAAATTAATGAACAAGACATGAAATAAATTAGCGTATAAAGCAATAGTAAAATACTCACAGAATGCAGACTTAAAAAATGAAAGTAACGAACACAGGACATATTAAAATTGATTAAATTTAAAACATTAATCTAACTATAGATATAAGGTGTCACATCAACCTTTAAAAAACATGTATGTATATGTAAAAGTTAAAATATAAAAAATATAAAACGGAACATATAGCAAAAAACTAAAGTCAAGAGAATATCAAAACCAAAAACAATACCCTATAAACTTAACAATATGGACCATTTCTGAAAAGGTTCTTTTTTTTAATGTTATTTTAAACGTCTAAGATCTTAACACCGAAAAATTAAATGTATGGTCAAGATCAAGTGCATGGTCCCCCAATGCACAAGATCTTTTTCCAATACTTGGACTTGGCCATACATTTAATTTTGTCGATGTTAAGATCTTAGATGTTGAAAATGACAATAACTTTCATTTTTTAACTCTACATTATGTGAGTATTTTACTACTGCTTTATATACTAATTTATTAAATGTTTCGCTCATTTATCTTGTAGTACCTCCTGAAGAACCAACAAACTCGTCGTAAAATATAGAGATAAAAAAATAAGTGAGTTTTTATTGACAGACCGCTTGCCCATTTTTAATTTATATATACTGGGTGCAACATAAGTCAGGCAACGGATTTAATAAAAACTTTTGTGATTGGTGTGTTTACTGTTTGAAGAACTACTCACCTTAAGACGCTTGGGATTAAGTACATTAATATCTATTATAATTTATAAATAAGTAAACATAAGGTGAAATATTACTTAAATAATTTCGGATAAATAGCCGCAAAACCGTTTTTTTAAATGTTATCACTATCAGTTTTACATAGAAAAAAACATAAAGCTGCGAATTATCTTACAATCTTTAGAAAAAAAATTCTATACTAGTATCGGCTATCTCTGCAACTTACATATTTTTTTTATTTGCAAAGTTAATATGTAGAAAAAAGTAACACATGCTTCATTCGACGCTTTCTTGAAATATATTTATTGCTTTTGAAAATATTTAGGTTAAATGCATTTTCGTAGTCCATATTATATACTCAACAGATATGGAGTCGTTCATTGACGAACTTTCATTTTTTATAAACATTGGAAGCGTTACGAAATTAACACCATTAGGTTATATATTAAAACAGAAGACAAGAAAGAGTGTATGGGTATTTCTTATTTATGCCTAGAGAGAAGTTTCCAACGTGTTCAAAAAGAATTTAATGTATTCTGAAACCGGTTAATTTTGACAATTTTTAATAGTATATAATTAAACTTATACTGTGATTTATTAAATTATATCATTCATATATACACTTATATATATATATATATATATATATATATATATATATATATGTATATATATTTATATATATAGATAATTATTTCGTGACCTTTGTATGATATGGTAAATTCAATTTGTTGGCGATTTAAGGTCTGGTTTTACTTCAAAATATATATATTTAAAACAACCCTACATGCTTCGGCAAATGATGCCTTTATCAAGGAATATAAAATATAAATGACAGTATATTAATGTCATACATTTAAGTTGCTATGGATAAAATTATTCAAAGATACATTCCAATTGAATCATAATAAATCATGCCTTAGTATTCCAAAAAACAGATGGACAACAAAAACAGGGAAAAGCAAGACATTGTTATTATTATGTATGCGCCCGTGGAGCGTCTTAAGATGTAAAGCTGTCGGCATTCGCCTTAAACGAGAAGGAAAACCACGAAAACCTACTCGGACAACCAGACAGGAGTCAAAACACGGAACTGTCAGCATGAAAAGCAAATGTATAGATATTTAAATAACTTAAAATATATAATTATATAACAGCAACATCTATTATGATGGTAAATTGCAGATCGTTACATAATTAAGTTATAGTATATACTGCTAATTTTTTTATATCACTTCTGTTGTTAATTGAATTTTTTTCCTGTTTAATACTAATCATTTCTTTAATTTCCCTTTTCATTGTGTTGTTCTTTATCAATTATCTGTGTTTTCAAAATTGAAATGGTGATCGCGTTGTAGTTTGTTTGTAGATAAAGCAGTGTTGTCTGTTTTAGAGTATTTGTGGGTTTGTATTCTTTTGCATAAATATTGTTTAGTTTGGCCTATGTAGTAACTATCGCAATCGCGACATAGTATTTTATAGATGACATGTGTTTCTCGATTTTTTTCTATTTTAGGTTTAAGTTTTGAAAATAAATGTTTATTAGTATTACAAAGTTTATATGTTGTAGCTATATCTTTTTTCTTAAGTGTATTTAATTTTTTCTCGTAGTTGTGGAACACATGGAATAGTGATATATGTTGTGTCATTGTTTAAATTGTTATTGGTGTCTGCAGTGTTGTATATTTGGTGTATTCTTTTTTTAATTGTTTGGTCTATAAGTTATAGACAAAACAATTGTGGGTTTGTATTCTTTTGTATAAATATTGTTTAGTTTGGCCTATGTAGTAACTATCTCAATCGCGACATGCTATTTTATAGATGACATTTGTTTCTCGATTTTTTTCTATTTTAGGTTTAAGTTTTGAAAATAAATGTTTATTAGTATTACTAAGTTTATATGTTGTAGCTATATCATATTTTTTTAAAGTGTATTTAATTTTTTCTGATAGTTGTGGAACATATGGAATCGTGATATATGTTGTCATTGTTTAAATTGTTGTTGGTGTCTGCAGTGTTGTATATTTGGTATATTCTTTGTTTTATTGTTTGGTCTATAAGTTATAGATCAAACAATTAAAAAAAGAATACACCAAGTATACAACATACAACATTATAAGATTAACTGAAGGAATGGTTGTGGTGTTTTGCATCCAAAGCCAAACTTAACCTAATGATTTCTTTTTCTATTTTCTTTTTGCTATGTTAAGGGAGAGAAAAAAAGGAAAAATAAACCAAATTTTATTATTATTAGTCTCGTTTAAGGCGAATGCGGACAGCTTTACATCTTAAGACGCTCCACGGGCGCACACATAATAACTCATGTCTTGCGTTTCCCTATTTTTGTTGTCTAACTATGTTAGAATACTAAGGCATGATTTATGTATCTTTGAATAATTTTATCCATAGCAACTCAAATATATGACATTAATATACTGTCATTTATATTTTATATTCCTTGATAAAGGCATCATTTGCCGAAACATGTAGGGTTGTTTTAAATATATATATTTTGAAGTAAAACCAGACCTTAAATCGCCAACAAATTGAATTTACCATATATATATATATATATATATATATATATATATATATATATGTATAATAATTTCGTGACCTGGGTATGATATGGTAAATTCAATCAGTTGGCGATTTAAGGTCTGGCTTTACTTTAAAGTATATTTATTCAAAACAACCCTACATGTTTCGGCAATGATGCCCATATCAAGGATATAAAATATAAATTACAGTATACAAATGTCATATAATTGAGTTGCTATGGATAAAATTATTCAAAGATACATTCCAATGAATAATAATAAATCATGCCTTAGTATTCCAAAAACAGATAGACAGCAAAAACAGGTAAAAGCAAGACATGAGTTATTATTATGTATGCGCCCGTGGAGCGTCTTAAGATGCAAAGTTGTCGGCATTCGCCTTAAACGAGAAGGAAAACCACGAAAACCTACTCGGACAACCAGACAGGAATCAAAACACGGAACAGTCAGCATGATAAGCAAATGTATATGCTATTTAAATGTAATTGATATTTAAATAACTTAAGATAGATAATTATATAACAAAAAAAAATATTATGATGGTAAATTGCAGATCGTTACACAATTAAGTTATAGTATATACTGCTTCAAAAAAAACAAAGCTGCTTTATCTACACACAAACTACAACGCGATCACTATTTCGATTTTGAAAACACACAGATAATTGATAAAGAACAACACACAATGAAAAGAGAAATTAAAGAAATGATTAATATTATATAGGAAAAAAATCAATTAACAACAGAAATGATATAAAAAATTTAAGCAGTATATACTATAACTTAATTGTGTATCGATCTGCAATTTACCATCATAATATATTTTTTTGTTATATAATTATATATCTTAAGTTATTTAAATATCAATTACATTTAAATATCATATACATTTGCTTATTATGCTGACTGTTCCGTGTCTTGATTCCGGTCTGGTTGTCCGAGTAGGGTTTCGTGGTTTTCCTTCTCGTTTAAGGCGAATGCCGACAACTTTGCATCTTAAGACGCTCCACGGGCGCATACATAATAATAACTCATGCTTGCTTTTACCTGTTTTTGTTGTCTATCTGTTTTTGGAATACTAAGGCATTTATATTATATTTACTATATATTTATTATTATTCAATTGGAATGTATCTTTGAATAATTTTATCCATAGCAACTCAATTATATGACATTTGTATACTGTCATTTATATTTTATATCCTTGATAAAGGCATCATTGCCGAAACATGTAGGGTTGTTTTGAATATATATACTTTAAAGTAAAGCCAGACCTTAAATCGCCAACTGATTGAATTTACCATATATATATATATATATATATATATATATAACAATTGATAAATTATTGGAGTTTTTCGGCTTTTATATGAAATATTTGCAAATATCGAATTAGAATGTATGTAATTGCAGAGTAAGTGGGGATGTAAACATTGCTGTCTACAATTACAAAGCAAATCATACGAAATTTTTTTATTTGAAAAATATGGTATACGTTGGGACTCGAACCCAAGTCTACAGCTTGCAGAGCTGTCGCTTTTACCACTAAGCCACAATAGACCCAGGTTCAAGCTATTTAGAAATGCAATATAAAGTAACAGTGTTAATGAATCAGATGTCAGTTATTGAATGTGGATGTCAAGTTGAAAGCAGAAGTCAGTTTTGAAAGCTCATGTCAGTTTTGATAGCAGATGTCAGTTAGTGAAAGCAAATGTCAGTTAATGAAAGCAGATGTCTGATTTGAAAGCAGGTGTCAGTTATGAACGCAAACGTCAGATTAGAAAGCAGATGCCTATTTTAAAGTAGATGTGTTATTGAAAGCATATGTCAGTATTTTGAGAGCAGATGTCAGATTTGAATGCTGGAAATGCTAATTATTACTCCATAGCTATATGAGTGTTTTAGATAATTTCTTAGCCGTTTATTAAATATAAAAATTGATAAATTATTGGAGTTTTTCGGCTTTATATGAAATATTTACAAATATCAAATTAGAATGTATGTAATTGCAGAGTAAGTGGGGATGTAAACATTGCTGTCTACAAATTACAAAGCAAATCATACGAAATTTTTTTATTTGAAAAATATGGTCTACGTTGGGACTCGAACCCAAGTCTACAGCTTGCCGGGCTAGTGGTAAAAGCGACAGCCCGGCAAGCTGTAGACTTGGGTTCGAGTTTTGAAACATGATAATGAAATACATAAACATATGTGTAGTCACGTGATAAGATCTGTTATAAATGTTAGGTTAATTGTTTATAAAATGATAAATGCTTAAAAATTTGATCTATGTAACTTTAATTCTAACACAAGGGAACTGTATTCTTCCGTTTAAAAGGTATACAAATTAAATACTAACATTTTAGGTATTCATATAAAAATATCAACGATTATATTAAAATTTAAACAAAAATTTTTTATATTTTAGGAGATGTAAATAAAAATGTACTCAATTTGGTTTTACGGTGGATTCTTGATATTCGAAGGGTGTTTGGATTCTTCTACACGGGATAAAAGGTTCTGGTTGTGGAAATATACTGGTATCGTTCTTAGCGTGAGTGGATATTTTTTGTAGCGTCCCTCAGAATATGGAATTTCGTTTTAAAAGCGATCTGGCAGGTTTAAGGATGGCTAATCTTCATCTTTCGATGCCTGGTAGGTAGGAGATTCGTAGGATGTATTTTTATGGTAAGATTATAAAGATTTATTTACTATTTTATCACTTAGTTTCAGGAACACACTTTTTTAAAAAAATGTCGACGCGGACCAAATTTTTATTCCCACTTACTCTCTCTTGTTTTTCTTCAATATCCAGGCGTCTTATTTGTAATACTTGCTTGTATTTATTTAATCTCGTTAATAAATTTATAAAAATGAAATAAATTACTATTACTAATCGTTTAGATATTTCACAAAAATTATTGTCTTAATTTTACAATAGACAAAAGTGTATTTTAAATGTTCAATATTTCGCTAGATACCTGCTTACAATTGGGATATTTCCCGCCTTATACAATTCAAACAAGGTACAGCTATACCATATATATTACATATATATATATATATATATATATATATATATATATATATATATATATGTATATATATATATATTGATGAGAAGCGCTGAGGAGGTGATAATAAATATAATGAAAGAGTTCAAAAAATATTAATTTTGTAAGTAAAAGATGGGCGCCTTTATATAACTCCTCAAACTGCTCGATCTGTGTTTTAAATTGCCAACTAGTCGGATCGCATGAAACTAAATTAAAAAGCTTAATTAAATGTGAAATCTCAGGCTCTTCGTTAGATATATGTTGTTGCTTCCATAAAAGTAAACTATTAATGTTAAGGCTTAAAGAAATAACTCCTACAAGTAAATATAGACAAATAAAAGATTGATATGATAATAAAAATATTAAGTTTATTGCTATAAAAGAAAACTGTAATAAAATAACATGTATAGCAAAGGGTGAAATTAAAGAAACTATATGTAAGAAAGACAACAAGGTGTTACTTAAGAAAATAAGGTGGTTATGTGTGTTTTAACTTATAAAAATATGGATAACAATATAAATAATCTTATAACGATAATGGTAAGTACCTTATTAATTACTATTCCTACGTTTAAATTGGTTGTTTATGAAATATTAATACAAGTATAGGACATTTAGGTTAGGTAAACAAAATCGAGAATTTTATTGGTTTATAAGTTTAAAGAATTAAAAATTTTGAAAAATAAATACGTTTTATCTGTAACCTGTGATTATAATAATCCTGATGTTTATTTTGTAGAACGTACGCATCAAATGGGATGATTCTCGGCGATCGAAAAAAGTCCGATTGCTGTTCGAATTGTTGACGGCGTGGGTGGCTGTTTGCGATGACGCTTTCGAAGATTTTCTTCGGTCTTGGTCTCTGATGCCTAATTTCTCCCTGCGTTCTTATCTAGCTGTTGGATTACAGGTATCGATGTAGATGAACGATAATCAATTCCGTAGATGTTCGGTGACTGTTTCTTGACAATATTTCTTTAGAATTTCTTGCGATTATCGTGAAATTACGTCTATGACGCTTTGTTGTACGTAAATACGTTAAAAATCGAAATTTCTTGAAGAATTTCTCTTGTCGATAGTGTTTATTTAAAGGCAGGATACTTTTAATTACTTTTTACTATATTAACGATTTTAATTAATGATATATAAGAATTTCTAAGGATCGGTCAAAAAAATGCGTCTACTATTTTATAAATTTCAAAAGATGATGATGCCGATAGCGCTTGTCTGTTTTACCAAACTTAGCTATCTAATGATGCCAAAAAGTCTCGATGTTTTACCTTATTAACATTTTTACATAGATGGAATTTGACTAATATTACTATTCTTACAGATTTTAAAAATTATTTAATAAATTAACAAGTTAGGTTAATGTAAAACTTAATGTTACAAATTGAGTACTGCGCACGATAAATATTTACATTTGCCAGATGTCAATTTGTAGGCGTGGCTTACTAGCGTCGATATAAATTAAAAATGCATATGAATTTGAATATGTGTTTTTCGCGCTAATATTTGAAATTTGAATTAGAAATAATAAAAAAGAAATTAATGAAAGAAATATAAATATAGAAATTTAAGAAAATAATGTTGTCGTTATTAAAATTCGTATGCACTTCGACACTACTAATACTTAATAATATCACTTACATAACCTTTTATTACCCTTTTCTTATTTTGTATATCTTATTTTTCCCATTTCAGATGCAGCTCAATGTGTATGCCTTGCATCATTACAATATATATATATAATATTTTCGTGACCTTGGTATGATAAATTATATATTATATATATTATTTATATTTTTTATTCTCTTGACAAAGGCTTCATTGCCGAAACATGTAGGGTTGTTTTAAATATATATACTTTGAAGTAATGAACCAGACCTTTAATCGCCGACTTATTAAGTTTACCTTATATATATATATATATATATATATATATATATATATATATAATATATATATATATATATATATATATATATATATATTTCTAATTGCTCTGTTAAATAAAGCGAAAGTTGAAAGTGATAGGTAATATTTTTAATTAGTAAAAATTAATCTTATATATTTTTTCAGTTATCACTCTTAATTGACTAATTTGGATTATATAACAGTCTTACAGATTAAACGATTTAGGGAGAGTGAGGAGGTTTGGGACACTTTTACAGTTTATCATATTTTAAGACCTCCTGTAATGCTTACCCTAATGATTTTTCGCAGAGATGAAGCATATCTGTTAGGCTGTTCACAAAATTAAAATGAATTTCCTAGCTTTCTTTTCAAATTTGAAAAAATGAGAATTAGTAGGATATTGCGAATTGTCTCATAGGTGTAATGGGACAACTTGCGGGAGGTGTCGGACAATAATTCCAAAATAACAGTTATTGTAATAACAATACAAAATATCATATAATAGGGAATGACAACTTTAACTAAAGTTTTATTAAATAGAGTTACATTGTTACGCTCGAAAATTTCCTAGAGACCTTTCGGGAATTTTTGATGAAATTATTTCATTATTTACCTACGTTAAGTCAACATAGGCCTTTCATATTTCACCTTTTTCGCGTATTATTATTTTATTGATTTTTGTTATTAATTATCTAACGTTTTGGGCATCTTCAAACGTGATTTATTCTTAAAAATTTACTTATGTTCAAATATTTTGGTTGTCACTATATACTTGATAGATTTTTCCGTATTCCTTCTTCTTGCATTTTAGACGCTGTCCGACATCTTGGAAATTAATATGCTTAGTCATGGTCGTTTTATTTTGTCATTAATTCTATTTTTGTTTCTCTAATTCAATTCTAATACTGTAGAAATTTTTATTAGAATTTCGTGAACCTATTTGGGAGCTTATATGTCTAGTTATCCCTTTTAATTAACTTAATTTTGCGTAAACCTTTTCTCTCGCTTGAAGCGCCATCTCACAACTTTTGTTTTATCTTTCAAATTACAGTTTTCTTGACGAATGTTTAGATAAATATTTTGTCCTTCATCCTTAATTGCGGTGTTTTAATTATCGTATTGTCGCTTGATAGCTTTGTTGTGCTCTCTTACACCTTGTTAGGGTTTATGGTAAATTAATTCCGTTTCTATCAAATCTTCCGAACTGCGCTCTTGTTTATGACGTATGTGGGTTCTCCAACCGATATCCTCTCATCTCGTAGAGACGTAGATCGTTCGTCAACTTCGACAGTTATAGTCGTGTTTTGTGGGTCTTAGTTAGTGAGTTTTGTGAGTTTAGTGAGTCTTAGACTTGCGGTAAGAAATATCATTATCTTTTGTATTTTTGCTTATTCGTTTCTTTCATCTTCCTTAGGATTTAATTTTGGAGCTATTCTTCAACTTTTAAGTATTTAAACCGTTTTTGTTACTTCGAATTCATTTTTCGAGGGACAAACCACGTGGAAGGCAGATTCTTATTTTTTTGCATTCGCTATTTTCCTCGTAGCGAATCTACGTGGTATTGGGATCTATTGGAGGAAGTTTCGTGCAGAAATCCTCAATCCACCACCAAGGGTGTTTTGGTATCTTCAGAGCTACCCGGTTCTGGCATTTTTTTACAAGTTTTACTCGGCGTCTCAAAAATGGCGGCTGCTAGCGTGATGATGGTGATCTCTGGCAAAATGGCGGTTGATTTTCATTGAATCTTATTAGGAATCGACACTCCTGTTTTACCTCTGTGAAGGCATACACGAGAAAAGGATTTGGAATTTGAACATTATGGTTGTCAAGCTAAGTAAATGCTGTTACTTTATTTTTAGTTGATGGTTATTACTTAACCCGATACTATCTTTATCAAAATTTTTAATTAATCGATTGTTTATTTAATCTAAAGTAGGCACTAGAGAAGTTATTCACCTCTCTGTACATCAATTTTATTTTGCTCATAAAAATTTAGATAGCATTCAAGGCTTTTACTTTAAACTTTTACCGATAGGCTTTATTCGACTGAATTCAAGCATATCCTTTTATGTCAATATTTAACTGGTTGACTAGCTTCACCAGCAGCCAGTAGTTAGTTTAGATCTTTGAACGAGGCTTAGGACCTTCAGTCGGGCCTTCGTGCAAATTTATATATATTTTGGGGTTACGTCGAAGATCTAGATTTCTTTTAATATACTCTGTAAACTATTTGTAAAGAACCACTATTACGTATACATAATTTGAGTTCTGTATATTTAATGTCTTGATCTTATATCGTATATAACTTTATCTTTCACAATTTTATCACCTGTGTATACAGGGTGTTGTTATCTTGACAGGTGAACCTGTATTTTGAAAACTCTGTATTGCGCCTTGAGCGATACTAGGGTGATTAGGGGAATATTACTGGGAGAATTTGGATTTATATCCTTTTTCAAACTATGCCTTTATTTTGCCTTGGCGAACTTCGATTGTATTACGTGTTACTCATTTATTTAGTTGCACAGCTATCTAACTCTTTGAAACTTCGCAAGCGACTGTTGTTGCCTTTGTATTTCACTTCAATTAAAACTACCTAGTCTAGTTATTTTTCTTACTTAAAAAATATTTGCATTGATGTATCAATTTTATAAAATTAAATAATAAAATTTAGTTTTTCTTTAATAACGTTTTATCGCTGTTTAAATAATTTTGTATCATCTTATTATTTCTTGTTATTACATTATTTCATATAACTTCTTATATTATTATATTTCACATTATAAAATTTAATTCATTATATTAATTAATTATTTTTAATCTAAAATTAAACATGACAATACATTTTTGAAGTTCGGGAAGCTTCATAACTATCTTTTCTTTCTCAACAGAAGCTATATCTTCCACCAAAGGCCAAAGAAAATTTATCTGTTGACGTTGATTCTTTTCTGAGAAAATTTATTTCACGGCATCCCTTATTGTTCACATCACTCAGAATCTGATCCATATAATATACAAAAGGTTTTTTGGTAGCAAACTTTTAACAGTTTCAAGATCAAAATCAAATTGTTCGTTTTAATCATCTTCATCGAAATTATCAGAAGATTCTTATAAGACTTCCGAGCAATCAGATTCTGACGTTGTCTCTATGACAATCTTCTTTGAAACTTTGGCCTTCTTGGAAGTTGAGACTTGTCGTTTTTGTTCGTCTGTTAACAATTCATCCTTCTCTGGTTTATCCGCAAGTATTCGAGTTTCGGGATCTGCAAATGTGTTGGATTTAAATGACCAGATTCCAGTCCTCCGAAAAGCTTTCATAATCTTAACTTCTTGTGAAACCTAAATTAATGACTTTGTTCGAAATTCCTGCAACATTAATAAATTGATACCGTCTTGCCTGCATTTGAGGTCATCCATTCATTGTAAGACTGACTATAAAAAGCTTTTAGAGGACCATATACAGCCACATCAAGTGGCTCTATATGGGATATAAAATGTTTCAGAGATACTAGGAAATTTTCTTTTGTCATCCAACCACTCACATGTGCTAATCCAAGATTTCCGGGGGGCTCGTTAGTCAGTATGTGGTCTTTGAACAGTTTCCATGAAAATATATATTGCTAAAACGGTTAAAAAATATTTTGTTCTACTACTCATCACTTTTTAAATATGAACTTAAAATAGCAATAATCGACAAAGTACTGGACCATACAGCACATTAATTAAATACATATTTAAATTAAGCAGGAGGTTTAGAACAGTCTCATTCCACCTGCTACCCATTGTCCCATTCCTCCTACAAGTAGTGAAGGATGTTTAATTTTCTTCACATGTGAAGATAAATTACAAAGACATAGAAATGAAGATTGTAAGCAGGTGAAGGCAGTGTTTCCTCCACAGGAATTACCAGAATATGTATTAAAATTTGATAAATTTTAAAGACAAGAGTTTCTTTTGTGGTTTATGCTGATTTTGAAGCTATATTAAAACCTATTGATACGTCAGAACCAGATCCTTCCAAACCATTTACTGTGAAATGTTTCGAACATGAACTTCTTTTCTTCTTTTGCTTATTATTTGAAATGTAGTTTTGATGATAATCTGAGTAAATTGCGTTTATATCGTGGACAAAATGTAGCCACATCTTTTATTAGAGAGCTAGAAAGTGATGCTGCTTTTTTATATAAAAATTATTTAAGTAAATAGGTAGAAATGAAGGCTTTAACTGATGAAGAGTGTGATAAATATGAACAAGAGAAATTGTGTCATATTAGTGAAAAAATAATAACAGTCCCTGAAGAAAAAGTTCGTGACCGTGATCATTTGACTGGATTGTATCGGGATGCAGCACATAAGGTATGTAATATAAATTATAAAAAGCACCGATATATACCTATTATCTTTCATAATTTATCAAATTATGATACACATTTGTTTGTAAAAGTGCTGGGCACTGGAAAAGAAGGATGTAGATGTTATTGCGCAAAATAAAGAGAAATATATTTCATTTTCAAGTTTACGTGGGAGATATAATAGATTGTAATGGTAAGAAAAGAAACGTGTGCTACAAGTTGAGATATAGACTCACTTCGATTTATGAATTCCTCTTTGACGAAATTATCATCTTATTATTATTATATTATTATATTATCATCTTATTTAGATAATTATTAGATAATTATTTAGATAATGGACAATGTGAGGAAATTAGAAGATATTATATGGGTGAAAAATTTGAATTAATGCGGCAGAAGGGTGTATTCCCATACAACTATGTTACGTCTTATGAAATTCTTCATTCGCGGAATTACCCAACAAGGAGTGCTTTTATGATATACTATCATCTGATAGTATATCATAAATTACACTATAGTATATCATAAATGTCACTATTTTAGTGACATAAGTGATGAAGACTATTGCAGAGCTCAATGGGTTTGGAATTTATTCGATTGTAAAACACTAGGACAATATAGTGATATATATATATATATATATATATATATATATATATATATATATATATAACAATTGATAAATTATTGGAGTTTCTCGGCTTTATTATATGAAATATTTACAAATATTAAATTAGAATGTATGTAATTGCAGAGTAAGTGGGGATGTAAACATTGCTGCCTACAAATTACAAAGCAAATCATACGAAATTTCTTATTTTTTATATATATATATATATATAAGGTAAACTTGATAAGTCGGCGATTAAAGGTCTGGTTAATTACTTCAAAGTATATATATTTAAAACAACTCTACATGTTTCGGCAATGATGCCTTTGGCATCGCAAGATCACGAAGATATTATAAAAATAATACTTTTTTTGGTTTAGCGACCTTTTATTGAATTTTGATGTTTTATTCTACGACGTTTCGACTTTTATTATTATTCAGTCTTTTTCAAGAAACTAGAAACAAGAATTAATACAATGAAAACATGAGAACTGTGTTTGCTTTTGTGAGACTGAATTAACAATTAAATTAACAATTAAAATTAAAATTAGATTAAAGACTGAATTACCAATTAAATTAACAATTAAAGTTAAAATTTAAATTAGATTAATAATGAGTAAGGAAAAATTTAAGTGATTACAACTGTATAAATGAATTGAAAATTTGAATTAAACTACAATACAGTAAGGTAACTAGAATTGGTAATTGGTAATTCAGTCTTTAATCTAATTTTAATTTTAATTGTTAATTTAATTGTTAATTCAGTCTCACAAAAGCAAACACAGTTCTCATGTTTTCATTGTATTAATTCTTGTTTCTAGTTACCTTACTGTATTGTAGTTTAATTCAAATTTTCAATTCATTTATACAGATGTAATCACTTTAATTTTTCCTTACTCATTATTAATCTAATTTAAATTTTAACTTTAATTGTTAATTTAATTGGTAATTCAGTCTTTAATCTAATTTTAATTTTAATTGTTAATTTACTTGTTAATTCAGTCTCACAAACGCAAACACAGTTCTCATGTTTTCATTGTATTAATTCTTGTTTCTAGTTACTTGAAAAAGACTGAATAATAATAAAAGTCGAAACGTCGTAGAATAAAACATCAAAATTCAATAAAAGGTCGCTAAATCAATAAAAAGTCTATTATTTTTAATATTAAGACGGCCAATAAAATAAATAAGAAAAATAAAATTCTTATAAACACTAAATATATATATATATATATATATATATATATATATATATATATTATAGTGCTCCCTGAATACTGCGTTTTAATTGTTATGTAGCTGATTATTCGCTTAATATTGATAGGGATAAAAATGTAAAATTTTAAAATTTAATATATTGTGAATGCGTGAGACAATGTAATAATAACAAATATAATGTACAAGGTTATATAAAAGGTGATGTACAATGTAACTGTAAACACTTATCTGTATAAAAATGTGCTTATTATTTTTATAGGTGGCTAGCTCTATATCTCTTATCTCTTTGGGTTCATATGCGAGTTCAGGTATTTTTACTCCCGGGCGCTTGTTTAAATAAATGACTCAAAATGAATCGAACAACACTTCAAGTAAAGAAATAGAACCAAAATATAAGGCTAAATAAATTAGTTTTATTGTTCAAACAAACTGGCAAAAATTCAAAATTAAATAAGTTTTTCCCCTTTTTTTTTCGTGACACACACACAAAGTTACGTACGATAACAGTTGGTACTAATACATATACTTATGATAGTGAACAAAGAACATGTGGTTAGGAATATAGTTCTAATAAATTCGTTAAATATTAGGAAAAATAAAATAAGTGGTAATATCTTTTACAAGTGCAAATGAATTCAATGTTTTTAATAAAAAAAAAGTTTACGATGTTTGAAGAACTAATAGTGAAAGGTGAGTATGAATAAGTAGAATATACAAGGTATTTATGTGGCTTTGATTATAAAAATGGCGTGTAAAAATTATTATTTAAAAGAACCTTTTTATTCGGAAATTGACTTCTGGGATCTCTGCCGATAGGTCCTGGAATGTTTCTTGAATCAAGCAACCGTGTACGAACAGGATCTGCTCCCTTCAGATGGCTTTTCTGGAGATATTCAAAGTCCGGCAACAGCTGTTTTCGTGACGGCGTTCGTAGTCTCGGCTGGCGGCTCGATCTTCGGTAAACTGTTCGGGTGTGATTTATATGGCCAGAGTTTCCAAAAAATTCTAACTTCGGATCTTGATATTCTGGTCTCTTGCAACTTGGTCTACAGGTCGACGACAGGTATGGTAACCGTTTTACTAATTTTGAAACTTGTACACTGGTTATTACCGTAGAAAATAATTAATTTATACGGAGCGAAAATGAACGTGACCGTTTGTTACAATGATGGTGATAAAGACGCCGTTTTATTCATTTGTTTTTAGTATAATTACTTGCCGTTAATCGCCTTATTCGTACTCATATTTTATTTTTTATATAGTTAAAATTTAAATAATATTTAAATGTAAATTCGTTTAAAAAATGATATTATGAATTAACAAATACATTAAGTTAGGAAACATATGTTAGTTTGTTTACCATAACTCTGTCAACATGTGTTCCTATACAGGTTATTTTGTCGTTAAATTTGGAGGCGGAGCTTAATTGCTTTAAATATATTTGAATATAAATACGTTATATATGTTCTTTTAAATCGCGTTGAATATGAATTTGAAATAGAAAATTGAGTATTCACAACAGTATTAAAAATATAGAATAAAAAATTTAATTATTTTAAAGCAAATTTTGTCGTCATAATAAAGTATTTATATTTTGAATTAATTCTTCCCCTCCTTTGTATGAAAATATATATAGTACATGTAAATATTATAATTAAATGGTCTTTTGTATCTCTTTCAGAGGAGGAGCTGTTCTTGAAACGTATCAATATATATATATATATATATATATATATATATATATACATATATATATATATATATATATATATATATATATACAATCAGATGTATTATTACTTGCAGATGTATTTGAAAATTTTAGAAACATTTGCCCGCACAATTAGAAATTAGATCCTGCACTTTATTTTATAAGCTGAGATGCTATGCTGCGTATGACAGGTATAAGTTTGGAATTATTAACAGATGCAGATATGTTTCACTTTTTTAAAAGCGGTATACGTGGAGGTGTGAGCATGTGTTGCAAAAGAATGGAAAAAGCTAACAACGAATTCTTACCGGATTTTGATTCATCCGAAACGAAAAAATATATTCTATACTTAGATGCAAAGAATTTATATGGTTATGCCATGTCACTCGGTTTACCAGTTAGTGATTTTCAATGGTTAACAAATGAAGAACTACCGATGATGGATATAGAAGCCTGGGAAGACGATGGAGATTATGGTTATGTTTTCGAAGTAGATTTAGAATATCCTGCAAATCTTCACGAATAACACAATGACTTTCCTTTTAGTCTCGAACATGTTATCCCACGTAATTCAAAATATGGAAAATTGATTCCAAACCTTGTCGATAAATCAAATTATGTCATACATTACTTAACTTTTAAACAATGTCTTAATAATGGTTTGATATTACGAAGAATACGTCAAGGAATTAGATTTAAATAAAATAATTGATTAAAGAAATATGTATATTGATTTCAATACAAAAAAAGAAATGAATCCACCAACGAGTTTTTTAAACAATTTTATAAATTAATGGTGAATAGTATATTTGGAAAGACGATGGAAAATGTCTATAATATTCATGGAATACCTCCCACCTTACCCAGGCTGGGGAAAATGAAGGCTGAATACGCTGGCAAAATTATCGAGTGTTTTTATGGGACAGGTGCTAAAGCTTATTGTCTAAAATTACTTGATAAAACTGTAAAAACTGCAAAGGGAGTAAAGAAATACGTTATTGATAAAAGTAACTGATTATAAAAATGTGGTGGAAGATGCTGGAAACATAATGAGGAGAATTTACATATTTCGCGCTGAATTACACACAATATATACGCAATTGAGGAATAAAGTTACTCTCTCATCTAAAGGTGATAAACGATATGTTCTCCCTGATAAAAGCAATACTTTGGCATGGGGTTATTATAAAATCGAAGGTATTACACGGGAAGAAAACTTACAAAATATACTTTTAGAACTAAATGCTCTGACATAGATATCTAATTATTTTTAAATGTAGTCATTAATATATTTTAATAATGATATAAATTATATGCATCTTTTGTAAATGTGTCTAATAAATAATTGTAAGTTACTTAATCCTACTTGATATTATTTAATTCTACTTATTTGTATTAATTATTATATAAAATAAAAAAAACATTTAAAACTTATTTAGTACTTTTTATTTTAAACTATATGTACAGCTAAACCTTTATAACACATTATCCTTAGAAATCCAAGAGTTGTGTGATGAAGGTATTCCAAACAACTTTACGAGAACTTTACCCTTCTGTCGTCGTAATAATAAGATATACGTCCGGTGCTTCACTTTCAGCAACTCTGATTAATAGAACCCCCCTAAAATATTCTGTTTTTGCGAATCTTGTAGTAGATAGGTTCTGGGGAAGGTGTTTTGAACTTTTCTTACTGTTAATATCTCATGCGACCAATTTGGCGTATACATTTTTGAAAACACATGTCTATATTTACTGATACGAACAGAGTCTCCCACCTTAAAATTTGAAATTCTTGAATCACCTACTTTAATATTACTATAAATTAAATTCAAAATACTTCTAACATTTCTTTGATTAACTGCTACAGGTTTGTGCCTTGTTGTTCGATGTACGGTATTATTATAATCGTTAACTAATCCTTGCAACATATCTATTCAACGATAATTCCCATTGAAGCTGAATTCCTTCCACATCTTATTTTTTAGGGTTTTATTAAAATGTTCCACAATGGAACTTTTTAGATTTGAATTGATAGTGTAGTGATTAATATTATACTGATCCGTAAGCTTCTTGAAATGAAAGTTGAAAATTCCTCTCCTTGATTGCTTTGAACATTCTTCGGAATATTTTTTTCCCAGTTGAGAGTATGGATTTCATTACTTCAAGCGCTGTATTATTTTTTATTGGAATTGCTCAGGCAAATTTCGAAAATGTATTTATACATACGAAAATACGGTGTCATTTCAACCAGATCGATTTGAAATAAGTCCCGCAATCCTTTTATGATGACCCGACGTCGAGTAAACCTCCTCCGAGCTGGTCTATGTATTTCATTAACGACATCCCTCCTAACTGACGACATTTCCTTCGACGGCTATTTCCGCAAATACTGGTTCTATTTTTGACGGTGTAGGTTTTGTACCAAAGTATACAAACCTAAACTTTGTTACTTCTGTCAATTCTGTCGGTCTCTTAGGATTAAATAGTTCCTTATTAATTTTGCAGTGTTGTTAATTTCTCGTTGGAATAGTGGACATTTATAACCTTCCCACGATATAATTTATTCTTATATAAATAAGTATGTTTCGCCAATGACGTACTTACATAATATCCCACGAGGTCAATGGAACCGTCACTATATATTTGAATAATATACTTTGAAGTTGCTGTTGCACTGAGAGGAGGAATATTTTTTCTATGCATTTGTAATACTTCTTGAAATCTAGGATGTTTAAGAAAGTCTGAGAATACGTCGACATCCATTAAATGTCTCTTAAGAACATGCTTGTGTATGTATCTTCCAAATTTATCTATTGTCATCGTTACCTATCATTGGTGTCGAAATGTAAACTGTCATACAACCAAGACTTTACAGAGTATAAAGAGAGACTATTTTATCATTTTTGACTCTTTCAACTCCTCTATTATTGACAATATCTCGTTCTGGTGCCCTGAGTGACCAGCATCCTTCTATCACACAGTTCATTTACATCGCTCCAGTACTTATATTCAATTTGACTTATAGGTACAACCACCTTTCGCATTGATACTTTATTTGACAAACCTAAGCCAGTCTTCTAAGTTCAACTCCACCAAACTTCAGGTTTCTTCCCTTGTATAATAGGTTTTATAATTGATTTGTATTTAAAACCTTTACTGGCTGCAAGCTTCCTGTCAGGATCGTAATCAACTCGATGAGAGTTTGTATCACTGAGAATGAATTTATAATTCTTTGCACCAGCATATAAACATTTCCCTGGTTTCTTCTTGAAAAGCAATTCTAGTAAACCTTTTGTTGCTTTATAAGTGAATTGACCGATGATAATGTTTGGTCCATCAAATCTAACATCAGCGTTTGCCATTTTTAAATCCCCACCGACTTCGTGAAGACCATACTTTTCATCAAATTCATCGTTTTCATCGGTCATTAAACCGATAAGATATGGCCGTATAGTACGATCATAATCTCTCAATGATTCTTTAATTTCATCCGTTTCTAGAAGGGTTTTATTCAACGATTTGTTAGTAATTATCAACTTAGCCGGTAGCGTACTCAATAGCGATACGGCATGCGCCATTGATTTATCTAAATCCATTCTTCCACTTGTATCCATTTCGTCTTCTTTACTTTCATCTTCATCCTTTCCTTCTGGCGTTTCTGGCAACAGGTGACCTATGTATTCATCTTCTAAGAATTAAGGTTGCGTGAATGACATCTTAGGTTTTGGTGCATCTGGTTCAGACTCCGGTGTTGCTAGAACTCTAGATGTTCGAGGTGTAGTGCCGATTCCTTCAAATTTGCGCTTGGTCGGGGAAGAATGAGTGTATGGGCTAAACCAGGGCACATGTTTTCGTGAAGGTGTCCCTTGCCGTATAATAGACGTTCCTTGTACTGCTGCATAGGATTTTTCTGGAAAAATTTCAGAACATGAGGATGGTGTATCCTACATAGCGTCCTTCGAGTGGGTTCTACTTTTCTTCGGAATGGTACTACCTAATTTCATGGCAATTTCTTGCAAAGGTTTGGATATAGGTACATACTCTATATCAATATCTATTTGAGACTTTACGATATCAGCCCGTAAAGTTTTTAATTTTTCCTTTAAAACTCTGCGAGCTTTTACTAAATTATTTATTAATTTATCTGCCATGTTTCTTTACTATTTAACGAATACCTACATACTGATATAGATTTACTAAAGTAGGATTCTTTTAATGGTGTCTCTGTAGGAACTTGTTGTAAATGTATGTAAGTATCAAAACCTAAACGGTTTCTTCCTTCATTATACTTACAGTCAGTATCGATAAACAGTTGACCAAATGATTTCTTCCAACACATTCTACATATATTTAAAAACTGTTCAAAACTTAAGTCATGAATATTATCGTTAAATATATGTTTCAAATTAGTGCCATCTTGTCGAAATAAAATTAAAAGATTTGTATTATCCCTCGACAATTGTTTAGGAACAGCACTATAATATGTTTGAATTAAATAGAAACAATCTAAATTCCGATGCCTCCCGAAAGAGAAGAACTGCTTTACAATATTCAAAATAACAGTGGGTATGTCGTCGAATATAACCACTGAATAGTCTTCGACTTGATCTGGTGTTAGCATATCACTCGGATCCGTATATTTAAAATAACCTATCTCTGGAATAGTTTCCATTACATGTTTAAGATATTGATATTTCTGTTGGTAAAGAGATCTACAGCAGATGTAAATATTTTTGAAGGGCAACCCATTAGAACGTAATAATAAAGTAAGGAGCGCATTCGTTTTACCACATCCTGAAGGACCCACTATCAGTGCTCTCTTACAAGTACCACCGAAGAGATTGCTGTGTCGGTTAAAGTTTTTCTCATTAAATACAGAATCGTAGCTGTGTAAAGGTAACGATAATGGTTGTGATTCTAACTGCATACTGGACTTCATGAATACACGACGTATACTGAACCATATCTGAATACACGATGTATACTGAACGATATTCTTTTCTAATTTATTAAAAATATTAAAAAATATATAAAAAAATATAAATTAAATTAAATTACATTAAAAATATTTATTTATAAATAACATTTTTTGAAATTACATTTTTGAAAAAATTACATTTTACATTTGTGAAAAATTACATTTTGAAATTACATTATTAATTTGTGAAATATTTGGAAATAGACGATTGAAAAAAATATGAAATAATAAATGAAAAATATGAAATAATGAATGAAAGACGATGGAGATATTGAAAAATATGATAATTCAATT
The DNA here is from genome assembly GCA_935421215.2 of Melolontha melolontha. NCBI lineage: Eukaryota > Metazoa > Arthropoda > Insecta > Coleoptera > Scarabaeidae > Melolontha > Melolontha melolontha. The sequence continues at coordinate 28,931,742 of OW285243.1, read as the reverse complement.
ATAAGTAATAAACAATTATTGTTTATTATTTTTCATATATTTTCAACAAATCCTTCACTACTTTCTGCGGTGACATCCGAACCGGTTGACTCGGAGTCTCTGGCTCTGGAACTTGGGCCTCCGGTTCTTCCGAAGGCTCGGGTTCTTCCGATGAACCCCAATCAGATCCCGGAGACTCCGGAACTTGTGACTCCGGAACTTGGGGGTCCTGAACTTGGAGCTCCGGAACTTGAGGCTCCCACTCCGACTCATCTGAGGATGATCCCCAAGCAAAGTCGTCAAACAGGCATCCAGGTTTAATAGAGGAAAATTTAATGGAGGATAGCCCGAGAGCGGTGATTGCAGTGTCGGTGTTGTAGGTGATGGCGTAAATGGTGGTGGAGTATATGGTGGCGGTGGTGAAACTGTACGTGACGGTGGCCTCTCCACCGTTACTGATACTCTGACGGTCGATCCGCCAAGTGCCGGCATCACCGTCACTGATGTAGCCACTTTAAATTACTGTAAATGCAATATCCTTATATTGAGCTCCATGAAAAAGTATTAAATCGACAAACAAACTATACAATCCGATAACACTATTTCTTCTGCCGAATATCACCCCATGGAAAAGATAATGTAAATATTCCCAAATCCATAGGTCTTACCAGGTGTCACCCCAGGATGTTGACAGTTATCCTTACAGTAATAGTAATATATTACTGTAAGGATGACGTAAGGATGTTGACAGTTATATTTACAGTAAATATACTGTAAGGTTACTGTATAACTGTAAGGTTACTGTAAGGGTAAGGATGTGACAATTATATTTACTGTAAATATTACTACAAATACTACTGCATATATTTCCAAATCATACTATTATGGTCTTGCGTATGTCCATGTCTATGTCCTAAGGTCTAACTCCGTTATTTGAAAATATCAGAAAATATCAATAAATCATATCAACGTTATTTGAAAATACATTACAAGTCTGCAGTGCAAAGTTTAAAAGCATTAATTAATATAATTTTTCCATATAATTTAATTTTTCCATCTAACTTTCGTTCCATGTAATTGATTTCGTGTAATTGATTTCGTTCCATGTAATTAAATGGATAACATGTAATTAAATAGATCACTGATCACCATGTAATTAAATAGTTAACTGATCAACATGTAATTAAATCAAAGTCTGCAGTTGAAAGTTTACAAGCAATTAATTAATTTCCATTTATTAATTATTCATTATTACGAACATCATCACTATTGATATGTTCAAGTATCAAAGTTTTAATTTGTTCGAGTCGATTTTTTTTCCTCCGGTAGGATTGAACTTCCTCATTAATATGAACACCTGGAATTTTCGCATTAATGGCACCATTGTGGAATTGAAGAAAGAGGTCGGAGCTGGATATCTGCTCATTCACACTGACTAGTATATGGGAAAGGGAAGCATTTCTAACTGACGAATTTTCCTCAAAGTGCCACATAATTTTGTCAGAAAGCTCTTTAAAATCTGCAGCGAGAGTGTTGCGTGGTTGATGTTGACGTGATGGAAGTGGTTGAGGTTCTGATGGGAGTAGTTGTGTTTGAGGTGGTTGATATTCTTGATATTCTGGTTCTGATGGAAGTGGTTGTGGTTGCGTTTCTGATGGAAGTGGTAGAGGTTTAAAAGGTGTATTTAATATAGGTTCGGAGCTTTTTTGGTAGATTTTTTGGTAGGGGGTATTCAAAGGTGAAAGATGAGACAGTGATGAGGAGTTTTGACGTCGAGAGGGGCCTGGTCGAGAATATGGATCTCTAGAGGGAAGCGGTGGATTGTTAGATGATTGAGCACATAGAAATATGACCGATGATGACTCATGTGCCACTACTTGTTCTACTATAGGTGATAGCTGTTGTGTTAACATCGGTGGTGTTAACTGCAATATCACCGGCACCGGTGATGGTACTGCAGTTGACACCATTACACTACCAGGTTGTACCTGCCTGCCCAGAAGTAGTCTCTGCAGAGTACCACCCTCTCCGATGCTTGCACTAGAAATGGGTGTAGAAGCAACAATTGCATGCAACTGTTTGAGTTAGTGTATTTGTAGTATTTGTTAGATGCGTCCGTGTATTTGTAGTATTTGTCAGTTGACGTTGTTCTCGTCGTCGTTGTTTTTGTTCTCGTTGTTGTTGTTCTCGTTGTGCTCGTTTTCGCTGTTGTTCTCGTTTTCGTTGTTGTTGTTCTCGTTTTTGTTGTTGTTCTCGTCGTCGTTGTTGTTCTCGTCGTCGTTGTTGTTGGTACTGTTCGTACTCTTCTTGTTGGAATTATCTTGCATACTGTTCTCGTTGGAATTGTTTCATTTCACTCATTTCAGCAGTGCTCAGCGGTGCAATAACTTGAGAGAACACCGTCGGCAATTCTGTCTGGGTCATAGTAGGGACAAATACGCTAGCAGTTCTCATTACATCTGCCCTCGCAATTGTCCCAACTACATCAGCAGGGGCAACGGTAGATAGTACAGTCGATGGTGGTGGAGGTATCATCAATGATGAAGGAGGTGATGGTATTACAAATGATGTTGAAGCACCTACCGCTCTATCTACCGCCGTCGACAGTATTTCATCATCTATTTTTTCAAATTCAAGTTGCCCTATCTCTTGCATAAAAGAATTTAAATTGGGAGTATTTACGAGGTTTACAGGGTTGTCAGCATCAAAGGGGAACACCTGTTGCTGTGAAATGGGTGAATGAGTGAAATTTGGTGTCTCCTAAAGAATAATTAAAAGGTCTAGAAACAAATTAATTCGAATTAATGGAAATTTCATAAAAAAAATAATTTAAGAATTTAAAAGTTAAAAGTTAAAGAATTTGAATTATATTCTTTGAATATTTAAAAGAATTACATAAAAAAAAATTTATAAAAAAGTTGATCATTATGAATATTGAACATTACACATGTTCACTGTCTTTATGGCATATATAGAAAATAATAAAAAATATTATGGCATATATAGAAAATAATAAAAAATATATTCAAAACAAATAAGCAGCAATCTATAGAAATAATAAGCAGCTACTATAAAAAATATAAATAAATATCAATTTCAAATATTTATATTGAAATAAATATCAATAATTTTAAATAAAATTTATATGTTTAATTACTTCATTATTTTCAAATAGGGAAGTAATTGGAACACAAAACAAATAAACATTTTAAATAAATGTAATTCATTAATTTAGAAAATTCAGATATAAGAAATATATTACAGTGAATTATAAATAATTGAATAAACAACTACAAGAAAAAAACAAATATAAATACAGTAATAATATTAATAATATAGATATTCACTTACCATTTTATAACTTGTTATGTGTACCTCAGCAAAACTAACTCGTATTTATATGAAAATAGTGTCAATTATTTATGTAAATTTACATTTTACAAATTTCCATTGACGTCAATCTTATCACATGTTATGTGTTATATGTGAATTAAATTATATGCTAATTAAAAAATTCCATTGCACTTTATGTAAAAGGTGAAGTTGTTTACATCTTAGATGTGACCTTGAACACCGGTTAATTTCCAAAATTCTTTGAAAAGTGGAGGGGAAATTTTCGAAAGTAGGTCACGGGGGGGGGGCTGCCCCAATCCCCAATCCGTCCATCAACTGCATCACCCTCAATGACATAATGACTTACGCACGGTCTACATCAAATTAAATCAATATCTTCTTGATAACTTCTAGGTAATCGACGCCGAACAAATTCTAAACTTAAACATCCTATATTACACATTAAATATGTCTTAGGCACATAAAATAAATCATCATCCACTCCAGAAAAATTTGCATCAATTTCAAGTCGTCATAACACATTACCAACTCTCTCCACAACATAACTTCTCATAACACTCCACGCATAACCCATTACAACAAAAATTAAATATAACCAACTTCGTTGTCCTTGAACTTTCTTTCTGACAGAAACTTATACAATCTTTCCACATTAGACAAAGCACAAACAACATAATTACTAACATGAAAACTACAACTTGGCTCTCCTCTTCTAATTTTTTCTGCATATACTAAATCTATTATTCGTCGATGTATAATACGTTTCAAAAAATCCAATTTTTCTCTACACATAACAAACACTAAATCAACACTTCTACACCTTCGTTTAATTCAGAGGCTCCCAAACTTTTTTTTCTCATAGACCACTTTGAAAGTTTTGCTAGTTCCGGTGGACCCCCTGCAGCTACATTTATACCGTATTCCCAAAACTCGACAAAAAATGTGAAGATTAGATCTAACTATGGAAATTTGCGTTGCGGCTGAGTTATTGGTTATTTAATTAATTGATTGTGCTGTGAGTGGATGTCAAAAAAGTAAAGTTAGCCAATCAAAAAAATGATTCCATCCAACTTTACTCCTTTGACATTTACTCACAGCACAAGAAACCAATCAATTCTCACATATTTTATTTAGAAAACTCCCCATTCGGAGTGGTAAAAATAAAAAGAAAAATAGTATATTTCCTTGTGTTGTATTTATTCAAATATGTAATTATTACACTATTAATTATTATTGTTGTCATATTTCATTGTAATACATTGACAGCAAATTATCAATATTTGGCTTCAGTTTTGTTAGGAATAACCGCAAATCTCCCCGTTCTGTGATATTCAATCTGCTCCTTTTTTTTGTTAAAAGGTTTGTAACGACACTAAAACTTTTCTCGACAAGATATGACGAGGGAAACGCTATCAAAAGCTTTCTCGCAATTCCCCACAGTCCAGGATATTTTTCGGGTATTTCTGCCTGCAGCCAAAATGTTTGATACCTTCTTTTAAATTTCACCTTCAGTTCCTCATTAGTGCTAAGCTCGAGTAGCTCCTTTTGTAATATCATATTCTCCACTTCCCTTTCATCAAGTGGATTTATGATCCATTGTGGTATTTCCATCATCAGAATATCTTCAAATCTGATTTTAAAGTCATCATGCAGGGCAATTAAATGTTGAACGCATGTGTGAATATCCTCATCAAGGCATTCTACCTGTTACAAGTTTGAAAACTGGGAAAATTCGCGCCGACTAATATTTTGCTTCATAAATTTCAATTTTCCAAGAAAAGCTGAAATTACACCCTTTGTTTTTATTAAATTGAGGCTGTCCCCTTGTAATTGTAAGTTAATGTCATTAAATTTTTTGAACAAATCTGTCAAATACGCGATGTCTGCTTTCAAGTTGATCAGGTTTTCTTTTAAATCTGGATCTTTACTTTCCAGAAACTCTAAAACTGATTCAAGAAGTGAGAAAAATCTTGTTAAACATTCACCTTTCGACAACCAGCGTACTTCAGTATGGAAGAGCAATCGTTGGAAGTCTTCATCCTTTTCATCGCACAATTGTGCAAATAAACGCGAATTCAATGCATTGCTTCTTATTTTGTTAACTGAATTAATCACAAATTGAAGCGATTGGTGCAATTTAGCACTCAAATTTTTCGCTACTAGGTGTTGTCGGTGGATGACACAGTGAATTGCAGTTACCTCTGGTATAATTCTTTTAAGATGGCTTATAAAGACATCGCCCGATCATGGCAGGAGCTCCATCTGTTGCCACCGAAATAACGTTTGTGAATGGAATCGATTTTTCCTTAAAAAAATTACTCAGGACATTAAATATTGATTCACCTTTAGTGTCCGTCTCCAAAGTTTTCGCGAATAGAAGCTCTTCGTGAATTTCTTCGTCCATAACAAATCGAACATATGCCGATAATAATGCTTCATTACCGGGTAAAGTTGACTCGTCCAGTTGAATAGAAAAATGATTTGTTTGCAGATAATTACACAAGAAACTTTCAATATGAGAGCTCATTTCGTCAATACGTCTTTGTACAGTGTTGTTACTCAAAGGAATTCTTTTGAGTATGTCAAATAGAGATTTGTGCAGAACAGTTTTTAAAACCTCTTCAACAGCGGGAAAAATTAACTGTTCTCCAATGGTGTGCGATTTTCCAGATTTCGCTATAAGTAATGAGATATTGTAAGATGCCCGCAAGCCATCATCGTTACTTTCCGACGTTGAGGCGAACATACTGTGCACGGTGAGTCTCTTTTCATATTTTTCCTTCAATGTTTGAAAATATTTCAAATCTTTACCTATTTTATCAGGATGACACCTTCTTAGATGATCTTCGAGCTTCGATGGTTTCATAGAGTCATTGCTCAAAACTTTGTTGCATAAAAGGCATATGGGCAATCGCTTGTCTGCCTTTGATGGAAGAAAACCAAATTTTAAATAATCAACACTGTACTGTCGACATTTCTTCTTAGATTCAGACATGTTTCGTATCAGTTACCTACCTGTAAATAAAAAAAAAACTTTGTTGTAGTAATCTTAAGGCGGTCTTACTTAACAGGATATGGCTATTTTAACAGGATTAATTGATTATAGCAATGCAATAAACAAAGTACCGGCGGCAAACTGATTCTAATTATTAAAAGCAATAAATCGCTAAGATCAATAATTGAGTTTTATGAAAACGACTTAACCGATTTTAATGTAATGTAAATTTTTTCATTAATTATATTTTGATATATTTCTGTAAATTCGATAGAAAATACTTGTAAATAATATTTTGATATCAAAACTTCGCGATTTTAATTATTTATTTATTACTTTGATGCACGTTACGAGTATGTAATATATAAAGACACGTACAATTTATGAAAATATATTTAATTATTAGTGAACCACCACACAGTCGGGTAATAAAAAAATTACTAATAAAGTAGGGACAAGAAGTTCAACCTTTCTCTGCTTTCTGTTCTTTTATGCAAGTATCTAATAATGGCTCTGTTCAGTATTTAATTTTTAATACGTACCTACTACACGCAAACATTACAAATATACTTATTACAACATAAATATATCTCCTATCGCAGGTGGGTTGAAAGAGATTTCTTTTAGGAATAAGCCTCACCTTTTGTACCTACGTATTTTTTTGTAATTTGTCCATTTTTTGTTTACTTACGTGTACAATAAATTGTAAAATAAATAGATAAATAATAAATAAAATAAAAGTATGTATAACAAATAGGCAGGTAAGTACTTACTTTTCCGACAACGGCAAACACTAACATCGATTCACTTTACTTTTCTTTTCGAAATTCGGGAAACAAATGAGTAACGTTTATCCGTGGCATTCGTATTTATATTGGTGAAGAATCAAACAAGTTCATGCAGGATTGCAAGCACACACACCACAAGTCGTTCTCCGTCCCTTTGCACGTCTGAACAAGCATTGTGGACGGCGGCAGCGGCAGCGCTTTCCAAGTTTCGACACGTTGTACTGAATATGGAATATGCAAATTTTTACAAGTAACAGTCGCTGAGCTTCTTAAAATATTATCTGCCTACATTGATAGGTGAACTCAAGCCAACATTTTAGTTCTTCACTATCGAAACCAAATAAATTTTCGTGGACCCCCGCTTACGAATTGTGAACCCCCATTTTTTTGGCACGACAACGTAGACCCCCGTCGAGTCTCCCGTGGACCCCTGGGGGTCCACCTGAACCACTTTGGGAATCAATGGTTTAATTAATTATATAATCAAACTCACTTGCAGCTAAATAACCATCTTCCCACATCAAACCATGATGACAACTAAAAACTCAAAACCGGTTTAAATATAAAATGGCTCTTCCTAAATTCACTATCACAAGTAGCCAACGCCTTAGGCATCAAACTATAATTATTAAATCGATACCATTGAAAATCTATAATTATATATTTCTTTCCACTTAAATCCAACATATTTAACCAAACAACCTTCTCACCCAATCACTGCATACACTGCATAAAAAAATTCCATAATATATATTAAATCTTTGATTGTTTCGACCTTTGCTTGATGTAAATCCATATCACAAATAAATAAAACACACATAAGATGTTTTAGATTTACACTTTATTAATAAAATAATGACAGCTGTTTCGCTAACACAGTAGCTTCTTCAAATTCAACTTAAGGCTAAAAAGACAGGTAGAACGTTTAAAAAACGAATCTAAGACCACTATCATTCTTATATCAATAAGAAAACTGACTCAACCTACTCTAATCATTTAATAGAGAATGAACACGAATTTAATTTACAATTCGATATTATACATGTAGAAAATAAAGGTAGAAAACTAAATTGTTTAGAGTCTTTGGAAATTAATAAACTCAAAAACTCAGAAATGTTACTAAACGATAAATTAGACTTTAATTCATCCCCACTGTTAAATCTGTTCACCCATTGAAATATTGTTTCTTAGTTGCTTATGTTATATAATTAAACTTAAACCTCACACAAGTAGGACATGGTATAGTTTTCAAAAAGCAAAATATAAATGTAATAGTTCCTAGAATTTTAACTTCGGTCAACTTCCTGATTTAACGCTGTATATTGTATGTATCTTTAGTCTTAAGTTGAATTTGAAGAAGCTACTGTGTTAGCGAAACAGCTGTCATTATTTTATTAATAAAGTGTAAATCTAAAACATCTTATGTGTGTTTTATTTATTTGTTGATATATATTAACCATAACTCCAACTACTTACTCTCTTACTCCTCAAACAAATAAAAAAATACTAATACTGTCGCTGTACCACTTTGTTAAATGGTGAATGCTGATATAATTTATTATGTAATATCAAACAATACATAACCGTATCTTTTGGTATATTATCTTTCGCCGTAAATTCAATTCTAATCTCCACACAACTTCTATGTATAGCTCGTTCCTGATGTGAACAATCAATGCCAATTAATGGACACAATTTAAATTGACTTAACTTTAACATCGGCTCGGTGTATTCATGACCGTAATAAACTTGTTGAAATCTAGCATACATATTATATAAAACAGCCACACGGTTTTCATCAAAATCCACCCGAACATTTTCATATGGATATTTTTTGCAATTTAAATAAGCTGCCACATCAGTTAAATTAATTGCATCAAATTTACTCATATTTTGACCCAATTTGCCTTTCTTTCCAGTTTGAAAACCCAAAATAATATATCTAGGTGTCTCTAAATGTGGAGCTTTTTTAATAGCCCAACTATGTTCTCTTGTCTCTGGAATTCCCGGATTTTCATGAATTTCTCATCCTCTAAAAATCATTTCCATTATACTATTTTTCCTTGTTAATTTAGTTAACGCTAAATCCTGACTTAAACCAACTTTAACATGTGGTACCCGCCATACAATAGCATCAATAATTGACTTAACACCCTCATTTACAGCAGCATTTGAATCATATATTACATCATTATCATCAGCACATCTCTTCAACATAAACTCCAGAGACATATTTAAAATAACAGACTTAAAGTCATCTGCAAAACCCATTAACATCTTCAATACATATACTAAAATTACATTTATTATCTAAAACCGTAGCTTTTCCTGTAGAAAATTCCCAATCATAATTTTCCAATTCATTTATATAACTTGGACTATGAGAAAAATATCCTTTCATAGTCGATGTAATACCTACATTACTTACTTCTTCCACCTCCACTCCACTAATCACATATCTAATATTGCTGAACATAAAGGCTGCCGCATTATTAATTAAAAACGCCGTAACACTAGCCTTACTTTCATCACTATACATTCGCAACTTCCCCTCAATTAATAACTCTGACTCCGATGATAAAGTATACTTATCTATTTCTGGTACCACAATTCTAATCTCATCATTATTTTCATATCTTGGTGAACCAAACGGAACATGATTATGATATTCCAACTCCACAATAGAATTATCTATTAGAACCTTTCTTAAAACATCTAAAACTTCCATTTTTAAAATTGTTACTAACACACTTTCACAACAAACTTCATCCAAATAAATCTCTTACTATACTAAAGCATAATCCTCTCTTCATTTCTTAATATCCCATAATCAACATACCAAAACTCCGTCTCATTTAAATATATCTACACCAAAACTTTATATGCCATACCTTTCAGAAACCTCCTATTCTCATTTGTTAAACGATTTCATACCCTCAGCCCACCAACAATCCTCCACAACTTAGTCACTAATTTCTGTGAAGAATTTCTATTCCTCCTCGACATTTTGTTAACACTACTGTTCCTCATTATTCTCTAATTTATAACAATATCAATAATTCATAACCTTGTACAAGTTCGTAAGTAAAATACGCAATATCCACCTTTTACATCAATTACTACACATCCTACTTAATCAACAAATGTACTAACACTATCCATTAATTATTTAAATATTCACTAATGTATACAATCGTTTCCCTCAATAAACCTAAAACATAAAACATTTATTTTTTAAAACCTAACGTCTCCTAATCCTCAAATATATTGTCATCTCTTCACCTCTTAAATCAATTGCTTGGCCTGTCTGATCTACAGTTCGAATAATAATATCAGTATTTACATGCATATAAATTTTCTCTTGCGGAACCTCTATAATTTTAAAACCTGGTGGAATATTTGGATAGAAATGATACAAAACATGTGATAATTCACCATTAATGTATGATCCATCTACAATATTACACATAATATCAATAGCACTAATTCTATCTATATCAACTATTTAATCACTATGAATGGTATATTTCGTTCTATTACCCTTCTATAAAAACCTAACAAGGAACCAATTGAATTTTCCACTCCAAAATCAATATCTACAGACGCCTTCATAAACACTTTCATAGTATTACTATTACCATTTAATTAAAAAAAATGTCCTTTTCCTTCCGCAACTCGTAATTCCTTACCGATATATTTCTGTAAACCCATTATATCATAAGTACCCTCCGGAATAATTATCTCCATCCACACACCTGATTTACTTTTGACTTCAAAGAATATTTAAAAACATCATTTTTGCTAGTAAGATTAGGTATAGAATTACAAGTTTGCAAACTTAACATACACATCTCATATTCACCATTTAAGTATATCGGTGGATTCAACACACAACCCACCTCAGATCCCTATCCTGTTAAAACGCCAAATTATGCACACTTCCATTACCATCTGCTTCCATTTCTAATATAAATTCAACTTTCCAATATCTTTGCACTAATAAATAATAAAACAATCACAACAAACCCTTTCTTATTTAATAAATCCTTTCAAAAACAATAAACACAAATGTCCACAATTTTCACTGTTACTGTCTTAATATCTTTCATAGTTATACTGTATAACACCACCACCATTCGATAATAAATATCTTTCAACCTCAATCGGATGTCTTAAATCACCATAACTATCAAAATACTTTATTACAGCATTATTTTTCTTATATGCTACCCAATGAGTTCCTTCCCCAGCATCATCATCCAAATTTACTATTCCATTTGCTACACCTTCCGCGACAAAATCTGAAATACAAGTAGTTATCCGTGGTAGCGAGATGTTCTGCTGGGCCACCCCCTTTGCCTTGAACCTACCTGTTGGCAAACGTCCAAAAGGAATAACTCTGGCGGCCAACTCAATCGTTTCTTGGAGAGCGTCGCGGATCAAAGTAGCGAGGTGTAAAGTAAGGGCCACCGTATTCCTCCGCAGAGCACCCCCGTAACACGGAAGCGGGTGGAATGTAGGTAGCTCCAAAAGCAAAACTTGTTGGGCCCAAACTACTTGATAATGAATAAATATACCTAACACCACAGGAGCAATTACGCTTGACCAAATGTCAGCGAAAGCACAAAATTAAAACTCTAAACAAATATCACCAAGACAATAATATTGATTTGAAATACTAAAAATAATGAAATAAAGCACCACGCCACTGGCGCATATCAGTGATTACAATAAACAGTATCAATCGAAAGTATAACACCCTGTATAAACAGGTAAGAAATTAAAGTAAACAAAATATGAATTAGGTTAAGTACGTGTCTGAACAAGTGATTCACCAGGACACAACTAAGTATACTTAATTCTGGGTCCCTTACAATAAAGTTATAAAGATTTTAATTAAATTAAAACAGCAACGTACCCCAAAATAACACTTAACCAGTACGAAGGCTCATCTGAAGGACAAATACCTCCTATAGAAAAACAATACAAGCTTCACCTGGCCGCTAATGAAGTTAGCCAACCAATATAATTAATACTACAAGAAAATACAACGTAAATTGATGTGTAAACAACCTATATACTAGTCAAACATTGATATTGCCTTGAACGGCCAACTAAATTACATGAAATTAATAAGAAAAGCTAAGCGAATAAACTATTCGCTGTACAGTAATGAATTGACTGTAAACTGCTTAAGAATTAAATCAATTAATATGCTCATCACTACTACCGAGCTCTATTCCAAATGAAATGTATTAAACTGACAGAAAATTACGATGCTAACATTTATGAGAGGTTCAAATTGCATCGAATGCACAAAATAACTAGTAACCGGGTTCCTCTCGAGCCTTTAGGTAAATGAAATGTCAACACACATAAATAACCACAAGAGGTTATGAATTGCACTTATATTTAACAATAAAGGAAAATAAATTATAACACCTACTTTAAATCGTCTTCGCTACTGCATAAACTACAACCTTTATGGAAATGCCCCAAAGGGATCCAAGGAAAACTATTGAATTAAACTTATAATATTTCCGCCAAAACACTCCGGGCATACATTTCAACTGTAGTCCACTATGATGCTGACGTCAATAAATTGTTCGAGAAGCTTCCTTTTTTTCCTTCGCCCACGCCTCGGAAAATTCCACGGTCGGGTATGAAATTGAAGCCGTTTACACACGGTTTTCATCCAAATTTAACTCCAATTAGAATTATCCGTGCATAGACTAAATTTCTCAGTCGAGCAAACAATTCGACGGTCAAATGGAAACGAGATCACTTACCGCCTGGTATTCTGCGAGGTACTACGTGAAACGATACCGTAGGAGAAGAATATTACCCTACACAGGTATACAATAAAAATAAATCCTACAAAGCATAAAGGACAACCATTAGATAAAGTACAATTGTTCAAGATATTTCTTACCGTAAACGCCCTACTCGTTCCTAATTAAAGTACCACTTGCGCAGTCAACGATCACCAATCAAATGGCAGATAGACGCAAGTAAGCCGGACATGCGCCACAACATCGATCAATTTTGTGACCACGACGAAGACTATCCCAATCCCCCGAAACTACATTAATTCGACACCCAAAATTAATTTGAAAAATAGTTATAAACAGCAGGGTAAATTACACGGACCCACGTCTAATTAACGTGCAATATAAAATAGTTGTAAAAATTAAGGGCGACATCTATTGTCGAAATGGTAACGTTCTGGACGATTTTACGCAAGCAAAACTGGTTGCAGAACCACAGAGAACGAAAGATCGATTAGATTGATAGGAGTTTAAGGTTAAACCGCGCGACATCACTACAAAATTAATTTAAAGGAAGGAATTAATAAAGAAACCACTACGTGCTAATTAGGTAAAATGTACGGGAATGGCAGATGTACCTTTTTTCTCTCAATACGTAACACATTCTCCCTTTTGCGGTATAATTCTCGGTAACACATCCTTACTAAAAATATCCCGAAATTTACCAATTCTCCACCTTTGAACATAACACCCACAAATCTTTTTCTGTTAAAGGTCTTCGTGGTAAACTGCTTATCAGTTTTTTGAACTAGCACTATTTGGTAAATAAAAACCACAACCAGATTTATACGGTTTTACATATAATCCACTTCCAACAGATACACCACACCCAGACTTATGTCGTTTCGCTTCCTCTAATTGATCCCTTTCAGCTTTTGCAGAAGTTACTGCTTTTGCAATTGCTGCTGCACCGCCACGTAATGATCCTAAAGCACCTAATGCTGCAAACAAAGGGATTAACGGTAAAAATCCATCTTTTCTGGTATTGCAATTACCCTGGATCGCGGATATTTTATTCTCCTTCCTGATTTCATTAAACATTGATATGCAACTCTAGCATTCTCTAAAACACTCTTCTTCTTACTAATCCGTCTTATTGCATTCTGTGCTTTCTTCATTGCTTGCAAAAATGAAATAGCACCACCTAATCGAAACCCCTGCCTGCTCCTCCTATAACTTCTTCTACTACCCTCCCTTCCACTTTTACTCATTTCTTTCCGTTGTCTACTCCAACCCATACCTAATTTTGTATTAGCTTTTATAGCAGCTGAAACCATAGTTGCAGCTTACCTTTCTCCTATACCTGCGTCTACCCTTCACTCGTCCAACAGTCTTTTGATACAATTTCTCACCCGCTTCGTGCCTTTTTAACAATTCACTTGATTGTGCATATGATATGTCATGCTCTTTACAAGCCTCATCCAAAATATTCACCCCCTTATCACCTCTTTTCAATCGTTCTTCTAACCTCGTTCCTGGGCCACAAACTCTGTAACCCGGTATGTGCAATTCTACTAGGAGCTTATTTATCACAGTATTCAACAATCCACCACCTTTCCTTCCACGTGCCTTATTCAAACTAGCACTTTTAAATAATACCATCACAGTCTTATATATTAAACTATCTCAGTCAACATCAACAAACTAAATAACCAAAACCACATCTACAATTACCATATATACAAGTACTTATTAGTCGATTTCACTTAACCCTAAAGAACCTTAAATTTGTCTCACGGAATTAATTCCTTACAAATTTCAAAAATAAAACACATTAAATTTATTTTAGTATTATATTTCATAATCATATATAATTTTTCCTCAAATAATTTACATCATTTTTAATTTTCTGAGGCCAATACATTACTAACTCCTTCATTATACAAACACATTCGGATATTACACCATTATACATTCGATCGATTTCTACATCCACTTCTCCACCACTTTCAGCTACACATCGGACCATATCATTACAAACTACATTATATTTCATATCTTCTAAAACCGCTAATCGACAATCCAGTGTTTCCTTCAACCTCCTTAACTCCGATAAACTTTCAAACGCTAAATACACATACTCGCCACCTTTTTCTATCTTCACAATTCTACTCACTCCATCAAATGATTCAGGTGAAATTGGAATATTCATACCTCTAAAGCTTGGAAACATGCCATTATTATAATCAAAATATTGCCTTAACTTTGCAGTTTCCGCCATTACCCACTTCCATTCTTTTGAATTAAAACAAACACATTGTTTTTTTACACCAACAATTTTTAACCTTGGTTAAAAATCTTGATGTGGTAATAAACCAATACATATCCATTTCGAATGACTTTTATTCAGAAAAAAAAATTTTCTCCAACTAATGGTAACTCCCAAATTGGTTCTCTAACATATTTTTCTACAAATCTTTCACCACTTAATGTATCTCTTGCAAAATTCTCTGCAGCTGCATCTACATGTTCCCAAAATTTATTAGATTCAGATATTTTAGTAAAGAATTCTTCAATACCCAAATCTACCTTAATATCTCCAACCACTTGTAAACCTCTATCAATACTATTATCTTTTGCCAATTTACTTTCTTCCACTATCAAGCGATCACTGCTATCTTTTTCCAATTCAGTTTCTTCCACTATTAAAGAACATGAAGAACTCTGTGGTACTTCACTAAACTTCCGCTTCAACATATTCTCTAATACAAGCATCTACTTAACACAAGCAAACTTTATATACCCTAACATTATCCCCACCCTAACATTCTTCTTTATTCTTTAATATTCAAATGACCTTGATCACACCCAATCAATTCTAAAACCTTCCTATTGTCTTTGATCGCCAATATGATTCCGTAACCTCCTATTTAACCTTCACATCATATTCACCACGTATTCCCCCTCACCTTGTTCAAGAAGGTCGATTATCCTCAGCCGATTTTAATACCTCCTAATTGATCTTGATCGCCAATATATATCCGATCAAGGTCAATGAGGAGGTGTTAGTCATTGCTTTCATATGACATTAACCTTGGTGCGACTTTGCCCTCCAGATAAACTTGGTTGATCTTTAAAATGATTTTGACCTTAACATGACCTTCCAATAACCTTGGATGACCTTGTTGACCTTGGCGCGACCTTGATCTCTCCTTGCCCTTGACTGACCTTTAAAATGACGTTGATCTTTGTATGACCTTTTAATAACCTTGTTGGACCTTTAGATGACCTTGATCACTCAGCCGATTCTAACACCTCCTCATTGACCTTGAATATGCGATCAAGGTCAATGAGGAGGTGTTAGAATCGGCTGAAACTCTACTATGATCCAATAAATATTGGCGTAAGTGATTTTCTAAATGTAGAACATGAGAACGCCTTCAGGTTGCGAGGCAAAGCATTATATATTTTATATATGTTAAATGTAAATGAGCATTCTAATAGTGATGTTTTATGTAATGGTAGCGTAATGAGTCCTTCCAATCTAATGTTGATGTGATGAACGTCCATTTGGAAAGTTATTTCAATATATAGGGCAGGGGTGGCCAAACTTTTGACCTCTGAGGTCTACTTGTGTTCAAAAATGTTTCTTGCGGGCGACTCTAAGGTAGAGTTTACAACAGAGAAATAAAACATTTTAGCGATAAGTTAGTAAGTATTTTTCTATTATATACGTTGAAAACAAAATACATAATGTTCATTCTGTATTAGGTTTTTGGGTGGATATTTGGCACTGCATATTCTCCACAAGTTTATTATATTGAGGAGTGTAAGAAGTAACTGCGATGCGCAAACAGGAAGTTAAGTGGGCATCTGTTAAACAAGAACGATGTTTGGTTTTTATTATATCCATAGTAGAAAATGTCGATTCGCAAAGATAGGTGGAACCGAAAAACGAAGTCAAATATAAGGCAACCTTTCTTAGGCATGGGAACTTTTCTTTGCAAATCAGTTTCCAAAAATCAGTATTACTGCCAAATACTCTTGCTTTCAGAAATATGTCGCATCTCATTTTAATTATTTCTTCTTCCACCACAACAGATTCAGAATCAGTTAACTTGCCGATTTTTACAGTCAAGCTGGGAAGGTCATTGCTTTCATTAAAAGGGAATGTCATGAAACTTAGCACTTCTTCGAGAGCGAAGAAATCCAAAAACCTTCTTTCGAACCCAGGTGCAAGTTCTCCAGCTGTCTGGCGAAAGTTTCAAAGTCCCGATTTGAGTTGTGCCTGCATTCTTCTTCCATGTTTTTATAGTTTGTTAGTTCACCTCGTCTTAATTGAGATGCATGCACTTGAATTTGATTTTTAAATGTTTTAATCAAAGTTGTCATATCAATCACATTCCTGTCTTTTCCTTGAAGATTTAAGTTCAACTGATTGAGTTTCTCCATTATGTCACAAAGAAAGGCGAGCTTCATGAGCCATTTTTCATCTTCAAGCTCAGGTACATTTTCTTCTTTCGAATAGATGAATGTTTTGATTTCTGGCAGTAATTGGCGAAACATCTTCAAAAAAGAACCACGGCTAAGCCACCTAACATCTGTATGTAGCAAAAGATCCGAGTGTTCAGCTTCAGTCTCTTCAAGTAAAGCTCGAAATTGACGCCTTTGCAATCTTCTGGCTCAAATAGAATTAACTATTTTAAAGGCAATTTTCATGATAATATCCGAGTCAAGAATTTTAGAGCACAAAACTTGCTGGTGTATGATGCAGTGATAGTTGGTGAAACTTGGAATGTTGTCATCATTTTTACACAATGAAATAAAACAAACTCTTTGTCCCAGCATAGCGGGTGCTCCATCTGTCGTAATAGCAACTATTTTGTGAATCGGAAACTCAGTTTTTTCTACAAAATCTTTAAAAGATCTGTAGATATCCTCACCTCTTGTTTGCCCCTTCAATGGAATCATCGTCAATAATTCTTCTTTTGATGTCATTTCTTCAAAAACTAGGCGCTCGAAAATGCACAATTCAGCAGTGTCCGTCACATCGGTGGATTCATCGAATTGTAGTGACAAAAAACTACATTTTTGCAAGTCTTCCTTAAGCAATTGTTCCAAATTTCCACTTAAGGCTTCACTTCGTCGCATCACAGTGTTTCGTGACAGAGAAATGGCATTTATGGCTGAAATAATTTCTTTCTTATTTTTAAAGTCATTAAACAGTACTTCTCCAGCTCTCTGCATTGCTTCCTTGACCATTTCTCCATCTTCAAAAGGTTTCTTTCGTTTTATCTATATTTCCGTAACAGCAAATGACGCTAGTGTAGCAGCTTTTGATTTCAAGTCTGGTTTCGTAAAAAAAGATTGTTTCGCACTTAAGCTGCTTTTTAATTCTCGTACTTTTACCTTCCGAATTTCACTGCCAAATGGAAAATCTGTGGCGTATTTGGAATGTGTAGTTTTAAAGTGCCTTTCCACATTTGCCCTTTTCGGTAATGCTACACTTGAATTACAAATTAGGCACACACATTTGTCGTTGACCATAACGAAAAAAAAATCCTCTTCCCACTCACTGTGATAATGGTAAGTCTTACTTTTTTTTGCACTTGAACCAGATGGCACACTCATTTTGATTAAATAAAAGTCACAAACTCAAAGGTCCCTACGTTACTTAGTATTGATACGCCGCTGGCTGACGAATTTCACGTGAGGAACGAACGAACGAACGATGTCGACCGAAAGTTCGGTATTCACAGTCACAACGCATACGTCTGTCCAAACGCACTCAGTCCAGGACTCTTCACGCACTTTTTATCGTTTCGTATCGCTTCTGAATTCAAATTGACTGGCTGTGGCTTCCGCCAGCTATTTATATTATATGATGGGATTAGCGACATCTAGAAATTTCGAGAAACAACTCGCGAACCCACACAGCGTTCGCTCGCGCGTCTTCACGAATCTTCCATCGCCGCCGTCGATATTGTTCTAGGCAAGTTAGTACTACCTAGTGAAACTAGATGGCGTAACTTGCACTGCGCTACGACCAAAGCGCGTGGGTAGTTATTGGCGCGAATACACTTGATTTTTTTTGTCTTCTTTTTCAGTTTATTTATTTATCTCTTTAGGGCTACCTAAATCGCCTTCGCGGTCGACCGGTAGACCGCGGTCGACCTCTTGGCCACCCCTGATATAGGGTATGGTGGAGCCCTGCTTATAATAATTGTGTGATACAGGCAGGCAGCCAGTAGTCCAGCTCGATTTCTCATATTCAACCACTTACAAGAAAACGAAGTGCGCGAAATATGTTCACATTACTTAATGCCTTATGCAAATCGTAAACACGAATTCTGTGCTCTTTGAATCTTTTTTGGTCAGTAACATCTGTGCATGGACCATATACAGAATAGCAATACACAAAAGAAGATAATACTAGGTCTTTACATAAAGACAATTTAGTAGCTATGGACAGATAAGGCCTAAACTAGTAGAGAAGTCTCAAATTTCCATACGCTTGTTTAATATAATTTGATGCTTGTTTTCTATATCTGAGCATGTTGTCTACAAACGACCTAAAGTTTTTAGTTTCAGTCACCACAGGCAAGATCTCACCACTCATTGACAAATGAAAATTACGTTTTAACACACCGCAAATCAGAATATTAAAATCGCACTGGATTTTGAGAAATTAATATGCAATTAATGAAGTGAAGATACGTCAGAAATCACATCCAAATCACACTGAACAACATTCAAAGTCTCTCTAGGAATACATTGGGAATGGATAGTACACTTGCGTACCATCCGCATACATATTGCTATGGATTTTTTATATATAAAAATATATTTATATTTGAATAATTTAAAAATGTACATATTTTGTGAACATATCTGTATTTTGAAAATGTTTTAAAATTTAACGTGTGAGAAAAACTTGTTATTCGAGGTCGTTCTCATAGAGAGACCGAGGTAAATTAAAGGAGATGAAATTTATAGTTTGAACAAGAAGGTCGCTTTCATTTAAGAGAAATATATCATAGATATATTTAATTAATTCGGGAGTGTTTTATTGTTGATGTAATTTAAGTATTAAAGGCCCGATATTTTTAGTGAATTAAATTTTCATTGTATTTGATGTTTAAAGTTGAATAAGCACCTTCTTCGTTAGAAAATCTCCATTTTAGTTTTTTGGAACCCGAGAAGTTAGAAGTCTCATATTTGAAAATTCACCGGCTGGGAAATCTAGTTGGGAAAACTAGTTGTGGATGGTGGCATGCTAAATTTTCAAACCACTATTCATAGCAATATGTATATTACACGATTTTAAAATTTTAAAAAGTACACTATTTTACATAGAAAAAAAAAGTGGTCCCAAGATAGAGCCTTGGGCACATCGGATACCAAACCAACACGTTCAGATATGACCTTCAACCCGAACCTATTGCGATCTGTTTCGCAAAAAACTACTTAATAATTTGATTGTATCACCGGAAATACCTACATAATGGAACACAGGAGACAAGAAATCATGATTCACGGTATTGGATGCATTATCAAAATCGAACAGTATTAGAACCGAAGCGTAATCCTTATCACGGGCAGTCAATATGTCATCCGCAATCTTTAATAAAGCCGACTGACAACTATGCCCAGACCTAAAACCCGACTGGTAAGCTGGTAAAGCGTTATATGTGTTTATATATTGTATTAATTGTGCATTAAGCAGTTTCTCGAATATTTTAGACAATACGGAGCGCAAAGTTATAGACCTAAAATTAGCCCATATTACCCATATTACAATAGCTTAGGGGAGAATGTTTTGAAGAATACATGAGTTGATATTATTGACGATGTACCTCACGATGAAAGGAGAAGACATTTTATTTGGATATTGTAACTGCAAGAGGATTAAATAAGTAGTTTCAAATTGTTTTAATTTAGTCCTGCAATTGTTTCGCCAAATATTGTCTCGGTGAAGTAGCTGGCATGCAACAAAAACAA
This sequence comes from Melolontha melolontha, assembly GCA_935421215.2. Classification (NCBI taxonomy): domain Eukaryota; kingdom Metazoa; phylum Arthropoda; class Insecta; order Coleoptera; family Scarabaeidae; genus Melolontha; species Melolontha melolontha. The sequence continues at coordinate 28,910,857 of OW285243.1, read as the reverse complement.
AATATACTATATATTACACATAACGGGCGTTCAAAAACTTTCCTCATTATAAATAATAGACTGTTTTTTAAGTAATTAATTAATCCAAAAATTGGTGCACATGCGAAGTTTTAGAAAACTTCAAGTTCTGACAGTTGTCATACATAAATTCAAATTATAAAGGCTTATATTTTTTAAATTACTTTATTATAATGTTTGAGTTATAACAGAAAATTTTTATTATTCGAAGTTACTATAGAACTGGCCAAAAATTAGAAAATGGAGATTGAGTTTATTACACCAATCAGTGCTTACAGTATTGCCGGCAACAGTAGCCTAATCTGCTAGTTACTTACGCACAACCGTAGAAACATATTCAAGCTTGTGTTATTAAATTTGGTGAAACAGAGGCAATAACTCGTAGACCTGGCAGTGGAGCAGCTAGAAAACGAACAGCAAATTAAATAGAGGATATTCGACGTCAAATAGACCCAAAAAAATCAATCGCAAAACTATTACAAGTTTATGTTAGTGAGAATATGTCATACTATTTTAAAAATGGACTTAAAGTTGTTTCCATATAAAATTTAAGCAGTTTGGAAATTCAAGCAGGTAGATTTGGTTACGAGAACAAAGTATTGTCTATGGTTTTTGAATAACATAAATAATAATGACATTCTCGACAAATGTTTCTTTTTAAAATATGAGAATTTGATCTGCTGAAAACCCTCATGAATTTGTGGAAACTACACTACATCTACAAAAAATAGACGTCTGGCTAGCAGTTTCAAGAAGACAAATTATTGGGCCTATATTTTTTAATCAAACCATAACTGCTGAAACATATCGAAATGAATTATTAGAGCGGTTTATTAATGAACTTCATGATGATAAACTTACGGAAGGATATTTACAGCAAGATAATGCGCAAGCGCACAAATCTCGAGAGCTTTTTTGCAAGCTTTTTTGCAAGAATTTTTCGATACAAGAATTGTTAATTTTCATATTTTACAATTTGCGTATTTAAAGAATACATTTTCAAGATCACACATCACACAATCGAAGAGTTTCGTAATGCTATTACGAATTCTTGTGCTGACATAACCCAAAAAATCCTAATAAATGGTTTTGAAAGCATAAGTGTAGAGTTCAACTCTGTCTTAAACTTAATGGTCAACATTTCCAACATCTGCTTTTTTAATTTTGACCGTCACCAGCCATTAAAGAAAAGCATGGCCGTCTCTAATGAGGAAAGTTTTTGAATGCACGTTACATTGTATACCGAGTGATAGATAGACAAATAGGTTTCTTGAAGTGGCCGTAAAACCTCTTCCACTGCAATATTTCCAGATCTATCGTGGTCCTCATGCCTCGTTAAACTACTTCTTCTAGCCCTGCTCTTTTAATTAAGCTAAACAGCTTTGCGAGTGGTTCTTTTAATTACATATAAATATTCCGCTTTGGGATATTGATCTCCTATCTGTAAAAACTGCGTTCTTGTTAAACCTTCACATTGGCATAGTACATGAATTGCGGGTTTCTCCTCCTCTTAATAGTATCTATATATCGTTTCTTCTGTCAAGCCCATATTATTCATATTGTTACACTTCGTATAATATATAAAAATGTTTTCATTTAATTTTAAATTATATTTTTTCAAATACTTCGAATTTAAAATATTAATTCAAACTTAGACATTTTCTGTGTACATTCGTATTTTTTTAGAAAAAGCATTTTGTTATCGTACTACGGCCGACCCCTCGACATCTACCTGGACGTGAACGGTCAACTCATACCTAACGTTCATTTACAAATATTTTACATTTTGTAAAACTTAGTTATTTAATTACAACACTTCATCATAATTACATTATGTCGCATATTAATTTTAAAGCTTTTCTCGTAAGGGATATTTTAATAACATTTGTTTCATCGATGTGACTCCAAGCTCGCGCTTTTAATTAGTTTTTAATTCAAAATATTGCCAGCTTCATAACCCTCTTCAAACTGAGCCGTAAACCAAGAACCCTTTCCAACCACCAGTGTTTCCTTACACCGAACTCATCCCTCGTCTATTTCCAACGCTTGTAAGATACACATCGCTCAAACTCGACACGTGGTGTTACAGCATCCAAGCGTCGTCGGCCTTGGTTTCCAAATGTCCGACCGCAACATGCTCGTAGCCCAAAGGTAATCTGTATTGTTCGATATATATTATTCTTTTATTTAATTTACTGCATAATTTAACTTTCTTTCCAATCCAAATTTTTTATGTTCATTTTGAATCACTTATTTGCCGTTCCTTATATTTATTGCTACTTTTTTTAATTACTTTAATGCATTTTGAATCTCTCAGTTTCTTATTTAAATATTAAATAAAACACTTTAAGGACAACGTTATTGTGTTTCATTTCGTTAATAAGCCGTAATATATTTATTTCGACATTATTGCACACGTCCTGTATCTTCGATGCAACTTCATCACACCATTTATTATTTAAACATTTAGAGCATTTGTAATAACTCCATATACGGTCATGTGTATGCATAACACTTTGGCAAGGCGACAGCCTCGCCTTTAATACAAAACATTAACGTGTTATCCAAACACGACCTTACTCCGTATTTGTTGCATACACAAGGCTATGCATCAGGGTTGTACATTTGTTCTAGAAACAACTTGTAAGTAAGACAAGGATCTTCTCTGATATATAAAGGCGATAGTTTAAGTCATAGGGATAGTAACAACCAGTCAGTGGTACGAACTGTGGGTACATCTTAATATCCACGTTCTACCCTGTCTTAGTTGAACTAAGTATAATGTGTATATCTTGTAAATAGTATTGTTATTCATTTTATAAGCGTTGATTAATTATAGTATGTAAACCGAACTTCGAATGTGTATCATTTAATTCTCCGCTCAGCCTCGAACCTGCACAACAATGTGGCCGCACAAACGGCCCACATTACATAGCGATCCTCCAGTTACATAGGACTTTACATGGCGATCACTGCTAGTCGCTTAAAGCCGTAAGCGCACATTACATGGCGATTCCTGCCTACCTTCATCCAGCCTACCTACGGGACCTTACATGGCGATCCATGCCAGCCCCTAAGGGCATAGGACACTACATGGACGATCCAGACGTAAGGCGATTCTGCCTTAGGGCTCAAGGCCCCACATTACATGGCGATTCTGCCTACCTACGGCATAGGACCATTCTGCCAGTCGTTTAAGACTGCAGGGAAACAGTAGGAACCCGGAACGAACCAGCAAGAAAACGGACTACGCGAATGGAAGAAATCATCTCCATCGCCAAGAGCAAGCTTGAAGCCACTCATCAGGTCAGCCCACAGAAGCTCTGTACCGCTTCAAGAGAAGAAACATGCAGGTATATTTTTTTTAAAATAAAGTTACACACAGACAATTACGGTGTATAAAGTGAATGAACAATGCAAGACTTTCGCATACACAAACTGTGTACATTTCGATAGTTAAAATGTTTGTTTGTATTGTAATAGTAATATTAGTTGAGTGCATATACACAATATGTGTATTATTTATTTCTGTCTACGCGGACATAATGCAGCGTAGCAGAGTATTCTATATTTAATATATATATATATATATATATATGTATTTACGATGCAATTTAGAAATACTACATCATGGCCGAGAAATTCGAATGTAAACCTGTCGCAATTTTGTTATTAACGCAGAAGTTCATACATTTTTTATTTAAAGATAAACCGCCTCCATAAAAACAGAAAGAAAAATATGTTATATTTTTTTCTCACAAGTTCATTTACGTTAAAAATGCATATACAAAATGCACACGTTTGTATTTTTTAATAGGCGCTACACATGAGTGTTATATTTCATATTGTTTATTGAACAAACAGATAAACAATAACATGTGTATTTAAACTAGTCGCGAATAAATAAACATCGAATTAAAATATGTATGTACTTACAAATCAGTTTAGAAATCCTCAATGCCAAGTTCATAAAAAATTGCAAGATATCATTATTTCTAAATGAGTATAGTTCGCGACATTGAACAGAAGTTATTGCTGACACATTCAATAAGTTTTCGCAAACAAAAGAGAATAATATTAAATTAAAGATGAATATACGAGGAGTAGTATATTAATTTTATTTGCAAGATTTCCGAAAATTTTTTCACAAACGCCTTAGAAGTTGATTCCAATGATGTAATGGTTAATAACGGGACAACCGATAGTATCCTAATCACGTCAGGAGCTCAATAGACGACAGAGACCTATCGATTGTACCTTTACGAGACCAACAGCAGTGCAGTTTCCACCAACCTCAGGACTGATCATCTTAGAGGTATGGAACTGGCGAAAACGATAACCAACCGAATCAGACGAACTTCAAGAGTAAAAGAAAGGCAAAGAAGACTCCAATTCGCCCCTAGGTCGTGACGAAGCAAGCATGCGCTTCCATGAAATGGTCTGACACGACGAAAAACGCTCTCATAATTTTTTTTAAAGAAAACACTTATAACAAAGGTGTGTTTTGTTAACTAGGTTTTCTGTAGTGGAGAAAAGGCTTACAGCATAAGGGAAATTCCACTGTACGAGCACCCTTACTGTAGTCAGAATAAGCTTCACAAGAATAGTTCTGCGCAGGAACATGACAGACACGGAATATGTGTTGTCAAGGGAAATACACGAAAGAGTGATTTCCAAAGTAATTTTTCCCATGGAGGGAAACAGGAAAATAGAGAGTCGAATTATGTTAAAATAAGTATGGTTAAAAAAGGGAGCACAAATAATTGGAAACAAGCAATCAAGCACAAGAATTGAGACCACAAGATCAAGCAGGAGGAATCGGAAACAAGAACCAAACGCGAAAAACAAAAAGACAAGAATGGCAAACTGCGAAACAAGGCAATTATTCTATATAAGTTACACATGATATAGAATTAAAATTTAAGAAAGCGAACAGACTAACAATATTGAGACAGTGTACAAAGGCCCAATTATTTTTTTATCATCTACAATGTAAAAACTTACTATTTAGCATTACCTTTGCAAGTTATCATTTACCATTTAAAGTTTTACGATTTATTACTATTTATATTAGAATATTTATCATTTTACGATTTATAATTTAAGATTTACGATGTACCACTTATCATGTACTATTTGATCACTATTTGTACTATTTGATGTAACAGGTTTCAAATCATTGTGTAATTTTAGCAACTTTTATTGTACGAAACCTTATGATGTTTAAGTAACGCACGTCATATTTTGATATAGGAATTAAGAATGTAAATAGAGATAGAGATCCGTGGTAAAAGAAAAGCCAAGCATATTATGTTGGTTTTCTTTTTCCCCAAGGGGGCAGGTGTAATAACTCGATATACGGTCATGTGTATGCGTAACACTTTGGCAAGGCGACAGCCTCGCCTTTAATACAAAACATTAACGTGTTATCCAAACACGACCTTACTCCGTATTTGTTGCATACACAAGGCTATGCATCAGGGTTGTACATTTGTTCTAGAAACAACTTGTAAGTAAGACAAGGATCTTCTCTGATATATAAAGGCGATAGTTTAAGTCATAGGGATAGTAACAACCAGTCAGTGGTACGAACTGTGGGTACATCTTAATAACCACGTTCTACCCTGTCTTAGTTGAACTAAGTATAATGTGTATATCTTGTAAATAGTATTGTTATTCATTTTATAAGCGTTGATTAATTATAGTATGTAAACCGAACCTCGAATGTGTATCATTTAATTCTCCGCTCAGCCTCGAACCTGCACAACAATGTGGCCGCACAAACGGCCCACATTACATAGCGATCCTCCAATTACATAGGACTTTACATGGCGATCACTGCTAGTCGCTTAAAGCCGTAAGCGCACATTACATGGCGATTCCTGCCTACCTTCATCCAGCCTACCTACGGGACCTTACATGGCGATCCATGCCAGCCCCTAAGGGCATAGGACACTACATGGACGATCCAGACGTAAGGCGATTCTGCCTTAGGGCTTAAGGCCCCACCTTACACATTGTTAGGACGCTCTACCTAGCCCGGAAAGGATTAACACGAGCCACAATGCCCACAAGCGTCCATCTTGTTACCGTTTGGCGCTCCCACGTAGTCAAATATAGCTACAACATAACCCCATCTAATATTTGTTTAACAATATGTTTGCTGAGCTTACAATACTCCGCTAATAGTCCTACTAATCATCTTAACAGACTGTTTGAAGAGCTGTTTTGTCTGTCTTTAACCTGGTGAGTTCTTCCACCTTTCCATAGATCTACTTTGAGTCCACTTTTTAATAGCTGTTTTAATCATAATTTTAATTTTTACTGCTAAATTAAGGTTCTCGTCCTATGAAGGCTGCAGATGAGGTCTGTCGAGTCAATTCTTCCGATTTTTAATAGACCTATGGCCTTCTTGCCCTAGGACCAAGGCTAATATCACTTGCATGTGATCGCTGAGTTCGTTTGTGGCGCACACACAATTCCAGAAGTTTAGATTTAACTTGTACCAGAACTTGTTGCAGAGCGTTTAACATTGCTTGGCTGTCGGAGAAGATGGCAACTCTGCCTCTTAATTTTCTTAACACAAATTTGAAGTTGTATTGTGTTTTCCACACTCGATTTTTAATAATGTTTTTATATTATTAAAAATATTTTTGTTTTATACAAAGAATGGTGAAGTTTTACTAACTCACGCATGTCTCAAATGGTATTGATATTGCTAACTATTTTTATTTTCAGAATAACCATTATTTAAGGCTATAGCGTGAATACTATTTAATTCTAGCTCAAAGTTTTCTTTACTATAAAGAAAACTCATTAATAACACTAGTCAACACAGCTTAGTGTCCTTATACACCAACATGTTAGTTTATGTCTTTTGCCACGCTGATTCTGAATCTGATTTAAAATTTGTTCCATCGCGTCAGCATTTTGAGATATTTTCTTAAAATTTCAAAGTTACTTTTATATAAGAAAAATGCTACTAAAAATATTGTTGTCGAACATTGAGTGTCTGAACATGTCCTCTCATGTTTCCTATGTCAGAGCACTTAAACCACGGCAATTTTTGTTCTAGAGCCAATCAAATTAAGAATTGATAGATATATAGCTATGTGGGTATATAAAGAGCAAGTCGGTTTGTGATAGCTGAACGTCTTTTTATTTCATAATGTCGCTTACGTGCATAAATAATCCCAAAAGTTTCTGTTATGTATGTGGAGAATTCACTACCCACTAGTAAAAGGGGAATACTACACTTTTAATGGAAAAATTATATTTGCACTATTTTGGCTTAACCATTGAATAAGCTATGGGTTCACAGCATTTGCTGCGCACATTGTGCTGTTACTCTGAGGGTCTAGTCAAATGGTAAAAAAAGCACTATGCTATTTGCAAGACCTGTAATTTGGCGTGAACAAACGGACTGTTCGAGTGATTGCTACTTTTGCTGCACGAAAGCTTTGGGTTTTCCAACAAAAATAAGAAAAACATGATTAGTTATGCTAGTCTGCCCTCTGCTACTTGTCCAGTACCTCATTCGGAAGCCTTGCCAGTACCAAAACCCATAAGTGTTTCGAGTGAAGAATATGATGTTACAGAACCAGAAGACGCAAGATTCAAGTTACCGACCAGCGATGATGAATATTTCCATCTGAAGAGGACAGACCACACCTAATAAATCAGAATTAAATGATCTTATTTGAGACCTAAATTTGTCAAAAACTAAAGCAGAAATACTAGGATCTAGACTCCAAGGATGGAAACTGTTAGCTCCAGCCACACATGTTTTTGTGTATCGTGATCGTCAGAAAGAATTATCACAGTATTTTTCAACCGACGAAAATTTTTCATAATGCTGCAATAATTTCGACGATTTGATGTTGGCGATAGGTCACCAATACCATTCCGAAGAATGGTGTCATTTTGTCAATGCTTCGAAATTGAGTTTGAAACCTGTCGTTCTTCGCATGAGAAGCGTTTATCCATCCATCCCCGTTGGCCACGCAGTCCACTTAAAAGAAACGTAAGAAAATATAACTTTTCTTCCAGACAAGATTAATTACAAAATGTACAAACGGTATGTCAGAGGAGACCTCAAAGTTGTAACAAATCTACTTGCTTTACGACTAGGGTATACAAAGAATTACTGTTTTCTCTGTGAGTGGGACATTCGATCAAGAAATTCAGGACTCAGTATATTCCTGGACAAAAGAATATACTTCATATGTCACTAGTTGAACTTTCTACCGCCATTACATATAAAATTAGCTTTGATGGAAAGTTTCGTAAACAAAGTGGATAAAAATGGCCTGGGATTCCAATACCTCAGACATTTCCCAAAATCTTAGACGCAAAACTTAAAGAGGGAATTTTTCTAGGACCTCAAACTAAACTTCTACAACAAGATAAAAAATTTTGGGAATGCTTTTAAAAATGTGACCCACAATTTTTACAGTAAACAGAAAATCTAACAGTTATATAACATTTGTTAATGAACTTCTTGGAAGTTACTATAAATTGGGTTGTAACATGAGCCTTAGAATCATTTTTTGGCATTCGCATCTGGATTTCTTTCCCCCGAACCTCGACGACGTAAATGATGAACACGACGAAAGGTTTCATCAAGACATTTCTGTTATTGAAAAACGTTATCAGGGAATTGGAACAGTGAAATGCTTAATGATTATTGTTGAACACTAATATCAGAAAGTGCTGAAGAACAGTATTAACGAAAAGTATTTTAGACAGGACGATACCATACAACTCCATATAATGTACATATATAATTAATATTATTTCATTTACTTTTCAATATTTTTTTCCAAAACTTGACGTGCCAGAATAAATTCGTTGTTATTACTATTGTTAGAACTATAAGAGAAACGAAAGTTGTACATAGTTTCTAAAGAAAAATTTAAATGAAAATTTGTTGACCAGTGTAAATATAAAAAATTAAGTTTCGTTCTAAATTACCAGTTAAACTCTAATTAATTTGTAATCCTCCCCTTCAATCTTTATAAAGTATATAATTTCTGGTATGTACCGATGAAGCCTATGCTTAGCGAGAAAATTGTAATGCATTAATATTATTTGAAACTTTAAATTAGTTTTTTAATTTATAGTTGAATGAAGTTTCCACACCTATTCTCTTCGTCAATAAGTTAATATTATCAGCATTAATTTTAATAAATTAAATCAAAAGTATTTTTTATGAAAAATAAGTCCTTCAATATACTCTTTAAACAGTAAACATTTAATTAATTTTCGTATTAATATATAAAATTGTGAAAATATCACAAGAAAGTAAGTTAAAAAGTAGCTATTACCATAGTCGGACTGTTTATTAACAACCTAGATGTTAAATATTATAAGAAATCAAACACAATTTTACTATCTGGCTATTGTTGGCATTAACAATAGCCTCCTTGACGAACAATTAATATTTAAAATTACTGATCAGATTATATTAATAGTTTTCCCCGCGAAACTTTTAAATATCTGAGAAGTCTGTACGCCATAATAAACAAAAAGTTGAAAAAGTTTCTGAAAAGTGATTATTTTTCATAAACCTAATATTATATTTATAATTTATTCATCATGACAGCTTGAGTTTAACTTTATATCTGTGAAAGTTCAACAACCTGCATTCGATTGAATTTCAAGTGCACGATAGCACTAAATTTTTAATTAAATATAGTTAGAAGAAAAAATTTATATTCTTAAGGCTAGAAGTAGAGAAGTAGATGTGTTGAATTTATAAAGTTTTTGTAATAAGAGTAATAAGTCTGTTTAATTATGCAATGACAAAAGAAAACTTTTTGTGAAAACAATATAGTGTCGTTAACTTAACAAAGATTAGCGGGTTAATTTTTTTTCTTCTAACAACCGAACTTTAACAATAGTAGTATACCTAAAAGAGTACTGGATCAAAATCCTATAAGATTTAACACAGGGGTCAAATTTTGACATTTTGTCCCCTCCACTTCTTTTTCTCACCCACATGACCACGTCATACTACGCGCGAAATTCAAACGCTCGGGAAGAGGTTAACGCAAGTAATGAACAGGTCTGAACAAATAATGTATTGGGGCAGTATCGAATTCGCTCCAAAAAACAGATAGTAACAAAACCAAAAAAGGTTGAATACGCTCCCGGACCATCAGGTAACAGGATTAATGTTAGGGTGATTGATGAAGTGCAAGCTTAAGATTAACCACCACCAATATATCATTGCCGTTTTCACTTTTAATTAATTGCACAGAGGACATCGTGTATAGTGCATTCAGAATGATAAGAAACTAACTTTTAATGTGTTTACAACTGTTATTGCGCCCCCTGTGGTGATAATTCTGTCATTGTTATTGAATGGATACGATTCACCTAATACGAATCCATTGGCCGTATTGACTACAAATTAGAGCCCTATATTTAATTACCACAGGTAACCTGTATATCTGACTAAGTATGTGAGGTAAGTAATGCAAAAGAACAAACATGATTTTAATTATTTATTATTTATAATATTGCAAATGGTGTTATTGTATTACTCTGCACTATCTATAAGTATTGTCTACCGCTTAATAGGATTAAGTACTTATCCGAATTTCATACTTATTTTGTCGGATTTGCTCGGCAGCCTGGTGAATACGATCCAACAACTCTTCTCTTGTATTCGAAACTTGCTCGTAGACTAAATTTTTCATGTACCCCATAAATAAAAGTCAAGGGGATTAAGATCGGGTGATCTGGGTGGCCATGCAACAGGACCACCTCGACCAATCCATCTTGGATAATGACGTTAATCCAATTTCGGACAGCAATTCCAAAATGTGGTGGTGCCCCGTCCATGTGGAAGCACATGTCTCGTCGAACATTCAGTGAGACATCCTCTAAAAGACCTGGCAGTTCATCAATAAGAAATTGAAGGTAATTGTCCCCATTTAATCTCCCAAGAAGAACTACAGGACCAATCAACAAGTCATGGATTAGGGCCGCCCAAACGTTAATAGAAAATTCATGTTGAAATTTAGATGGGCGTATAGCTTTGGGATTTTCTGATGACCACCTGTGCAGGTTTCTCAGATTTGTAACATCACTTCTCATGAAAGTAGATTCATCTGTCTAGAGGCCTGTTCTGCAGAAATTAAAATGAAGCCGTGACTGTCTTAATATCCAGGTAGAATAAATTAGACGAGCATAGTGGTTTGCCTCAAGCAAACCGTGTCCCCTGCAATAGTGATATGGATATAAGACCTCACGTTTTAAAATTTGCCAAACTGTCGTTCGTGGCACTCCTAGTTGTTTAGCGATTCGACGTACAGTGAGAGTTGGATCCCTTGTAACAACAGCTACTGCTTCTTCCTCTAAGTCTGCTGGCAAATTTACTCCTCGGTCGAAAATATAATCACGCAGTCCGCATTCCCGAAATTGTCTGTGTACTTCCAGAAACGTTCTGTAATGAGGAATGCCCCTATCGGGAAACCGATGTCGGTCTTCAATAACTGCTTGACGTGCACTGCCGTTACAGTAGCCATGCACAAAATGCATGTCCGCATACTCTTAAGAAGTAAATCGGTAAGGCATTTTGAATAAAGAAAACGTGTCCACTCACTAATAAGCTGTTGTATGAACTGAAACGTAATGTAATCCATTATTAAAAAATGCAACGTTAACAGTCATCTGAACATTTGTTTATTGTATGATATTCATGGTTCAGGACTTACGAAATAACTAAGAACCTTCATTTCATAAATCAATTTTCAGTACTCTTTTTTGTAGATCTCCAAGAAATTACTGTATGCACTACGACACGTGTTTATTTATTTTAGGATAACATTTTATTATGCGACGTTAACAATCATAGGCCTGTTATTGAATCGTATACTTTTTTTAAATAAAATCAGTTTGTATTGACTTTAGGATTACATTTTTTTTCATTATCTGACAATCATATTCATAGATCTGTAACTTTGAAACAAATAAAAATGGATATACAAGTTTTGCGTTTTTGTTACTTGAAATGAAGTCTACTATACACTCCTAAAATTTGAACATAACGATACGGGACACCTTGTATAAGTAATAAGTAAATACGTAGGTAATAAACATACATATTAGGTCCCTAACTGTAACAATTTAGTACAATTCAAGCAAGTAGTGGGGTATGTATGTATGATAGTGATAGTGAGAATAATGTGTATAATGATGGTGATATTGGAAGACAGCAGAGAAAGCATTTATCACAAGACGCAAAACATATCATTATCAATATCTATCACACCCTGATGGAAGAAAATAACAATGGACAAACCAAGAATATTGAACGAACGTGGCGATTAACAAAAGTGCCTACAGGAACAATACATATGGTAATTAAAGGTGACGGAGGCCCACGCAAGCAATGAAGTGACAAAGGAACGCCGAGAAAAGTTAATGATTATTATTATTATTATTCAAGAATTTTTAGAAATCAATGGTTTCTAGACGAAAGACCATTATACGAAAAATTAATTATTAGATGTGAAGAACACAAAAGATAATAGAGCCAAAGAAACAGGACTACAATTTTACGTTTACCACCGTATCATTGCGTTTTCAACCCAATAGAATTGATATGGGCCCAACTTAAAAACACCATAAGGCGAACTAATAAAACACTGAAATTTAGTGAAACTGCCATAGCATACATTAACAATGCTATGGAACACATACGTGCTGAAAATTGGTAAAATCCCGTTAAACACGCAATTACAAAAGAGAACGAATATTTATATTTGTATAATATTGCAGCACCTTTAATTATAAATTTGCAATACGATTCAGACACATATACCAATTTACCCGACGACCCAAGCACAAACGATAATTAATGAAAGAAGGTTCTACACAGCGTCAGTGTTCGTTTGTTAACTTAATGTTATTTTACATTTAATACTTATGTATATACGGAACATAATTTATTTACAATTATGTACCTATATGTGTTTCAAAAAAAACAAGTTGCATGTCGTTGCGATAATTCACATCAAGCTTTGATACAAAATAATATAAATCTGTATAAAAACAAATTTGTATCTGTATATGCATGGACACACACTATATGTGTTTAATATATCTATATTACCACACGTCTTGTAATATTTTTTTTTACAAATAAAATTTAGGAATAGTATTTCCTTTTTTATATGTATTTTGTTTGTATTTTACATTTTCTTATTTAATTAGAAGGCTTTAATTTGTAGTCAATACGGCCGATGGATTCATATACTGCAGGTATGTGAACAGTATCTATTCAATAACAATTAGAGAAGTATCGCTACAGGGGGTGCAACAACAGTTGTGAACACTTTAAAATTTAATTTCTTATAATTCTGAATGCACTATAACTTGTTATTCGTTTAAAAGATGAAGAACAACTGATTTTTAAATGAAGTCAAAAAATCAGATCGACTAAAATGCCATAATTAACTCCGTTGTTTACTTTTAATCTTCTCGGGAACGAATTCGAACCCCTACAGGAGCGAATTTGACCGTCGAAAAGCCTACCTAGTTGCTTCAGGGGCGAATTCGACTCCACCGATGAATTGGTTAGCCTGTTTGAATTTCCCTAGAGCTGAGCATAACAACTCCTGCAGCACTGTACTGGTTGAAAAATTTAGATATTAGTGTATACATTATTTTTATGAGTTTGTCATAAAAGTGATTTATACATTAATATCTAATTTTCAATTTTTTTTATCATACAAAATAAATTAAATAAATAAAATTTTGCTAGACTAAACAATTACGAATACCCCTCGTAGATTTAGCTCCATTAGTGTTTTTATTTACAAATACAATGACTAAAAGGTATTGATCTTAACCAGAAGGACATAAATACAGCTTCTATTGAAAAATAAAGCGCATAATTCAATTCGATGTCTTTTATTTACATTTTCCAAGAACTTCTTCAACTCCTCACATATTAACAATTAAGATAATCTAAAACAAATATACATATACCTATACATATACATATACATATACATATACATATACATGTACATATACATATACATATACATATACATATACATATACATATACATATACATATACATATACATATACATATACATATACATATACATATACATATACATATACATATACATATACATATACATATACATATACATATACATATACATATACATATACATATACATATACATATACATATACATATACATATACATATACATATACATATACATATACATATACATATACATATACATATACATATACATATGCATATGTATATGTATTCGACCTAAAAAACTAAAAAGAAATTTAAAATATGTCAAGATCATAAAAATAGGAAAAAACATTTTACACAAAAACACAATATAACAAGATCTTTAGTTTCACTTACAGAAAGGAGCACACAAAATTTCTCAGTTTATAACACACATCCGATTAAATAACAACCATGAAAAGAAAAAAGAAACAAATTTTTGAAGTATATAATTTAAGATAGTGTATTCATTTGAAAACATTTATTAACAAATAGAATAATTGTTTCTATATGGAACTTGACAAAGACCGGAAATTAATAAAGGTCGAAACGCCGTTTTTTCACAAATAAATTAGTTTTATTTCATCAAAGGTCGCTAAACCCAAAAAATAACTTTTTATTATATATATATACCAGGTGATTCAGTTTGGTATTCGCCCACCTGTAACTTTTTTACCTTTAGAAAAAAGTATAATAAACCATATATATTCGTTAATCCGGTGGCAAAGCCTATTGGATGGGATCAACAATTTATCTTTGCAATGACATCTGTCAAAAAAATGACTGTCAACTTTTTTTTTTCAAATGACACCTGTATATTTTTTTACAACATTAATAGGTATTTTATTTCTAATTCCAAATATGTATCACTATGATAAAATAATAAGAAACAATCACAAAAATAATCAAAGTTTATTCAGATGCGTAACAAGTAGATGACGATGAAAACAATTCTTAGGAAAATTTATTCAATAATTTTAGCAAAAAAACTTAGTTCATCAAATGCTCGAAATGTGCACCGTTCATCTCAAGACACATTTCAGCCCTATGTAATACCTCCTGAGTACAGACACGCAAAAGAACTTCTTGAGTCAATTGACGACATGCATGTTTTATTCTATTCTGCAGATCTTCCAAATCAACTAGAGGTGTTGTATAAACCCTCCCCTTAAGATATGGCCACAGAAAGAAATCAAGAGGCGTGAGATCCGGAGATCTGGGGGCCACTTTACTTCCACACTACGATTTCCAATCCATCTCCCAGTATAAACTTCATTTAAATAATTGGTGACAATTCTACCGCCGTGAGCTGGTGCGCCGTCTTGTTGTAATATCAGATTTGACCGTATTTGTAACGGAACATCGTCCATATATTCGTATAATTCCTCCCTTAAAAATTGTAGATACCTTTCCGCCGTGAGGGTGCCTTCATAAAATTTTAGTCCAATAATTTTTCCATTAAGGATGCCACACCACACATTTATTCTCCAAACATTTTGAAAATTGGTTTCTCGAAGCCAGTAAGAATTATGTTCTGACCAATAGTGGCAATTGTGGCGATTCACTTTTCCATTGTTATGAAATCGAGATTCGTCTGACCACATGATAAGATGTAAAATCCCAACTTCGTGGGCATAGTTCAGCCAGGCTATAAAGTTTACCCGTTCGTCGTAATCTCGAGGAAGCAAAGCTTGATGTACGTAAATTTTAAATGGATGCAGTTTATTATCTTTCAAAATCCGTTGAATTGACGAAAAAGAAATATCAGTTTCATCGGCTATTTGCCGAATGGATATGTGGGGATCAACACTTACTCGAGCTAAAACTGCAATTGCATTGTCTTCATTTCTTGTAGTCCTTGGTCTAAAAGCATTCTCTTCTTCTTGAAACTCCCAAATGCACCCAAATTTCTTGCTAGTTTTGCAAATAATTTGTCAGATGGCAATGATCTCTCTGGATACCGTTGTTGGTATATTCGTCTAGCGACCTTACTATTTTTTTGGCATTCCCCATAGATTAAAATCATATCTAACTTCTCTTGGTTTGAATACACAGCCATTTTTTAAAGAAATTACAACCAAGTGACGCGCCGTGATATTTGTTGTTGACAGTTAAAAGTGAATTGAAATTATTTTCACGGGTAAATATTTTTTTCCTAGAACTTACATTATCTCCACGATTTTAGTGATTAATTCTGTTACTCTATCCAAAAGTAAAGAGTGTGATACATATTTGGAATTAGAAATAAAATACCTATTAAATGTTGCAAAAAAATATACAGGCTGTGTTTTTTGACAGATGTCATCGTAAAGATAAATTGATCATCCTATCCGATAGGTTTTACCATCGGATTTGCGAATATATATCGTTTATTATACTTTTTTCTAAAGGTAAGAAAGTTACAGGTGGGCGAATACCAAACTGAATCACCTGGTATATATATATATACAATTTAAACGAAATTATCGACCGTAATATATTGATAAAATAAATTAAAATCGGGTAAGCGGTCTGTCAATTAAAAAAACTCCTTTATTAAATAACCCTATATTTCGCAACAAATTTGTTGCGAAATATAGGGTTATTTAATAAAGGAGTTTCTTTAATTGACAGACCGCTTACCCGATTTTAAGTTATTTTATGTACATATATATATAGGTGACTTTGAAGTGAAAAGACAACGTATGAAAGATTGAAAGATATAATTATATAGAATATGAATTCAAAATATTCAGAATGCGTATAAATAACAAATATGTACCTCTTTTGAAATTAGATACACACCGTATGTTTACATACGTAGCAGCTGCCGATGTTATAAAAACTATAACATCCTCTATGCTAAGGATGATATCTCGTACAGAATCGGCTATTTATACATTGAAGTGAACTATTAAAAATTAAGACATGTGTTGCATTAATTTACAAACCCATTTTAAAAGTCATACTAAAAATAATTTGTGGACTTTTAGAACTGACATCATTTCATGTGTATAAAACCGCTAGAAAATAATATTGTGCCTAAGTTTTGTTAGGGTAAGAAGATTTCGATAGCCTCGTACGAAAGTCAGCTGTAAAAAAATTATATTTGTGTATTTTTAAAGCAGATGTATTAAATGAACATGTTAAATGTGTGCTTTACGGGCATTTAACGTTCTATTTGGTAACAATATATCTTTAATCGAGATGTAAATGTAAAACATAATAAACCGTAGGATACCTAAAGCAAGATCGACAATAATAAAACTATTCTTTTTGTTATTGTCGGTCAACTTTCTTCAAGATATCGTCTCTGAGCTTTTCATAATATAGTCGGTCGCACGGACGCCTAACAAATTTTTTTAAAATATTTTTGTAATTATTTTCCCGCTTGTGAGAGGGAATCTTAGAAAATAAATTTTGATGTATATTCTATATATAAGTTCATCTTTCCATTTTTCATATCTTGTCTTTTTATTTCAAGGGCACCCAATATGAAGAAGTAAGCTTACATTTATTAACAATAAATAAGTTTAATTATTAACATTTCTACTAAACATAGTAATCTCTGACTACTATGAACTGAAAATAGATGCCTGGTTCTTTATGAGAAATATCATTACGGATGTAAAATGTTATTGTAATAAAAGCATGGTGCTAATACTTTATAAATTTAGATATGCATACTTACAATTTTAGTACGAAGTCTGACTATATAAATATGCATAAAACTTCAAAATAAAATTAGCGTATCATATAAAATTTAATGTTCATATTGACGTATAATGATAATTAACATTTTGAGTGCCACCTAATCTAACACTAACGTAACTAACTGCTTTCGAATCTACATTTTGTATCTTCTTAGCATCTTGAACTACTGGTAACATTTGCATTTCTTTTTGGGCTTCCTTCATTTCCTGTTCTAATGCCTTCATGTAAGCTTCAATCTGTCCTTTAGTAGCAGCCGGATATTTAATAATAGCTGGTGCAAACAATTCCGTAGCCAAAGGTATTTTATCCATTGCCTTAGAAATATTGCTTTGAGGAATTTGATAAGGTCCCAAACCATAAGCAATACTATTAAAATTTAGACCCATATCTGGTGATCTTTTTTGAGGTAATAGTGGCATTGCTATATATCTTCTACTATTAAAATTCGACAAATCAATTAAAGGTAAGGATCTGCTTGGAATTCCTCCAAATATTTCGCTGTGAATTTTAGCGGGAATATTTAACATTCTGCCAAATAAAGTTGAATGTTGATTCTGACCCATGCAGATGCCAAAGAGGAAAACGGCTGTGTAAAATATTTTCTGTAAATAGATACATTGTATTAATTTATAATTTTAAACAAACACATACATATCTAGTACATACACATTGTTACATATTAAAGATACCTACTGCAGTATCTTTAATATGCAAGTATTCTTGTGATTCCAATCATAATAAATGTCACAGAGAAAGTATAACATAAATAATTAATTAGTATTTGTACAAACAACACAATGAGAAGTTCTTATATTACTTACTTAACCTTGCTAGATTGTAATACCATGAATATTTAATGGATATATTATACACTCTTTGCCATTAACACTTATTGTCAAAAGAATTTCAAATGTGTGTTCCTAAAAATCGGAATTATTAATTACGAGGGCAATTCAAATTTCACCTTTATTTAATTTTTTTCCGAACTATTGAAAAGATACTGCAAAGTGGTTTTATATTCATCGAAGTGGGCATGTTACCTAGTACCATAAATAACTGCAATTTCATTGTGTCAATACTGTTGGTTGTATTAACAATGTGCAACAATGTGTCAAATCCTGTTATACAAGGTCCCTAAATAGGTATGACCTACTTGCAAACATTTACTGCAAAATTAAAAGATGGCGAAATTAAACAATTTTGTGATAAACGAGAACTATATTATATGCAATTTTAATTCCTAAAAATAACGCGATTCAAATGTCCCCATTGGCTGTAATGCATTGTTTAAACCTGCTCCTGAAATTATGCATTATTCTTTGTAACATTGGATGGTTAATCGCACGTATTTCTTCTCGAATGATTTCTTTAAGATCTTGAATTTTCCGCGGGCGTTTCTCATAGGCTTTTTGCTTGAGATAACCCCAAAGTAAGAAATCTGGCGCTTTTGCAGACATTGAGCCCCATACCAACAGAAGCTGGAAATTTTACCTTCCTTTTTAAGCATTCTGGATGATACGCTTCGTGTTTCTGTCGAATGACTCTGCTTCGACTATCACCAACAGAAACTTCGAATCGAGATTCATCGCTCCAGAGAATTTTATTCCACTGTGCTTAGGAAGCCAATTTTTATGTTCTTTAGCCCATTTCAATCTATTTTTTGTTGTTTCGTTGTCGGTAAGAGTCAGTGGGCTTTTTTTCAGCCTCTAGAAATAAATACAGTTGGGTTTTCTTTAGCCTAAAGAAATAAATACATTTTTTGTAAATTTTTCAATCGTAGAATATCAAAATACCCAAAGCTTGTATAAAGAAAATCCCAAATTTTGGGCTTCTCTATAGCATGTTTATCTTGAAACGTGTTTTCCAATCGGTTTACTTCATAATAGTTGTCCGCAGTCAGCACGTCTATTTTCCCGAATTACTCTTCGTAATGCTCTTCTGTTAATGTCTGTGATTTTAATTTTCTTATATATCGAGCCTTTGATGCAACTGAATTACTGTTTTATACAAGCGCACTCTGTTTCTTACAATATATCATGATAAGGATAATAATTTACCTATTTCTGCGTTTGATTTGCCACTTTTAGATAACCTAACTATGATAGATCAAAACTTTTCATCAATCAACTTGCCTCTACCCGTATTTACCCTTAAACTCAGTTTTAATGCTTTTGACAACCTAATTACAAGCAAACGCAATTGTTTTCATATAATTTTGCATAGCCACCTCGATATTTATCAAATTTCTGCAAAATTTAAATAATTTGTAAACCCACAAAATACGCAAAACTCATAAGTAATTCATAAGTAATATAATTTAGTTTTTTGTTATAAAAATTAAAGAAGCAAGATAAAAATTAAAGAAGCAAGATACATATCTTTGTTAAGATTACAATAAATCAATATTAGGATTAATACGTATGCATAATGTGTCAGAATAATTTAACCCACACCAGATTTTTAATAATATTTTATATTATTAAAAATACCTTTGTATTGTACGTATGCATAAATCCAATAAATTTTATTGTTTTTTAAAAATGTTGGAATTTTGGAGAATGGGCCAACTAATACGAGTAGTCCGGACTTAGCTCCAAGTACCTATCATATCTTTGGGTCACTTAAAAGTTCGTGGTAGGCAAGCGATTTGTCTCGAATGAAGAAGTGAATGTTGCGGTGCAAAATTGGCTACGCCGTCAGCTGAAAGAATTTTTTCGACGGGAATACAGAAGCTACCGGAGCGATAAATAAGCGTATTTCGAAAGGAGCCTGGGGGGGGACTAATTATACAGGTATCTAGGACATAGTCCCTTGATCCTTTATAAATACGTTCGTCAAATACTTAGATTTGATATTAGTCGTGTTTCGGTGAAGATATTATATGAACACAACGTGATATATCCGTGTATGCATGAGGGCTATTCGTAAAGTAAGTTCCGTTTGGTTATTTAAAAAACACCGTTACATGAATAGGTTTTCATTATATACAACTTAAAGCTACTACTTTCAGCTATTTTTCTACCTAGTTGCCATTGAGATTGAGATATTTGTCATAACGATGAACCAGGTTTATAATGCCCTTTTCATAGAACACTGCCGCGTGTGAATTAAGCCATGCTGTAACACTGTCCTTCAGTGTTTATTGTAGTCTCTCGATATATTAAGTCTAAAAGAAGGACGCCTTTCTTGTCCCAAAAGACAGTGACCATGACTTTGCCGGCAGAATAAGTTTGACGGCACTTTAAATATTTCCTCATAGGCGAGTTAGGGCGACCAGACTGTATTGACTGTCTTTTTGTCTCAACGTTGACATAGGCGGCCCAATTCTTATCACCTGTTACGTTGTGAACAGGTAAAAAGTCGCTCGAGAGATTGGGGTGCTGGCACCTGGTACGCGGGCGGATCCATTTGGGGCACAAGTGTAAGTATATAATAACTGATGGTCAAGAGGCTGTTAAAGCTATTATGAATCCATCTACCAGGTCTAAACTGGTGAAACATTGTAAACAGGTCCTCCATAGACTGGCACAAGATAATGCTGTTTCATTGATATGAGTGCCAGGACATGAGGAGATTAAAGGCAATGAATTGGCCAACGAAGATTTTAAGAAGAACTTCGTAGGACCAGAACATGTATGTGGAATCGCCAAGGATTCCGCTAGAAGGGAGATTTGGTTATGGTTAGAGAGAGAATATAAGAAGGAATAGAAGCTAACGGAAGGTCAACTTCATACTAAGATACTACTAGAGTAGCTAAACGCTAGTCTTTCAGCCAGCCTAATTCGTAGTCATAAAAAAGAAATTAAAACTATCATCAGCTTGATAACCGGACACTGTCCTTTAAGAAAGCATCTATACAGCAGGCTTTGTTAGTGAGCCGTGGTGTAGGAGATGTCCAAAACAGAAGTAAACCAGCCTTCATGAATTATCCACTTGTACTGAAGGGACTCAGATATCTATTGGATCCTACGAGGGTACTCATATTTCCCCTGAGGCGGATAGTGGCTGTCATTGAGGACGCAAGACTAACATAGTGGAACTGAGAGATCTATTCGAGATGGTACAAAGAGTACTGTCCTTAAGTACCTGGACTTACTGGCGTTCGGCCCAAGGAATTCAATAGATAATTAGGTAGTCGAAAATCCATGACGGGTCGTTAATACAGTTCTGCAACCAAAAGACTGCATAGGATATTTATACTGTTTCTTATAGATTTTTACTTACTAAAACCGGGAAAAAAACGCTCGGTTGGCGAAAAGTGATTAATTTTACTGACTGGGTTGAGCATGTTTATATATGTTTGCCAGGGTATTAAGAATGCATAAACAAGCGTATTGTCACATTTGATTTCGTTTCAACATGATAAATAAGTTCAGGATCTTGGTTGCTATATAAGCCACATTCAGTTGACATTTTGCATTCAAAAGTGACTGAACATGTATTTTTAATGATATGTTATGGGTCCAAGAAGTTATGTTATTTCTCTTGGCAGCTTTTATTTTATTTGTGGTGAATACACTGTTAAAAGTCAACAAATAAACATAAGTGATTTCGTGAAGAAAGTGTATTTTTCTTACATCAAGTCGAAGCATGGGGATCAAGACGAAACCTTAGCTCCTCATAAGGTGTGCAGAAGGTGCGAGAGAGATTTTTGTTTGTAGTTTAAGAGTAAAAAACACTAATTTCGTTTTGGCATTCTTATGATGTGACAGCAACAGCAAAAACGCGATAGCAGCTGCTGTTTCTGTTTAGTGAAAGTGAGAGCTTTCAATGCAAAAAATAAAAAGAAAATATCTTACCCGAGCCTTTGAGCTATTCGTTCAATGCCTCATACTCGTAGTTCTGAAGTATCTGTTCCACACATACTTTCTAGTTTGGATTATATCTTGAGTAATTTTTAGGATAATAACACATTACCTTCTGAGAACGAATCTAGTTCAGATTTTTTTGTTAATGAAGAACCCTAATTTTTTTTCTCAAAGCAAGCTCAATAACCTGGTTAGAGATTTAGGCTTTTCAAAAGATGCTGGGGTCAAGACTCAAAAATAAAAACCTGCTTTCATCCGGAACCTTATTTTCGTGGTTCAGGCAACGAGAGAGAGAATTCACTAACTTTTTTTTCCATAGAGGGAACTCTCGTTTCTTGTAGTGATATTGGAGGGCTAATGAAGTGTTTTGATTATGCTTCATCCGAGTGGCGCCTATTCCTTAATTTGTCAAAAACAACCCTCAAATCAATCTTGCTGCATAATGGGAATAAATTTGCATGTATATTTTGCAAAGATAACTATAGGTATGTGATGAAGGAAAATGAAGATCATTTTTGGGTTCGGCAATCTCGAAAACATAATAATTACCAAAAACTTCCCGTGCACGTGAAAAAAAAATATTTTTTCGCAGACTTGTGTAATATTTAGTTATTTGCAAATATTATAACAATGCATTAAACTATGACAAAACATCTGTATATCTACTACAATTGTCGACCTTAAAAAAATAATGTATTTAATACTTGTTCTAGTTGAATTCCGTTTCCATTCTTGATTTTGACCTTCAACGCTACCAGCAAGAAAGGAGTCAAAAGTATAAGTTTTTAGTTAAAGGAAAAATATATTTTTAAGAAAATAGTATACAAAGCTATCAATTATGATACTTATTAGTTAAAATTATGTTAATGAATCTAACCTGCATGATTATGTTGTTGTTATTTTTATTATTGTTAAGTTATTTACTTTTTCGCGCCGAAACGCATAGATTGATTCTACTAATTATGATTTAATTACTAAGTAATCTAAGAAATTCGCGATTACGAAAATTTTGTTGCACTTTCTTAATAAACAAAATAACTATGCATAATAATTAAGGTTTTAAAATGCATAAATTAATGCTTCAAATATTTAAAAGAAACTGCTTTTGTTAAACAAACCAATATATAGAACAGCCTTCATTGATCAATTTAAAAATTTCGCAGTGCAATTATTTAACATTCGATTGACTTGGTAAAATAGCCATTGGCGAATTAAATATGTTTCTATCTTATTAAGAAAGAAAGTGTTTATTATTTAACACGCCACTCACGTTCGTTAAAAAGAACTGTCTACAGAATATTCCTTATATCGGTAAACATAAATAACGTACCTTACTCACCATTGTACTCGTATGTATCTACCACTCTTCAAATCACTTTTAATACTGACGCGGTGATTGTCTGAAATGAAACATTTAAAATCCCACCAACCACGATGTCGATACTTTTTAGTTGTTTTCAGAATCTGTTAAAGCCTACATGGTCTAAATAAATTATCTATTGTTTCAACATCGTATACCTTCCTAATAATGGATGGATTAGCAATGCTTTTTCTTTACTATCTCTTGACACGGTAAATAATATGTTCCGTTTTATTTAGCGTATGCTTTACAGTGTCTGTACATACGCGTATACAAATTATTCCCCCAACCTGGGGGACGCGGTGATATTAAAGGGGGATCGCGAAATAGCCTAAACAATAATGAAAAATCATTTTATGAGAAAGAATCATTATTATAAACACTTTACTTACTATAAGTACACATGTAAAGAAAGTAAATTAATGTGATGGTCATTTGGTCACTTAAAAGTTTCTTCATACGTGGATCTA
This sequence comes from Melolontha melolontha, assembly GCA_935421215.2. NCBI lineage: Eukaryota > Metazoa > Arthropoda > Insecta > Coleoptera > Scarabaeidae > Melolontha > Melolontha melolontha. The sequence continues at coordinate 28,886,449 of OW285243.1, read as the reverse complement.
CGTTAGAAACACACAAAAGCAAATTGTTTTCAAGTGATAAGAGATGATTCCTGTATTTAATTTTTAGGGCAACCATAGACGAAAAACCCTGTTAGAGATCAAACGTGGCGTGGCGAAAGGGTTTAATATTTTCAATGCTTCTGTGACCAAATTTCCATATTTATTTCGACGAGCAAGCCAAAAGGTATTTAAATCGCCAGATGTAAAATGCAGTTGTAGCGTTTTGTCGGCAGACATTTCAATGAGCTGATTGTAAATCTCAACTTAGCAGCGGCAACAACGTTTTCACTAATCAGATTCAGTACCCATCTGATCATTTATCATTTATCTTCCGGGAAATACTACGTCAACCGAGTTTTTAGTTCACGCAAATGCATCTTCATGCAATCCAAACTGTGGTGAATAATAGTGTATTTATTGTTCATTCAATTTTTTTCAATATAATCCGAGGTGAGTGGGAACGTATTCAAATTTTTGCTTTGAATAACCCAGATAGCAAGTTTTTAATGAAAGCATTAATTTTGTCTGTCATTAATAAAATGTTTCTATCACTTCCTTGCAAATTCACACTCAAGTCATTTAAAAGCGAAAATACATCAGCTAAATAAGCCAACAACAACAACAAACACTCATTATTCTGTAAAAACATTGAAAATGGTATTTGTTTGTCCAGGAAAAATATTATTAAATCATCTCGCAATTCCAATACCCGGTTCAACATTTTCCCTAGCAATAACCATGTAAATTCTGTATGGATTTTTTTAAATTTTCGCCCATTTCATCGAATAGATCATAGTTTAGCAAACAGCCTGTTTTGTAACGGTCGAATTTTAATAAAATTAGCAGGCGCGGCTCGTGATGACCTACTGTAGGGGCACATAATACAAATAATAAAAAAAATTTGTATTTTTAATTGAATGTTCATATTTTCTTTTCTTCTTTTTTAAATGCAATTTCTTTGTCATAAAAAGAGCGAATTTGTGTGAAACAAGTGGAATGCTTAAAGGAGATATTGGATCGGTAAACTTTCAAAGTATGAACACGTTTTAACACGGCTCGGTCTTCACGGATATGTAAAATTAAATTATTTGATGGACATTTTCGTTTCGGAAACCGGCCTTTATAAATAGACTTAGTAGATCTAACATTCCCACTTGCTTCACCGTATAGTAAAACGATATCTGTTAATTAGTGATTTGAATAAGCCATACTTCACGGAAGTTGATAACAGACTGACTTCTGACTTACAGTATACATCATCGCATCTACAACTCGGAGTCGGATTGAGCCACGCGCATTTAGTAAATATTTTTTTCTTTGATCTCGTTAGTGATAGAGTTTTCGTGCATTAGTATTTTATGCTTAATATTATTACTGCTATTACATATTATAGTATGCGGTTATATTTAGTTTACACCCTGTATATTAGATATAAGTAAATCTAAAATAAGGAATTAAACTATAACATTTACAATTTTATAAATATTGAATATATTTTTAAATTTAAACAACTGCATAACATAATTTTATTATCCTATTCAAATTACAAAAGTTTCTTTAGATTCTAAGAATTTATATTTGAAAATTTATTTTTTACTTTATACATTAGACCGTTTGTTTATTATCTAGGGTTATTAACAATCGTCATCGTTTATATTTGCATATTTATTATGTAAACCAATTGTTTATTTCCTAGGGTCGTACTGAATAAAGTGTTTAATCTGGATGTCCATTCTTAAGATCACGTTTCCTAAATATGTTCATCTACTATCATTGTATAAAGTCGAATTTTACGGGATCTCATCAAATGTCATAATGAGATATTTTACCGTACTAGTGTGGTAATGAGTTACTTTACAGCACTAGTGCGGTAAAACGGTAAGTGCATTCAAATTATTGAAAGGAATGAAAATTAACTGAAATTTGTTTATTTCAAGCTTTACTTATTATAAATATTAATAACAAATTTGTTACAATTAGATATGTTTATTCCAGGAGAAGAAAATGCGAAATTATTGCTTTCAACGGAATTGTCACTGTTATAAATACAGTGGTTTCTCCTCCAAAAATTTGACAGAATGTATTCCTTTTTCTTTATAAAAAGTTTGTACATAACCCTCCGCAACGCTACTCGACTTCCACCGTCCATGTCCCATTAGGGTTTGTATGTCGGTACCAGCATCTGCGAGTAGCGAGGCGGAGGACCTCCCAAAACAGTGGCCCGTAAATTGATAATCCTAGAAATATTGCAATTTCTTTTGGTATGCGCCCAAAAGTATTAATGCCTATTGGTTGGGAAGTACATTTTACATTTTTATAAAATATGAAAAACCGATCATGCTTTACAGTAGGTGGACAAAGGCGAAAATATTTTCGAAAACAATCAAGACAATCGAAATCAATAATGTTTCCTTTAGTAATAGCAAATGCTCTTAAAATATTGGTTTAAGTATTTGGTATTCCAATTTTAATAAATGTTGTTCCATCCATTATATAAGTCACTTTTAATTTCATTAATTCTTCTTTACGGCACGCACCGAATACACCAACAATTAAACACACCTACAAAGATATGTCATTTTAAAATAAATTGAAGTTATATTTCTAATGTTAATATGTTACATTTTTCAATAAATTACAATATTCGCTAGCTTCTATTAGAGGTTTTTGTATATCAGCTCTAATAAAAACATTGGATTTGTGCGGCCTGTAACCATCACTTTTTCTCTTCAAAAAACGCCAATAATGTGACTACAAAGAAGACAGTTTTTCTATTTTGGCTTTACCACTAAAGCACGCTAACAAAATTTTCTCATTTATATTAACTACTTTTTTGTCACTGCACCAGAACTAAAGTTTGAATTGCAGCATTTGCTGTCATTTCAATATCAAATGTATTTTCCTCAACAGAACTCATGATTGTTAACAATGTTAATTTGTAAATAATTATTTATTTGACACTGACAACATCGTTAATGACAGGACGCGATGTGTGGTTAAATATGGTTACAGCTTACTATTTATGTATCATTCGTTAATTTAGTACGAATATTTTGAAACTTATTTGAAAAAAAATAATAAAAGTAAATGGTAGTAGATAAAGTTTTGTACAATATTCGGCTGACGCCTCGTTTGACAACTTTAACATCTTGTCTGGGAATAAGAATATTTACAATACTTATATCGTAAATAACTATTAATATATTTTATTATTTAACAATGGAAGTTTACTCGGAAAGACATACTTATATTTACAATACCAACTAATACTTAATTAGTAATGATATTTTACTATGTATTTATTAGATTTTTTAAGACTCTATCGTAAACCTATTGTTGCCAGTAAGTACAATTTCTAGGAATTGAAGAAATTTTCCAAGTTATGACATCAAATAATACAATGAACAACAATAAGCGCATTTAATTATGTAATAGTTTGTAGGGGTAGTGGTATTTTTTACCCTCTTGTAAGACAGCACAAAATAGAACGTATAAACTCAACAACAGCACAATGATGCGAGTGCCTCGTGTGTTTCGGGTGTTTACTAAGAAAACGCTACAGTTAGTACACAAGAATACACGAATCACTCGCATCATTGTACGTGCCCCTACAGTACGTCATCACGAGCCATGCCTGAAAATTAACCATTTTTACATCTTCACAAATAATTCGTCAAAAAAACAGGAGTATTTAGTTAATACAAATCTAAGAAAAAAGTTGGGAAAATATCATGAAGTCATTTAGCAGCATAATACCGCTCCCGCTTATGCTGCTAACATTATACGGATATCCAAGAACTCAGTTGGGAGATAATTCCACGTCCGCCTTATTCTGATTTCGTTCCGTCAGATTTCTATCTCCAAACAATCTGCAAAAAATCTCCTTTAATAACTCCACAATTCGCGCTTCTAAAATTGGTTCAAAGATTTTTTCACTTACAAGAAATTGCTAGATCATTGGAAGGCAATCACGAACAGTGGAGGCGAATATATTATTGACTAGTTCATATAATCTGTTTGTTAAAAAATTAATAAGTTTTGATTTTTGTTTAATTTATCTCCGATTCTCGAAGGACCATATGTTGGGGTTGTATTTGGCTCGTAACGGACCATGTACAAGTTTATGTTTCGACCCGCCGCTCACGCGGCGTAATTTTCATATGAGCTAGTTTTTTATTTTCATTGGTAGCAGTTATATTGAAACTTCGTGTGTTTTCTTAATATTTTATTTATTTAACAAAAAAACACTTAAACCTAATTTATTTAGATAAATCTCGCAAATGTAGCACTTAATCTAAACTTTAAACTAAATTTATTACTGTTATATGAGACTGTATGTTTCTTGTTGTTAATATGAGACTGTATGTCTCTTGTTGTTAATATGATACTGTTGAGTCTCTTGTTGCTAGTGCGAAACACTAGTGGATATTGTTTTATATGAATGTTATGAAGAGAATGTTCTGTACTGTTGTTGAGTTAATACGTTCTATTTTGTACTGTCTTACAAGAGGGTAAAAAAATACCACTACCCCTAAAAACTATTACATAATTAAATGCGCTTATTGTTGTACGTTGTATTATTTGATGTCATAACTTGGAAAATTTCTTCAATTCCTAGAAATTGTACTTACTGCAACAATAGGTTTACGATAGAGTCTTAAAAAATCTAATAAATACATAATAAAATATCATTACTAAAATTAAGTATTAGTTGGTATTGTAAATCTAAGTATGTCTTTCCGAATAAACTTCCATTGTTAAATAATAAAATATATTAATAGTTATTTACGATATAAGTATTGTAAGTATTCTTATTCCCAGACAAGATGTTAAAGTTGTCAAACGAGGCGTCAGCCGAATATTGTACAAAACTTTATCTACTACCATTTACTTTTATTATTTTTTTTAAATAAGTTTCAAAATATTCGTACTAAATTAACGAATGATACATAAATAGTAAGCTGTAACCATATTTAACCACACATCGCGTCCTGTCATTAACGATGTTGTCAGTGTCAAATAAATAATTATTTACAAATTAACATTGTTAACAATCATGAGTTCTGATGAGGAAAATACATTTGATATTGAAATGACAGCAAATGCTGCAATTCTAACTTTAGTTCCTGCTAAATCGCGAGATAAATATGAAAAAGAATATAAGAAATTTGAAGATTGGTGCAGTGACAAAAAAGTAGTTAATATAAATGAGAAAATTTTATTAGCGTGCTTTAGTGGTAAAGCCAAAATAGAAAAACTGTCTTCTTTGTAGACAAATTATTGGCGTTTTTTGAAGAGAAAAAGTGATGGTTACAGGCCGCACAAATCCAATGTTTTTATTAGAGCTGAAATACAAAAATCTCTAATAGAAGCTAGCGATTATTGTAATTTATTGAAAAATGTAACATATTAACATTAGAAATATAAGTTCAATTTATTTTAAAATGACATATCTTTGTAGATGTGTTTAATTGTTGGTGTTTTCGGTGCGTGCCGTAAAGAAGAATTAATGAAATTAAAAGTGACTTATATAATGGATGGAACAACATTTATTAAATTGGAATACCAAATACTAAAGCCAATATTTTAAGAGAATTTGCTATTACTAAAGGAAACATTGTTGATTTCGATTGTCTTGATTGTTTTCGAAAATATTTTCGCCTTTGTCCACCTACTGTAAAGCATGATCGGTTTTTCATATTTTATAAAAATGTAAAATGTACTTCCCAACCAATAGGCATTAATACTTTTGGGCGCATACCAAAAGAAATTGCAATATTTCTAGGATTATCAATTTACGGGCCACTGTTTTCGGAGGTCCTCCGCCTCGCTACTCGCAGATGCTGGTACCAACATACAAACCCTAATGGGACATGGACGGTGGAAGTCGAGTAGCGTTGCGGAGGGTTATGTACAAACTTTTTATAAAGAAAAAGGAATACATCCTATCAAATTTTTGGAGGAAAAACCACTAGTATTTATAACAGTGACAATTCCGTTGAAAGCAATAATTTCGCATTTTCTTCTCCTGGAATAAACATATCTAATTGTAACAAATTTGTTATTAATATTTATAATAAGTAAAGCTTGAAATAAACAATTTTCAGTTAATTTTCATTCCTTTCAATAATTTGAATGCACTTACCATTTTACCGCACTAGTGCTGTAAAGTAACTCATTACCACACTAGTACGGTAAAATATCTCATTATGACATTTGATGAGATCCCGTAAAGTTCGACTTTATACAATGATAGTAGATGAACATATTTAGGAAACGTGATCTTAAGAATGGACATCCAGATTAAACACTTTATTCAGTACGACCCTAGGTAATAAACAATTGGTTTACATAATAAATATGCAAATATAAACGATGACGATTGTTAATAACCCTAGATAATAAACAAACGGTCTAATGTATAAAGTAAAAAATAAATTTTCAAATATAAATTCTTAAAATCTAAAGAAACTTTTGTAATTTGAATAGGATAATAAAATTATGTTATGCAGTTGTTTAAATTTAAAAATATATTCAATATTTATAAAATTGTAAATGTTATAGTTTAATTCCTTATTTTAGATTTACTTATATCTAATATACAGGGTGTAAACTAAATATAACCGCATACTATAATATGTAATGGCAGTAATAATATTAAGCATAAAATGCTAATGCACGAAAACTCTATCACTAACGAGATCAAAGAAAAAAATATTTACTAAATGCGCGTGGCTCGATCCGACTCCGAGTTGTAGATGCGATGATGTATACTGTAAGTCAAAAGTCAGCCTGTTATCAACTTCCGTGAAGTATGGCTTATTCAAATCACTAATTAACAGATATCGTTTTACTATACGGTGAAGCAAATGGGAATGTTAGAGCTACTAAGTCTATTTATAAAGGCCGGTTTCCGAAACGAAAATGTCCATCAAATAATTTAATTTTACATATCCGTGAAGACCGAGCCGTGTTAAAACGTGTTCATACTTTGAAAGTTTACCGATCCAACATCTCCTTTAAGCATTCCACCTGTTTCACACTAATTCGCTCTTTTTAGGACAAAGAAATTGCATTAAAAAAAACACCGAAAAGAAAATATGAACATTCAATTAAAATTGCAAATGCAATTTATTATTTGTCGACCTGAAGTCAGTTAAAAATTCCATATCAACACCAAACTCTTATACCGTTCAAGATTTTTAAAGAAGCTCGATATTGTATTTTTTCGGAGTATTGCAAAAGAAAGGCCTTTGACCTATTTATTGTATGGATGAATACATGTGATACATGGCTATAAAATTTTTCACATGAAGGCGTGTTTATTACATTGCCGAAATGTGAAAGCGATCTTTTTTTAAACTTGAACAAATAAATGCTTAATTATTTATTGAATCGGCGCCACATAAGCATATAATTTCTATTTATTTAGATTCAATTTGAATACAGGACCGTATTTGAAAAGTTTGTGTTCCTAAATTTCCGCAAAAATTAAGGTTTCGACAGATTAAATTTTTTTGTAGATTTTAAATGCTGTCTTACGTAACTCTTATATATTAGCATACGCCGGGATATTTCATTTACACCCCGTATATACAATATAATGAATTTCGTTTTATGGCGAAACAATTTCAATAGAAAAACTACGAACTTATGTAACTACTCAATTCAAAAATCCATATATCTGTATACTGTCAATATAAATTATAGTCCTAGCTTTACTTCTGTTGTTAACAATACAATACGCCTCAAAATAAGTGGAATAATTGTCTAATATGAAATATCAAATTCATTCTATTGCCACTTTACGCAATTCAAGGAGCAAAGATGGCATACCGATGTTTAACTAACGTCATGTATAAAATACAGTAATAAAAAATGTTAAAAAACATATCTGCATATGCTTTCCTTAAGTTAAGTTAAACATCGATATACTAACTATGTTTTACATGGTATTGTGATAACTCTTGATTCGGTTCATTTAATAAAAATGCGCGATAATTAAATCAACTATATTGATAAAAAGTACACTAAATAACAGTTATTAATAACTATCTATAATAACAGTATTTACATTTATTTATATACACATGTATTACTATGATATTAAGTCCACGATGATTGCTGGTTGAATTCGGCTTCTTTCTCCTGGGTATATAGGTCAAGCACATTTGCTCAATTCTTCCGTTCTAGTCAATTCGGGAAAATCCTAGGAGGTGCTGGCATGCACAGCCGTCATCGATTAGGTCAGTGTCTCATAACGCATATTACAGTATGTTAAAGCCTTCTAAGCTGCTAGTAGTGGACTACACAGTTAAACACAAATCACATATATATATATATATATATATATATATATAGATGTGTAGCTTGATAGGCTATCCGTCTATAATTTTGCTGGGTAAGGCATCCAAACAAGGTGAGGGGAAGGAAATTAGTTATGCAACTTAAACTTCACAAAGGTGTTGCATTTAGAAGTTGTTCTGGAGTAGAAATTTCATATGTTAACGAAAAATTTAATGTTGACTATCTTGGTCAATTAGTATTCGCCGTATTTAAATTTTCTCGTGCCCGTGCTATATGTTATAAACTTTCGCTGGATTTATTGTTTGTTTGTGTAATTAGCATTTAGGACTATGAGTAATAGTGTATAGTTTTACCATTTTTTTGATATTATTAGTTGTAGATTTTTTAGATTAATATTAACTGGATAGTGTCATATTCTGAAACGTCAAACTAGACAATTTTTGAAAATACTATTGTATTTCTTTAAATTCATCTAGCATAAGAGTTGGTATAGATTCTAAATATATTTTTATACGAATTACGTTTGTTTGTTATTTTCTTGTGAATTTACATTTTATGATATATTTTGAAGGTATTCAAGAAGATGGGAAAAAATTAAACAGAGTATGGAGAAAAGGAATGTTTCGTTCGATTAAATTCTGCATTTAATATGTCTAGGAAGTTTATGTAATGGGTTTTAAATTACATATATTGATTGCAATACAGAAGTTAATCGAATGAAGTATTATTTTTCCTTCATACATAAAATTTGAAAACCCCTAATAGTAATTTAACTACAGCTATGTTGGTTGCATACACAATTATCCCCTTTCCCCGCATGGATCCCAGTCCACAAGCTATACATAGGGATCTATTTTACTATTAAGTTACACACCTATATTACAGTTAAACGCATAATTTGCTTAGCAGTAGCTTAGCTACTCAAAGAAAGCGCTGCCGGCGGGCCTTTCTTGATCCTCAGATGTCTCGAGACCCCATGACATATGACGTACATGATTATGTTATATTGGGATTTTCAATAGGAACATAACAATTTTGTATTTAAATACATATAATTTTTTTCTTATGATCTGTCAATGTCAAAACGTCATTTAAGGTTTACATTTTTATTATGGTAAAGTTTACGAACTAGCAACGTTTGGAATTATTCGGTGCTCGTAATTTCAAAAGCGCTTACTTTAAGTTTCGGTCGTAATAATCGTCCCACCAGACAGGCTGTACCTGCTATAGTGGATAAATTCGAGTCAACATATTCACTATTGAATGTTTCTGTGTCAGTGAGACAACGCACCGGTCGAAGTACCGAAAATATCGCAACCGTAAGTGCTTCATTTAAAAATAAGCCAAATCAGTGGACACAGGACTTGAGAATCTCTCAGTACACATTGTGGTGAATGTTGCGAAAAGATCTTGGCTTACACCCATATAAGATCAAATTAGCTCAAGAAGTGAAGCCTCTTGATCATTTGAAGCGCCGAAAATTCTCCGATTGGGCTCCGCAAAAATTTGAAGAAAATCCTGAATTTCATCGAAAAACCATCTTTAGCGATGAAGTTCATTTTTGGCTTAATGGGTTTGTCAAAAAGCAAAATATGTGTTATTGGACAGGAACAAACCCATACCTACTTCAAGAGACTCCATTGCATCCACAAAAAGTGACCGCGTGGTGTGAATTTCATGTCGGAGGTGTGATTGGACCGCATTTCTTCGTCGATAAAAATAATCGCCATGTTACAGTCAATGGAGTTCGTTCCATGTTGAATACTATTTTTGGTCAGAATTGGATGGACTTGACATTGGTGATCCCAATGTGGTCCCAACAACATGGTGCTACATGCCACACAATTGATCTATTGAAGGGGAAGTTCGATAGTCGTGTAATCTCGATAAATGGTCCGGTCGAAACAATAGCCGGGTTTTAATTTTCAACTCCGGAACAAAATTTTTTAAATAATTTATGTATTGTCAGTGTCTCATTACTCATTACTAATATATACTCCGTTCACTAAGTTCCGAGTTTTTAAACGTCGCTTCCCCTCCACATTGTTGGCAGTTAACTGACAATTACGGAATAGGTTATGTCTGATATCACTGAAGTGATAGATATATCGATTATGTTTTTATATTGATCCATCCTGATCGCGTAGTAATGAAATAAATAGCTATTAATGAAATTAGGAAGTTATTCAAGTAATTTATAACCACGTACATAATATATCAAATACAAAAGAGCTAATATTGTTAAATGTATGAAGATAATCCAATAAATTATTAAAAAAGTTTATGAAGGAATTATTTATTTGAATATTGAACTACAGAGAATCTATTTACAACAAATAGAAAATATTTTGTAATATCAATGCACTAATTCTATTGCAAACATACGAAACTCATTATATATACATATTGCATAAATATAGTAACGAAACCACTTGTTTTAAGATCTATTTATCTCAAGCAAATTACACACAGCATTATTAGAGACTGGATCGAAAAGATATTCTTGATGTCTTTACTTCAAATTAATCGGAATCATCACTATCACTTGTATAAAAATAAATAATAAATTCTGCCATTTCATTTTTATCGATCACAACCTCCCTTCTCCACTAGTCTTCTCTAAATATTCTCTGCTCCTCGCCCATATAGCCCTATATCTGCGTAATATTTTCTGGCAATTCTCCATAGATTTTCAATTACATTGAATGTACAATGATGATGGGAGTAATCTACGTACGCTGTGTTCATACTTATCTGCCACACACCTTTCTTGGTCTATGCTTTAAATTGAATAATTATGTAGTATGTACTAATTATAGAAGTAAAAAAAAACTAACTGCTTAGCAAGTTGCAGGAGTTGTGGTTTCAAAGAGTTGTCAGCATATTATATTGTATTTTCATTTAGCCAACCCTGGATGATATCAATCTTTTTCCATGTAGAAGTTGAGATACTTTTTTCAGTACCTAACACTATGGTAAGGTGTATTGTCCATGATGATCAAAGATGGCTGCTCTAGATCTTTAAATAGTTATTCTTCAAACCATAGCGGAAAGTTACTCGAGTTCATTTCTCCATGATAGTTTAGATCATTTCATTTTGATGAAAATATAAGTGAAGCTTCAGGTATAAATTCTTTTCGTTACCAGCATGAGCAATAATATATCTACAAAGCATAGTATATTAACTGCTATGTATTTCTAATACTAATCGTTCACTAACATTCGCCCATCAACTTTAGTCCTTTTTTAAAATTATTGATAAAGATGTTCTACCACCATTATATATGCATGCTTCTTTCTTATAGGGTGGCATCCAAGGTGTTAAGCGTAACATGTTGTTCTCAAGGATATACATATAATGTGATAATGACATAAAAGCAAAGCAACACAGTTTAAACTTGTATGAAATAATTGTTTTTAATACTCGTATCACATTGTAAGATTCTATAGCGGAAATGAAAAGAAATTGTTTTTGTTAAGAAGCTTGTAGTAGCAAAAGAACCATTTCAACTCTAAAATTAATTAAATATGCAGCAAGGATATACCTATAGAATCTCGCTTTCTCGCAAATCATAGGTTTTAAAATATGATGTGATTGATGGATTAGCGCACAAATAATAGTTTTTTCAAGTTTACGAAAGCAGATATTTTCGTATGTTTATACAGCGCGCTCGTGTCAACTAACGCGTTCCAAACAAGATTTCTAATTCTTGCGTACACTGAATCTTTCACTCGGGAGAGAATTTTTTTACGGCGAATGAACCGATTCAAAGAGCGGAATCGTCAAATGTCTCAAAGAGTTTAAGATTCGTTCCGCCAACACGCTTGATATCGAATAGAACAGTAGTAATTACATTAAATTTTGCGTTTAATTAACTGCTGAGCCCGAAACGTTAATCTAGCATTTCAAATTTTAGTACACATACCATTTAATTATACAAGGTTATTCAGATTCGATGCTCAACATTAGGATCTCGTAAACCGTAAGAGATACAAAGAAGGTTAAATTGGGGCAAAGTTGCGAAAATTAATGGGGATTAATATACCGCAAAGAAATTTGCATTATCATTTTTCGTTTTTGAAATTTTTGGCAAAATTCAAATTTTCACATTTTCTTCTTTCTTCAATAGCTTGTTGTTATGGAACGAATTGAAAACCAAAAACACTTCTCCATAGTAACTTCTTCTGTTGCATTCGCCGGTGCTCATCATTTTTCAGTATAATGTTTGCTTACTTTAAAACCGTCATCAACTAAGAAAATTTAAATACGAACCTGGATTTTAAAATCGCTTTTATGGTTGCTACTTATCTTTGTAACATTATTATGAGAGTATTTCTTGACATCGTCACTTCTTCTTCTTCTTCTTCTCTGTTTTGTGTTGGACGCCACCACGTCCAGGCACTTGAGCACACTGCTCTTTGTACTTTCCCCAATAGATCTCTCAATTCTTCTCTGTTAGTCTTGTGTCCTCGACAAAAGCCACTATCCTCCTCAGGGGAAGTTTGAGTACACTCGAAGGATCCAATAGATCTCTCCCGAATATTTCTGTCTGAGTTCCTTCAGTTCCTCAGACGTGCATATTACATGAAGGCTAGTTTCCTCCTGTTTTTCACATCTCCTACACCAGGGCTCGCTAACCAAGTCCATGATGTACAAATGCTTCCTTAAAGGACAATGTCCGGTTATTATCCCGGTAATTATTTTAATTTCTCTTTTGCTACTACGAATTAGGTTGGCTGAAAACTTTCCGTCCAGTCCCCTTAGTAGTGTTTTGGTATGGAGTTGACCTTCCGTTAACCTCCATTTATTTTTACGTTCCTTTTCTAGCCATAACCAGATCTCCCTTTTAGCGGAATCCTTAGTGATTCCACATACAGGTTCTGCCTTTAATTCCCTCATGTCCTGGTACCCACATCAGCGACACTGTATTGTCTTGTGCCAGGTTATTGAGGACCTGTTTACAATATTTCACCAGCTTAGACCTGGTAGATAGGTTCATATTGGCTTTAATAGCCGCCTGACTATCAGTCATTATGTAATTTTTTTTGCTTGCGCAGCCGGCTTCCCGAATTTCATCGGCGCAGGCTGCGACTGCTAACAATTCGGCCTGGAAAACCGTAGTATGTTTCCCCAGACATATCGATATCTTCCTTCTAGGGCACATTCCTCATATGCCTGCACCTGCCCCCTGACTAGATTGTGATCCGTCAGTGTACCAGGTGCCGGCACCACAATCAATCGAGCGACTTTTTGCCTGTTCCCTGGTCGGTATAAGTATGTTCAGCTTAGCTGTAAACATAATCTCAGGTGCCATACTGTCCACCGGCATTTGAAATATCGGCTCTTCCATTATAGTTCCTGTGATATCTGTATGGCTCCATACCACCTTGTTAGGACACCATACGTCATTGGCCTTCAGCATCAGTATCGCAGCCATTGCCTCCGCCCTTATAAATAGTTCCAGCGGAGGGAGACCCACGATGGCCTCCATGGAAGCGGTTCCCGTGCAGTTCATAGCTCCCGTGATTCCCAACAGGGCCTGTCGCTGGAGAGTCGTGAGGAGCCCCACCGACGATGTCCGCTCCGTCCTCCACCAGACAACTGCCCCATAGGTAATCGTTGGTATTATTACTGCTGTGTACAACCAGTGTACCACATTTGGTTTTAGTCCCCAGGTCTTGCCAACAGCTCTTCTGCATCTCCAGAAGAGCTGCGCCTCCCTGTCTGCCACTTTGGCTAGGTGTCTGCTCCAATTCAGTTTCGCATCAAGTGTTATGCCTAGATACTTCACTTCATTGGTTTGTTCTAACCCTTGCCCAAACAGCTTTACGCTGCCCAGATCATTTAGTTTTCTCATGTTGGTAAAGGCTACCAACTTGGTTTTTCGATGATTGACAGTTAATGCCTCCTCAAGGCACCATCTTTCTACAATTCGCAGAGCATTTCGCATGATGCTCGCCACTGTCCCCGGGAATTTCGCCTGGGACACTATGACAAGGTCATCGGCGAACCCCTGCGTCCATATTCCCTGGTCATTTAATGTCCTGAGGAGATTATCCACTACTAGACTCCATAGTAGTGGTGACCATGAACTACTCTGCTATGCAGCATGTTATGAACCCAGTTGCATGTGGTGCTTTTTATTTTTCGATCTCTTAAATATCGAATAATAGAAGACATCGAGGTGTTATCGAAAGCTCCCTCTATGTCTAAGAAGACTGCAAGTGCAATTTCCTTGTAGTGTAGGCTCCTTTCGAGCCCTCTCACCAGGCTATGCAGGGCACCCCCACCTGATTTTCCCATCTAGTAGGCCCACTGCAGTGGGTGTAGAGGAGATCTATCCAGAGCCCCTTCTTTAGTATTTAAATATATCATTTTTGCCATAGTCTTCAACATAAAAGAGGTAATACTAATTAGTCTAAACGGGTGGGTATATGATACTTTTCCAGGCTTCGGAATAAACACTACCCTAGTTTCTCTCCATGCCCTAGGGATATAACCCATAGCATGGCTAGACCTGAATATCTCGAATAGAGGACCCATAATTTCACCAATTCCCTCTTGAAGGAGCTTGGGAAACACTCCGTCTGGTCCTGCGGATTTATATGGTTCAAACGATCCTATCGCCCATCTAATTAAATGGGGCTTGAAGATCTCGTTTGATGTCTCCCAATCATTCCTAGTCGCCCTCCAAGAGGTGACAACTTGATTGGTATCACAATCTTTCATACGCTCCGAACCTGGAAAGTGTACCCCCAGAAGATACTCTAAAGTCTCTTCCACGGTAATGGTACACCTCCCGTCCGATTTTTGTATAGATTTAATTGCGTTGGAAGGATCTTTTTTGAGAATTCTGTTTATTCTGGCCATGTCAGGAACACCTTCGATGTCCTCACAGAATTTTCTCCAGGCCTTCCTTTTGCTCTCTTTGATTTTATTATTGTATTTATTGAGGAGAGCCGTGTAGGATTCCCAATTACCTGTTTTCTTCGCTTTATTAAATGACCAGCGAGTTTCTTTCCTTAAATTGGTTAACTCTGCATTCCACCAGGCAGCCCGCTTAGCTATACGGCGCTCCGTAAGGGGACAGTTATTTTAATAGCAGGAAAGAATGGTCCGTTGCAACCAGTCAACAGCCAACTCCAGCTCTTCCACATTCCCTATTCTAGCAGGGATATTTCGGGTCGCAGCTAACAGGTCTTCCTTGTAAGAGCCCCAGTCTGTTCTCTTGGGATCCCTGTATAGTCTGGGTTCCGTTAAATCTGTACATAGTTCATAGCGGACATACGCATGATCAGAGAGCGACATCTCATCGGATACATGCCACCCCCTTACAATATCCCGTATTCCCAACGTACATAAGGTTATATCTATAACTGATTCCCCCCTTAATGTCTTAAATATCGGTTTATCACCTTGATTCAGACAGTCAAGTTCAGTACCACAGAGATAGCTAAAGAGAGACTTACCCCTATAATTGTTATCCTTGCTGCCCCAAGCCTTATGATGAGCATTGGTATCTGCGCCTATAATCAATTTCAGATTGTTCTTACTGGTATATGCCACCAAGGCTTCAAGATCAGGCCCTGGTAGCTCTGGAGAGTCAATGGGTAGGTATAGAGACGCAATTGTCGTCTCCAATATCCCACCATCGACACTCAGTCTGATCCTGGCTGCCGTCATGTCCCCACTGCATAGCTCCATGATAGGCATCACGTCCAGGTCGTCTCTGAAACAGATACAAGTCATCGTCACTTATTTCCCATCAAAATTCATAATCCATAGAAAAAAGCTAACGGGCCTGGACATGGTTCAAAATGAAAACCTAAAAACTTATTTTTCGAAAAAATTGAAACAATTGATTAGAAACAACAATGAGAATCAACAATATTATTATTATTATAATCTATAAGCTTGTTTACCCCTAGGGTGTCAAGCTATTTACATTTTGTTTATATGACTATTCCTGATATATAAATCTTGCCCGTTCCTTTTTGTTTCTTGCTATTCTCTTCCCTTCGTACAATGTTACTCCTCTTTTCTTTAAATTTTCCACTATGACATTGTCCCACGTTTTTTGTGGTCTTCCTCTTGTTTTCTTCTGCGTTGTTCTTGCTAGCCATACTCTTTTAGTCTGTCTTTCTTCTTCCATTCTTACTACATGACCGAACCACCTTAGTTGTTGTTTTGCGATTTCTTCCATTATGGGTTGTACATTTAATTCTCGTCTTATTACTTCATTTCTTATTTTGTCCCTTCTACTAACTCCTTTCACCGCTCTTAGGTATTTCATTTCTACGGCTTGTAGTCTGCTCTTCATATGCTTATTAAGTATCCAGCTTTCGCATCCGTACGTCGTTATTGGTTTGAACAACGCGTTATATACTGTGATTTTTGTTTTCTTCGTTATTTCCTTCTTTCTTATAAATGTGTTGTTTAG
Organism: Melolontha melolontha; assembly: GCA_935421215.2. NCBI lineage: Eukaryota > Metazoa > Arthropoda > Insecta > Coleoptera > Scarabaeidae > Melolontha > Melolontha melolontha. Next base: position 28,869,701 of record OW285243.1, on the reverse strand, counting down.
TGCGCAATATAGTTTTGTTGCATTTTCTATTCTGCTGTTTATTTCCATATCTTCTTTTCCGCCTTTATGTATGTTTATTCCGAGGTACTTGAATGTGTCTGTTTGTTCTATGTTTCTTCCTTCTATTTCAATTTTTACTTTTAAATCTTTTCTCCCTATTGTCATCACTTTTGTTTTATTAATGCTTATTTTTAGATTCCTCTTTTTTTGTGCTATATTCCATGTGTTTAGGTTTTCTTGTAAGTCTCTTTCGTTCTTTGCGTATATTATTATGTCATCAGCGAAGCCACATTCTGCTATTTCAACCCTCTCCATGTTCTTATACCCTACTTGTAGTTTCTTTGTTATTCCCCTTATTTCTTTTAGTACATCATCTAATATTATGTTAAATAGTACGGGGCTGAGCACCCCTCCTTGTCTCAGTCCTTCTTTGGTTATGAACTCTTCGGACTTCCTATTTTCAGTTCTCACATAATTTCTAGTTTTCTGGTTTATGGTTCTTATAGCTTTTATGAGTTTTTCGCCTATTCCTCTTTTTTTAAGGCTTTTCCAAACTTCTTCTCTTGGAATACTATCAAAAGATTTTTCTATGTCTATGAAGGCCGCATATATAGTCTTATTTCGGTTTTTTTCTATAAGTTGTTTCATAATGAAAATGTGATCGTGCACTCCTCTGCCTTTCCGAAATCCGCTTTGCGGTTCTTCTAGTTGGTGATCAATTAATATTTTTAATCTCTTTTCCAGGATTCCCTCATATATTTTTAGCATTACACTGAGTAGTGTAATTCCTCTATAATTGCTACACTCTTTATTGTCACCTTTTTTGTGGATGGGTAGTATTATGCCTACTTCCCAGTCCTTTGGTATATTTTGTTCATTCCAAATCCTATTAAACAATTTCTCTAGGACTTCTATGCCGTTTTCCTTCATATTTTTTATCATTTCCGCTGTTATACCGTCATGTCCTGCCGCCTTGCCTCGTTTTAACTTCCTTATAGCTTCCATTATTTCTTCCTCCTTGATCGGTTCCTCGCCTCCCCTCTCCCCACTTTCTATGTTTTCTTCGCTCACCTTTATTTCGTATATTAAGTTTATTCGTTCTGTGTTAAGCATTCCCTCGAAATATTCTTTCCATCTTTTCATTATATTATCTTCGTCTTCTAAAATTCTCCCGTTTTCTGCTTTTATGTGTCTAATTTTGTTTTGTTTACCTTTTCTTAGTGTCTTCAATATTTTATAGAATAACTTTTGGTTACCTTTACTGTCTTGTTCCATCTTTTCCCCAAATTCTTCCCAAGCTTGTTGTTTCGCTTCTTTCACCATCCCCTTCACTTTTAACCTTTGTTCCTTGCACTTGTCGCAATTACCTTTGTTCTTTTCACTAAGATAATTTTTCCATTTGTCTTTCTTCATCTTTACTTCCCTTTTAATTTCCTCATTCCACCATCTTGTTTGTTTTTTGTTTTTGTCTGTTTTGCTGCTTCCACACGTTTCTTTAGCTATTTTCATTATTGAATCTTTAATTATTTCCCACATGTCTTCCACCTCCACGTTATTTAAACTCTCTTTGCTTTTTATCATTTCTGCCTCTATTTTTTCTTTATATATATTTGCTATCACCTCTTCTCTGAGTTTATATGTTCTTATTACTTCTTTTACTGTGTTACTTTTAGATTTACTATTTGTCTTGTACATTTCTGTTTGTTTCTGGTCTTTTATTTCTATTTTTATTTTTGATAGCACTATGTAGTGGTCGGAATATATTTCACAGCCTCTTCTTACTTTTGTATCTATTATTTCTCTTCTATATGGTTTGTTAATTATGACATAATCTATTATTGATCTTTCCTTCCTACTTACTATTTCTCTAGTATATTTATGTATATTCTTGTGTGTGAAGAAGGTGTTTGTAACTATTAAATTGTTCAGAATGCAGAATTCTATTCATCTTCGTCCATTATTGTTTCTGACATTTTCTCCGTTTATACCTATTACATTTCCTGTTTCATCATCTTTCTTGCCTACTCTTCCATTTAGTTCTCCTATTATTAATAATCTTCCTTCACTTTCTTCTGCCACCTCTGTTAGTTGATCCCAAAATTCATCCTTTGCACTGGTTTTTTCATCTTCGTTAGGGCCGTACACTACTATGATGGTTGTTTTTACTTCTTCATCTATTTTCATTTCTAGTTTCAATATCCTTTCTGATATTCCGGTCCATTTCTGTATGTATTTTATATTTTCTTTCTTAATAAAGCATCCCACCACCTCACTAGCTCTGTTTCTTTCATAACTCCATTGTATATTAATAGGTGTCCTCCTTCTATGATCTTTTCTCCATTACCTTTCTTTTTTGTTTCGGTGATGCCAACAATATCTGCGTTTACTTTTTCCAATTCTTCTACTAATTCCTCTTC